>BSBK01011708.1:0-327474 GCA_027943335.1 Chamaecyparis obtusa
GTATTAAATTTGGTTTTATAAACCTATTTGATACTAATACAATTGTTGCCTTTAGGTAGATCAACTAGCTCTCGTATTTTATTTCTCTCAATAAAATCAAATACACATGATCATGAGAGAATAAGGAAAAATTTGAGTACAAATCCAAAATTTCTTCACTTTTGATCATATATCTCTTTCAAAATTATTATTTTCCTACCTTTTGATGAGGCAAGTGAAGGATTTGATTAATTACATACATTTGGAGTAGGATGACTTGATGATTGACCATGCCCAATATTCTTGGTGGAGTTCTTGGTCTCGCTTGATTTGATTGACAACCTTGTTCTTCTTGGGTTTTTTCACTATTAGATATTGGTGCTCCAGATTTGAGTGCACTACTCAACATTTCCATCTCATGCTTCTTTCAAGACTTGAAAATATCACCCCTGCTAGCAATAACTTTCTTTGAAATTGGTTTATTTAATTTATAAGATTTTGGTTGCTCTCTATAACCAATTCAAAGATACATATTTCATTTTTATCATCCAACTTTCTTCTTAATTTAGCTGACACTCAAAACATACGCAACACATCCAAAGATTATAAAGTGAGATACAAAATGTTTCTTACCATTCTGTGCTTCTTGTGGGATTATGTCTTTAACAATCTTTGTAGGAATTTTTTTTATAATATATATTGCACATGCTATTGCTTCAGCCCAACATTCATTAGACAAGTTTTTGGCCTTGAGAATACTCCTTGCCATCTCCATTATGGTTATATTTTCCCTCTCTACTACACCATTTGTAAAGACCCGCATTTTTTTAAAACATACCACATAAGAAAAATGCAACAATTGTGAAAAGTTGAACATAAAGTCAAGATTGATTTAACACATATTCTAGTCAACCAATTTGTTCCATTCCATACATAAGGAAATTATACTAGAATTTGACATATACATTGAATTAAGAGAACTACAAAATTTCTAATTCTTTTTAACAAGGTGGTGACCAAATTATCACACCCATAAAGTTATCACATAAAATACATCGAGTATGATCAAATACATCAAGTAGAAGACCTACACGTCGAGCATCAATACATCATGAGGATACATTATTACATAAAATGATTACATAAGAGCAAATAAAGGATTTCGACCTACATGTTAAACATAAAATACATCATATATCAATGAGTACATCAAATAAGTACAAGACCATAAGGTTGATCATAATACATGAACAAATATGCCATCAAACTTTTGTCCATCTATGTGTCCATGTCTCCTAAGCCATCGAACATGTGTCCATCTGCTATCTTGAGACGGGAGTGTGGCTCAGACACTTTTTTTGCCCAACCACAGAGTGGTTATCTCCCCTAGGGATCTTCCTAACACAAAGAATGTGTCGACCCTTCCCAAGAAGCGTACCAACCTGAAATTGGTGGATTACATAGATCTTGTGCAGCCATGAAACTAACTACATGCACATATGCCTAAAGTATAACATATTCATGTATGTGGAAGGGAGATGATACATAACCATGCATAGCAAGAAATCATATGCAATAAATAGCTTTGGCCAAAGCATTTGAACCGAACTTCTATTGACAGGTAGGAATAAAAGTACAAATTTTTCTAAGCTACCCTTCCCTGATTGTCCATATTCAACACCCTTCCAATTACTATTTTCCTCATAGAAAAGATAAAATAAACACATTATTATAACATTCAAATAGAAATGTGAAAGACATCTTAATAGATGCAAAAAAACAAACTCTTCTTATTTCAACATTCAAAAGAGCACGTTGTTTAAAATAAATGGTTATATACCAAGCATGTAGATTTAACCATAAGATTTACTGAACAATGCTCCTTCTAACTAAGAATCCATAGAATGGAATTTAAACATATTGTTGTAGATTAGTCATTCTAAAAAGAGTATCTATTCCAAAATAAAAATCTAATTAAATAAAGACAATGACTCAGTCCATTTAAGTACGAAGTCAATACCAAAAATCCTTTTAAGAGAAAGAATAATTAGCAAACTGAGATCATTTTAGTGCATTCATTTATACATAAGAATAACTAAACAGAGTTTACCACACCAAGAGAAATGCATAAAATAAGTATTCAATGTTCCAGGTTTTATCTTGAAAATAGAGTTTACCTCACTTGTTATACGCGATGATGTTATGTCTCTGTTCAAAAAGAAGTGCACCAAATATAAGATTTAAATACTAATATTGGATACCCATTTGAATCTTCAGTCAAAAGACTTCCAAATAGTACAAGCATGACATGATTTGGAGAGAAAAACTAAATGTGCGCTAACTTGGTTTTTAACAACCCAACGTCACAACTAAAGGATACGTAAATAACCAAAAGGATAATTATTTCTTGGTATCAAACAACTTTAATTTAAGATACTACTCACAATTGATGGACACCCAATGTTTAGTAATGGAACTTAGAATGTTCAAAGATCACGAGAGTAAAATAACACTAATAAATGTAAGGAGCATTATGCCACAAGTAAACAATGAAAAATGCATAAGATGGTTGAGTTATCAATTTCCAATGTTTTGACTTTTTGTAAAATTAAAATGATTCCTGCTCCAATTTTTCTTAAACGCTCAAAACTAGAAAAGATACAAGACAATATGTGAAAAGGAAAAAGATATCACCAACAATGCAATTTAAGTAATCACACTCTAGCTAGGAAGGGAACGACCTGACCAGAAGAAATATGGTTTGTAATTCACAATAGTAGTTCAACAAACTCATTTTAACATAATCTCTATATTTTTCAGTCTCAAACCATGGAAAATGGCAAGTACGACAATATAAATATCTATAAGTATTTAAAATTGTAACCGCTTCGACTAAAAGTAAGATTTAGGTAACAAAGAGATGTTTCTAGACTACCACAGTTGCACATTTTCACCTCCCAATGCTAAGAAGAACTCTATTTAAGGGTTTGAGAGAAGAGAAGTCTATCAATTAATCTTATATGACCATGTCTCAAAATCTAGAAGTGGCAATCAACGGTAAAGATGTAACAAATAAATTGACACCTACCCATTTCATCAAGGAATGGGTATGGAGTTAAACAAATTACATGCTAAATTCTATAGTTCTTTCCTTATCAATATTTATGGTGGTGGTCACCACACATTCTCAAGAAGGATTTTTGAGTTCTAAATCTACAATTACACTAAAAAGACTAAAATTTTTTTATGTTAAATGCAACACTTGCTAGCATATCATTTCAAAGAAAATGAGAAAGAAATGGTTCTATATAGAACCAGGAAGTTATGGTAAATTCAATGCATATTGTGATTTTTTTCAAGTCTCTAGGGACAACTCTTTTCTCTTAGATAATTGAGAGGGGGGGTGAATTAGTTAAGTCTAATTATCCTACAATCTCAAATCTCCCAAATGTATATAATAAAACTTTCAAATCAGATAATCAACTTGGTAAAATATCAACTATGTCTTTCTCTTCATATACTGATTATCAGTAAATTAAGTATTGTGTTTACCGATCTATCCAATTATAGAAATGTGTAAAGTAAAACATAAATTCAACACATTCATACACATATAACATAGATTTTTAACGTGGAAACCTTGTTAGGGGAAAATCCACCTGGGACCGGTAACCCAAAATAATTCACTCTTTTGAAGTGAGCTCGGTTAGAAGACAACCCTGTTAAAGGTTACAAAACACATTGTGAGGTGTAACCTGGTTAGAGGATTTATCACTAACAGTTCTCCTTTGACCAAATGTATTCACTATGGGTTCAACAAGAAAACAATCAATATTCATTGAATGTCATATTGAAATATAAAGACTATTAAGCTCCACTCGATTAAGAGATTTATCTGTAGCAATGGTTAAACCGATACAGTAATGATATGATTCAAATACAACTTGATTTGTAGATTTTTAGATCTATACTAAGCTCAAACATACCTTTGATCAATAATTAATTCAACATCTTTGTTTCCTCCAACTCTGTTCTACTCGTTAATTTCTTTCTCTGTTGCTCAGTGTTATCTGCAGTCTTTCTCGGTTCTGTCTTCAACCAATTTGATCAGTGTTGCATGAAAATAAGCCTTTTCATGTGAATTCTCCTGCAGCATTCATAATTCCAAACTCAATAATGAATCTCATGTCTCCTTATATAGACAGCATAAACCATTTTATTTCCATCCATAGATTTTGCCTCTTAATCTTCACCGTTGATTTTTTTGTTTTAATCTTCCTCAACAGTTGTGTTAATAACACATTTCATTCTCCTTCATCTGATCATCCTTGAACTTTATCAGTTGTTTGATCATCATAACAAATATTATCTTTTACCTCAGAATCATAAATAATTGTCCATCTCACCATTTCTAGGTGGTTGTTATAAACTCCATTTATTTCCTTCACTCAGTCAATACTAGAATGTGTCAGTGATAACTAGCTTGGTTAATACTATACTCGGTATACACTACACTTTCTCGGTGTATATAAAATTTTTCACTTATTGACCACATAAACTTGTTTAGTCCCGATCTTCAATACTTAATGGAATTATGTAATACAGTCAAGTCATCAACATAATGTCATAGACTCATCAATAAGTTACCCAATGTGTACCATATCCACATCTTTCTCATCCATCTCATCTTTATGTAGATATCTCATTCCATTTACCATTTTCCTTCTTAAGATATTTGTAACCATAACGATAAGTACAGTCAAAACTAGTTGACATCAATGACAATACATTAACTGATTTAATTGTCTTACATGTACTTTATTAGCTCGGTGATCATCAATCATTGTCTTTCAATTATCCATTCCATTTGTCAAACTTTCCTTTAAGATATTCAATCAGTTGTAGTTCATCAATCTCTCCCTTTGGCATTGATGGAAACACAATAGTAAATATGTCATAGAATAGCAAACATATGTTCTACAACTTTGTAAGCAAATGTTGTAACTTAGTAAGCTCTCCCTACTTTGTACATTTAATATGTTTAATCACTACACAATATTAATACTCCATACAGTCTCTCCCTGCAAATTTGATCTTCTCTCCCTGTGTGTATTTTTCTCTCCCTTATAATATTTCATTGATTCTTCTCTCTCTCTTTGATAGCAATGCCAAAAAGAATAAACAACTCTTTAGTAGCCAAAATATTATCTCTGGTGTTTAGTTCAGATCAAATACCTTTCATGTACCGATATCTAGTTTCAGTTTGTTCTTCATCTTCCAGTTTTCACAGCCTCAGGAAACCTAAAGTGTGAACATCATTTGATATTGTGATAAAGTATAGGTTGATGTAACCTTCTAATCACCTTAGTGACCGATAGATAGGGGATGGAGCCCTAGTCTAGTCCTCAAGTACTCAAATGTATCATTAGGTAACGGTTTAGTAAATATTGTTAGAATAATAGAGAGGGGGGGGGGGGGGGGGGGTGAATCAATTGTTCTCAGGTCCAGATGTACCAATTAAACTTTCTAGCACTTCAATGATCTTAGATCTAATCAGCAATTCAACTCGGTCTCTAAAGAATATATCAAAAACATATAGCATGTAGTTCACTGTCCAAAAGTAATTAACTTGCAAAATATAAAGCTTTCAACAACATCTACATCAAAATCATTCACACAAGTATAACACCATGCTTTATAGTGGAAACCCAGTTTGGAAAAAATCACTTTGTAACATGTTATTGATTTTCACTCTTTTGAAGTGAGCTCTGTGAAAAGTCAACCATGTTAAAAGTTTACATACACACTATCAGGTGTGTCCTTGTTAAAGGATTTAAAACACTCTGTCAAAAGTGGCCTAGTTAGAGGACTTAAGAACATTCCATTAGAATGTCACCTTGATTAAAGGATTTATACAATGATTGTTAGGTCAACCTTGATTAAAGGATTTAGACTGATACAATGGTTAGAAAGTAACAATAGTTTCTGATATGAAAAACATACAACTCACTTTGCAAATACAGATCCACTTCTCACATATATGTTGATTTATTGACTTATCTCCATTTCCATTTCCATCTCCAATATGCTTGGAATTCGCTTTAAGAAATCACAACATTGTTCAACTCCTTCACAATTTCACCTTCAGCCTTCTGCTTAGACTTATCAGTCAATAACATCAACCTCTTCTTCATACTCTATAACCTCACAATTAGGTTTCCTTTACACCTCTTTGATCAGGTAGATCAATCTTTTGCCACTTAATCTCCTCCATAGATCTTAGGTTTAGGTCAAATTCATCGAATCCTTCCATCATTATGTTCTTCATATTTTCCTTCTAGATACATCTCCAAACATCTCTTTGAATCCATAAGAAAATGATTTACCATGCATTAAATGCTCCATACAATTCATTAATAATGTCAACACATTTTACATATCCCAAGAATTCAACTATGTCAGATGGGATTCTCAATTCTTTCTTCAAATGTAAATTACTGACACTCGGTCAATACTGTGTTCATCTTCTCGGTCATCACTAAAAATTATCTTCCTCGACAAACACTGTCTTTTCTTGATAATTTCCTTTCGCTTGGAAATTACTGATGTTCAGTCAACACTAGATTTACTCGACATTTACTAGCGCTCGGTCGACACTAACATCACTCAACTTAAACTAGATTTCTTCACTTTTGCTTGGTTAAGCCTACATTTCCAGTCTTTCTTCTTACTTAGATAAACAACTCATTACCTTGTTAATGTGCCAACTAATCAAGTACCTATTGAAGTATCACATAACTCAACTTTTCCTTAGGTCCTATTGTTATCTCCTCTTTTCAAATCCTCTTCATTAATCAAAAGATATGGTACTATCCTAGATAGCAACTATCTTACTAGTTAAGGCTTAACATCAATGACAATATAACAATTATTTCAATTATAGTTTTCAACAATCTCCCTCTTTGGCATTGATGGCAACACCACATGAATAACACATGATTTACCAAATAATTGAAAAATATATGTTCATCAGACTCTTATTAAAATCCTTAGCTTCATTCTAATTCACAAATTTTGCCTTGCCTGACCACTTTCTCAATTACTCCCTTTGAATATTTTTTTTATCTCTCCCTTAGGTTTCATTGAATCTTCTTCCTTAGTGTTGTATCACTCCATTTTTTTCATTGAATCTTCTCCCTCTTTCACAACAATGCCAAAGCTTGTATCTATCACTTACATCTCTATTATGTAGGTGTCTTCATTTCAGTTCTGTATGCTCTATACTCCCTTTGTCATCTTGCTTGTGACTGATTAATATCTCTTCTTTACTTCTCACAACTCTAGGCAACTCCTAAAGTGTGACCTTTTCTGCATCAGTTTGCCAAATATTCTGATTATCACATTTGATGCAGTGCTCTTATTTTATTAGGTAGCCTTAGTTAGGGGAATCACCCCTAGTTTACCTCTAAGATATTCATGAGCATCCTTAGGTAAAACTTTTGTGAATATATATGCTAATTGCTCCTTTGTATTCACATATTTCAATCTCACTTCTTTGTCTTGGACTAGCTCTCTCAAGTAATGATACTTGATAGCAATATGCTTAGTCTTAGTATGCATAGCTTGATTCTTTGATATATTAATAGCACTTGTATTATCACAAAAAATAACAACCGGTACAGTGATTTCCTCTTTCATACCTTTTAACAATTGCTTGATCCACACTAAATTTGAACAATTCACTGCTGCTTCTACATACTCAGCTTCTATTGTAGATTGGAAAATGGAGTTCTATTTCTTGTTTGTCCAGGAGACTAATCTCTTTCCTAGAAAGAATGCTCCACCACTTGTACTTTTTATATCATCAACATTTCCATCCCAATCCGCATCAGTATAAACTCTCAGTTCAAAATTTTCATTCTTCTTGTAATATAATCCATAACCCTTTGTACCCTTCAAATATCTCAGTATTCTTTTCACTGCCGTCATATGATTTTCCTTAGGATTGGCAGAAAATCTTGCCACAATCCAACTACTTGGGAAATATCTGGTCTGTTGTGAACAACATATTGTAGCTTTTTGTAATCACCTAAAAATGGACAAAGACAATTAAATGATAAATCAAGTCAAATCAAAGCAAATCAAGGACATGATCAAATTAATTGAATCACAATGCATAATTAGCCAATCAAAATTAAAATCAAGTCTTAATTCGAGATAAATCAAAATTGAGAGTATTTTTATCAAATGAAATCAAAGCAATGCACAATTAATTCTATTAATTGTATAGTTTGAAATTAAATCAAATTCAACCCATTCAAGGGGTACATGGCTAAATAAATGAATTTAAATCAATTAATAAATCCTAATTTCTCTGAACAACCCAAAAAGGGAGGAAATTCAATCAACCAATAGGATTTGAGAGAAAGACATTCACATGGATCAAGCCAAATTCAATCTCAATCACTCAAAGTGAAAGAGAATCTTATCTATTGATCTTGTCTACTTGTCCCAAGCTTTGAGGATACAAACTTTGCATTGTCTTCAAAGGGTGGAACCAAAGACTCAACCAAGGTTTAATCATGATCAACTACACTACACCCCCTACCATTGAGAAAATCTATAAAAGGAAGACCAAAATCCTCATAATTCATAACCACACATCTGAGAATTGCATAAAACCTCTTGCATTTTATAGCTAGAAAGACATTTTAAGAGCTTAATTAGCATTCAATTTGATATAATTGTAAGCTTTAGCTTAATCTTTATCATTTCTCATTCTAGGACTGTCATTAATGGTAGCTTGTTGAGAGCTTCTATTAACACTCTTAGATAGAGAGCCATAGAATGTTCAATTGATCTTTCATTTGCTAAATAGTTGCTATATTGTAGTTTATTTAGTTTCTATTTCATTTATTGCTCAATACTAATCCTATGAAGGTACATTTCTTTGTACACAAAATGGCGCCCACTATGGGGCAGAATGCTTCACTGTACTAAATTTGTCAGAATTTTTTATTTTTGTCAAATTTGTGCATGTTTAACTTTCAGGTTTTTCAGGAAACAACACTTTTGACAGCTCAAACGATGCTTTTGCACAGTTAAACGATGCTTCTGAGCATTGTTTCAGTGCTTCCACGACAAAGTTGTGCGCCTTTACAATGATCAGCAATGCTTCTAAATCTTTCTATTCTCTGTCTATTATTCTCACAACGCTTATTCCCTGACTAGCCAGCGCTTTGAAGCATTTAAATAGCGCTTTCAAGAATTTAAATAGTGCTTCCAAATTTAAATAGCACTTTTGAGCATTTAAATAGCATTTTCAATCATTTTAAATAGCTCTTTCAAGCATTTAAATAGTGCTTCCAAGCATTTAAATAGCACTTTCAATCATTTAAATAGCTCTTCCAAATTTAAATAATGCTTTTAAGCATTTAAATGGCGCTTTTGCATAAAGTGTGAATTTTTATTATCTAACTATGGTAAAATGATTTTCATGACTCCGCAGGATGTCTGATCACAGAAAAGTGAAAAAACTAGAGAGCAAATTCAACAAAGAAGACAAGGCTTTGACTAAGAAAATCAAGAGGGAGAACTTTGCTCACATCAAATTGGTTCTTGAGGATTCACAAGAGGAAAATCAGGTTTATGAGAATTACCTTAAGGTTGTAAAAGCATATAAAACTAAGGTTGTTTCACTTAATTGGATTTTCTCACCTTAATTCAAGTGTTTCTTAAAATTTGTAACTAAGGCCTTAGATTCAATTCAAACTTTGCTTCTTCAATTTCATTTTGGTTTCCTTCATTGTGGCTATTTTTGTTGACTAACTTTGTTGGAGGAAAAATGCATTGGGAATGAACTATAGCCAAGGTAAGCTAAAAATGGAAAAATCACTCAAAAAATGCCCCTATCCTTTGCTAGCTACAAGAAAAGGTAAGCCTCAAACTAGTGAATTTTTTCCTTAAATTGTGGCATTTGGTGCTTTTAAGAATCTAGTAATTACAAAACAACCTATCTTTGTTTGGAAAGTTTAGCATTTAGGCCTATGCTCTTCACTTCTTCTAGTGAATCAAAATGCCAAAGGTGTTAAACTTTTTAATTAAGAAGAAAGGTTGAGGCAATCAAGAACATAAAATCAAAGCCCCTTGTTTGTAGAAGAGAGTAGAAATACTCAATTCTCTCTAGTTAGTGGGCTAGTAATTGAACCTTGTTTATTATATTTGGAAAATTAAGAAAAAGTTAGGGATATGCTCTTCACCATTTGGTGAATCAAATTCCCAAATTTTTTTTCTTAACTCCATTTCCTTTGCTTTTCATGAACATGCTAGAACATTAGTGGGCTCACCTCTCGAGAATTTGCCTTAATGAGGCCGGTGAGAGGGACAACCCAAAGTGGGATACGCTTTCTTTTTCTACGAGAATCCAACCCACTATAAAATGAAACGCATACATCCTTAATGGGGTGTGTGACAAAAGGATTTTAAATTTTTGAACTTCCTTGAGTAGTCCTCATGGATTGTGCAAAACTCTGATATACCGGTGGTGGGAAGCCCCTTAACATACTTGAGGGATGAAAGTTTAAGATCCATTTTGAATGGAATCTATATTAAATCCTTGATAAAATAGAAATACCACCTTTTAGAGCCATGTTTACAAACCAAATCTTGTGCTAGGTAGGTGCTTGAAGTTTCTTTTTGTGCAAAACCCGTGACAACGTTCTTTCAAATCAAACATTTTATGTTAAGTGGGTAAAAAGAGACAAGTGAAAGTGTGATTGTTGTGTTTGAAATACATAAACAAGTGAGAGAGATATCCATTGAAAGTTCATCTTACATTTTTAATCTCTTCAATTTAAAATCAACAATTATCAAATCAAGGATCACTCCAAATCAAACCCTTGTTGGATGCCGGTTTCCACACGGTCCCACACATATAGGGTATCTTTACAAGGAGATAATAGTCTTGTTGCAAACAAAGGACAAGAGTACCAAAGTCTTTTCAAAGGTCCTAATCAAGATGAAAGTTTCCCAAACTTATTTGTAAAAAGACTTGGAGAAATGGATAGAAACTCTGCATATCATAATTATCAACAAGGAGGAAATAATCATAACATCAACAATGCCAATCATAATCCCAAAGAAACACTTGAAGAAAAAGTTGGGAGAGCAGCCCAAGATCAAAATTCCTAGAGGTCATGGAGAAATTAATAGATAAGGATAGGGAGAAGTTTTTCCTAAACCTAGCTCAAGCGGGAGTAAAGCTTCCCATGATTTTGACATAGAACAACTTAAGAAAGACCAAGAGCAAGATAACCCCATGAATGATATGACTAGGAAAATAAAAGCCTTCCAAGAACAAATTGATACCATGAAAAAGGTGGTTGAACCTAAGGCCTTTTCTATTGAAGCTTTGTGTCCTTTTCCATTCGACAAAAGCTTAGTTATGGTATCTTTTCCTTTTAATACCATTTTTCCTAAGTATGACAAATATACAAGTAAAATAGACCCACGTGATCATTTAAGGGAGTTTTGTGCCCTAAGCATTGAGTTCATGCACAATGATACATACCTAATGTGACTCTTTCCTAGGAGCTTAGAAGGTCCCGCCATGGAGTGGTTTTCAAAACTACCCCAAGGAATAAAGACCTTTGAGGAGTTAGCCTCCAAGTTTGTAACCCATTATTCTTATAACATTGAGCATGAAATCACATTGCTCAAGTTGTGTGATACCAAACAGAAAGATGGAGAATCCTTCTTAGGATTCCTACAAAGGTGGAGGACTGTTTTTGCAAGGTATCCATGAAGT
Source organism: Chamaecyparis obtusa (assembly GCA_027943335.1). Classification (NCBI taxonomy): domain Eukaryota; kingdom Viridiplantae; phylum Streptophyta; class Pinopsida; order Cupressales; family Cupressaceae; genus Chamaecyparis; species Chamaecyparis obtusa. The sequence goes on from BSBK01011708.1 coordinate 11,786, forward strand.
ATCCCCGAGAAAGAGAATATGGAAATCTTCACAAACAATTTGACCATGGAAATGAATTATAGATTACAACTTCAATGTCCCCCAAAGTTTGAAAAACTCATCGAAAATGGGATCAAGATTGAAGATGTATTGGTCAAGAGAGGTGAAATAAAATTATTTAAAGATAACAAATCCAATAACACCAACAATAACAACAACAATAATTTTGTGCCTAAATATGTCAATAATCAAGGGTCCAATAATTACAATGATAAATCTAAGTCATGGATAAAGAATAACAACAAAAACCTTGTGAGTGATGGAGTTGTGGAGGCCGACAACTTGAAGGCAACCCCTTTTACCTTACCATACGGAGATAATTCTTCAAATATTGTCAATCAATCAAACAAAGCTCCATTTAATTCCAATAATTCCAATAACAATTCCAACATTAATGCTAATGGGAATAAGCCCAAACCCTTTTTCTCCACTTTTAACAAAAGAAAATTCACCTATTTAGGTGAACCTTTGGAGAATGCATTAAGGACCTTGGTTGCCAAAAAAATCATCACATTACCTGATGTGAGAGAATATGAGCCTCAAGTTAAACCCAATTGGTGGAATGACTCACATCATTGTGAATATCATCGAAATAGAGGTCATCCAACCAATGAATGCATGAGATTAAAACACTTGGTGCAAGATTTAATAGATAATGGAACCATCAAAATTGAAGGACCTCAAAACAATGAGGATCACATGGCTTTCAAGAATCCCTTTTTGAATCATGAAAAGGGTGAGTCATCTAATGCTAATCAAAGTAAAAAAAAAGGCAACGAGAAAGTGAACTTTGCTCATACTTATGATAACATGATCAACACTCTAAGAGAAGAGGATAATACTATAAATGTTGTCATCGTAAAGAACAATTTAAGAGAAGCATCATCAAATGTTGTCACTAGGGGGAAAGCATAAAAAATTATTCTACCTACCAATGATCCTAAAATTGTGGTATCAAATCAAGCTTCAACCTCATCATCAAAACAATACAACTTGGTTGATCAACTACAAAGAACTCCCACTCAAATCTCTATTTTGGAGTTACTCAAATTGTCACCAATTCATAAAGACATTTTGGAGAAAGCCTTATTGGAAAGCAATGTGCCTCTAAACTTTGAGGTATACAAATTTCAAAATATGGTGGGGCACCTCATTGCACCCCATTGCTTATCATTTTCCGAACAAGATGAAAAGTCCCTTAATCATCCTCAAAATCTGCCTTTGCACATAGAAGTCTTGATTCACAAGCATAGGGTGAAAAGAGTCCTTATAGATGGAGGAGCCAACCTAAACATTTGTACCCTTAGCCTAGTGAAAGCCCTAGGATTTTCTAAGGAGGCTATTGACCCTAAGAAAAAGATAACCATAAAATCCTACGATGATGAAGAAATAGCTTCAAAAGGAGTCATAGTGTTACCCATAAGGGTTGGTCCCATGCAAAAAGAGACCATATGCCAAGTGTTAGACCTAAAGTTGACTTACAATATCCTATTAGGAATGCCATGGATCCACGAAATGCAAGTTGTTCCATCTACTTATCATCAATGCCTAAAATATCCTTATCTAGGGCAGGAGATAATGGTAAGTGGGAACCTAAACCCCTTCCAATATTGTAACAACATCAAGCCTATCAATGACTCTTTAGTCCCACACAATGAAAAAGGGTCTATACCTAATCAAAAGGAGCAAGGGAAAAGTTCTAAAGACATCCCATTATTGAAGAGAAAAGAAAAGATGGAAGAGGAAATTGTTACTAAAGACATACCAAAACTCACTAACCTAACTACATCAACTAAAGGAAAAGAGAAGGTCAGTGAGGATAATATTATTAAAGAATCAAAAGAGGACCATACCAAAACTATCCAAGTGTACACTAAAGAGGCTCATTATCAAAAAATGGACCTAATGATGAAGATTTTTGATAAGCAATTCAAGATCAAGCAAAAAGGCATAGGTGAATACTCCTTATCTATGATGGACTTACCCTTATCACCCAAGTCCTATGGAAGACCCTCAAATCTACCCCATAGATATAAAGATAATTTTTTGAGGGTGAGTACATCATCCACCATGGATGAAGAAGACAATGAGATCCTAAACTGGTTATATAAAGATGAAGAATCAAGTGCACATATCAAACATATTCAAAATATAACCATTCCCACACATCAATATGGGAAAGGGTTTCAAATCATGCAAAAGATGGGTACAAAGGTTAAGGACCTTTGGGCACAAAGAATGAAGGGCTCATTGAACCCATAGAAACAACATGGCGAGATACCAAGGAGAAAATAGGATTAGGGTATCTTGAAGAAGGATACACTCAAAAACATTATCCCAAACTTCATAGCCAAATATTGCAATTAGAATCTCATAGTGATGAGGATTCTAATGAGTGGGAATGGGAGACATTATCTGATGAGTCATGTCATGATAAGGGTATTGATGTTATTCATACTTATACTTCTACCAAGGATAAAGGACCAATAACAGAATCAAGTTCAAATCAAGCATCTAGTTCAAACCAAGTGGTTGTAAATGATGTTCCAAGCATAGAAATAGAGATAAATCAATGGGTAGGTGAACCCTACATACCTTCATGGAGATGTACTATTGAGGAATCAAACATTAGGTTTAATCCACATGAATTTTATCCAACAGAAACCTTAGAGGAGTCTAGAGAGGAGGACTTTGATCCTTCTTCTTTAGAACATTTAGAAGAGGCCCATGTTATAGACTTGCACAATACAATGTATGAGCCTTCTAATGAAGTATTAGCCTTAAACCCCACTGAAACAAACCCAATTATTGACCCATTAACTCTCATACACGCGGAATTAATTGAATGGAATTCCATTGAACCAACTACTCTTCCAATCTTCTTGAATGACAACGTGGTGTCCCAATACCTTAACGCGGTTGAACCCTCTTTTATTATGGAATATCAGGAAGAATTGATCAAGGGGAGCATCCAAACTTTCAATCTGAGAAAAATTGAAAAAAACAAAAAAAACAAAAAAGGAAAAGAATCAAGTGTTGAAAACCACATTGTGGCAACATTAGATCAAGAAGAAAAAAATAAAAAAATAAAGGATGTTTCCAAAGGTGAAAACCCAACTGAGGCACCTAAGGAAGGGAGTTTGGATGCTCTACCAGAACATTATGAAGAAAGATCTCCAATCTTAATTGAGCCGACAGAAAAGATAAACATTGGGTCAGAAACTGAGCCGAAGATCATCCACCTAGTGGCATCCCTATCTAGCGAAGAGAGAAAAAAATTCATCAAGTTATTTAAGGAAAAATAAATTAACTTTGCATGGTCTTATGATGATATGTCAGGATTAGATCCAAATCTAATAATGCATCATTTAAATATCAAGAAAGGAGCCAAACCTGTTAAGAAAAAGTTAAGGAAGATGCATCCACATATAGCACTACTTGTCAAAGTGGAGTTAGAAAAATTATTGAAAGTGGGATTTATAAGGGCCATTGATTATGCACAATGGATCTCAAATATAGTGCTAGTATCAAAAGTAGACAAATCCATCAGAATTTGCACACATTTTAGAGACTTAAATTTGGCATGTTCTAAAGATGACTTCCCACTTCCGAGTATATATGCCATTGTGGACCTAACAAAAGGACACTCTATGTTTTCACTCATGGATGGATTTAGCAGATATAACCAGATAAAGATAGCACCAGAAGACCAATATAAGACAAATTTTACATGTGCATGGGGTACTTTTTGCTAGAATGTCATGCCCTTTGGTTTGAAGAATGTCAGAGTGACCTATCAACGAGCGATGACCACAATATTTCATGATATGATGCATAAGTTCATGGAGGACTATGTGGATGACATATTAGCCAAATCTCACTCAAGAAAAGAGCACCTACCAATTTTGGCAATTTTTTTTGAAAGATTAGAGCAATTAAAGTAAGGCTTAACCCAAAAAAGTGTGCATTTGGAGTCCAATCTGGCAAACTACTAGGCTACATTGTATCTGCAAAGGGAATAGAGGTGGATCCCACTAAAGTGAAGGCCATTATGGAAGTGGAAGAACCTAAAAACATTAGCCAAATGAGATCTCTACAATGAAGGATATAATCCATTAGGAGATTTATCTCCCAATTAGCTAAAAAATGTCATAATTTCACCCAACTTCTGCATCAAGATACAATTTTCAAATGGGATGAAAAGTGTGAAGAAGCCTTTAATCTATTGAAGAAATATATCATGAACCCACCAATTTGATGCCACCAATCAGAGGCAAGCCCTTAATCCTCTATATTTTAGCAATAGAGAATTCATTGGGGGCACTTTTAGCACAAGAAGATGAAAGAGGCAAAGAAAAGGCAATTTACTACATAAGTAGGACCCTAGTCAAATACGAGCTGAACTATACATTCATGGAAAGGGCATGCTTGGCCATGGTTTTTGCTTCACAAAAATTATGCCATCATATGCTAGCCCACAAGATAAGGCTCATTGCCAAAATTGATCCTTTGAAGTATCTACTAAGTAAAACAACATTAAATGGAAGGCTAGCAAAGTGGTTATGGTATTAAGTGAGTTCAACATTGAATATGATGATAGGAAATCAATCAAAGGGAAAGTCATTGCTGACCAGTTAGCAGAAGCACCACTTCAAGATGATCATCCCATCCAAGTGGAATTCTCGGATTCAAAGATTGTGAGTGTTGAGGCAAAAACATGGAAACTATATTTTGATGGTTCATACACTCAACATGGGTTAGGAGTAGGCATACTTCTAATCACTCCTCAAGGATCTACTATTCCTAAGTCTTATAAATTGTTATTTCCATGCACCAATAATATAGCAGAATATGAAGCTTTGGTCATTGGAATCAAGTTGGCACTAGAATGGAAAGTGATAGAACTAAAAGTTTATGGAGATTCACAATTAGTCATTAATCAAGTTAATGAAGAATATCAAAGAAAAGATGACAAATTGGTACCCTATACAAACATGGTGGAAAGTCTTAAGAAGTACTTCATTCTTATTACATTTGAGAAATTTCCAAGAGAAAAGAACAAAGTAGCAGATGTAATGGAAACTTTGGCTTCACTTCTACAAATGCCTGATCAGAGTGCCAGATATGAATTCTTGGTAGAAGAAGTGGATCAACTCGTGTTTGACCCTACCCACCCTTATACCATTTTCTTGCTAACTACAAACAAATCACATTGGTATGGACCTATTTATACTTACTTAAAGGATCAAATCCTTCCCATAGACCAAACCAGGAATCAAAAGAAAAGCTTCATTCGCCAAGCTGCACGATACACTATAATTTCTAAAACATTGTATCGCAAAAGTTTAGACGGAATGCTCCTTAGATGTTTAGAAGAAGAAGAATTAAACAGAGCCTTATGAGAAATCCACAAAGGAATTTGTGGATCACACTTGAACGGATTAACCCTAGCTAAGAAACTTCTTTGGATAGGATATTTTTGGCCTACGATGGAGAAAGATGCTTTTAACTTTGCCAAAACTTGTAGAAAGTGTCAATTCCATGGAAACTTGATACATGTGCCCGCATAAGAGCTTCATCCGATGAAAACACCTTGGTTGTTCTATCAATGGGGTCTAGACTTAATAGGCATGATTTATCCACCATCCTCGAATGGTCATAAATTCATCATCACGACAACATAATACTTTACCAAGTGGGTGGAAGCTATACCCTTAACAACTACAACGGGAAAGAAGATATCTTTGTTTACCCTCAATCACATTATTTGTAGATATGGCATACCTCATGCTATCATAAAAGATAATGCAAAGCATTTAAAAAACAAAGACCTAAAGGAATTATGCACCAAATTTCACATGATTCATCATTCTTCTTCAATCTATTACCCCCAAGGTAATGGACAAGCTGAGGCAAAAAATAAAAACATTTTGAAGATATTGAAGAGAACGGTAGATAATTCAAGTAGAGATTGGCACATCAAAATAAACTCGACCTTATGGGCTTATAGAACAAGTATAAAAATGCCAACAAGAGCTACACCTTTTTCCTTAGTCTTTGGAATAGAAGCAGTTTTTCCTTTGGAGGTAGAACTTCCATCTTTAAGGGTATCTCTTCATGGCTTGATAAGTGAGGAAGACTATAGAGTTTCTAGGCTATAAGAACTAGAACTCCTAGATGAGAAATAGAAGCAAGCATTTGATCATTTGAAGGTATACCAAAATAGAATGTCAAGGACTTATAATAAGCACATCAAGTCAAGAACATTTCAAATAGGTGACTTAGTTTTGCGAGAGAATCCCAAAAATCAAGCAAAAAGAGAAAAGAAAGGAAAATGGGAAGCAAACTGGTTAGGACCATTTATCATCATTGAAAATTTTGGGACCGACACATACAAATTAGCAGATTGTGATGGAGAAGAGCTACAAGAACCTATTAATAGCATACATCTAAAGAGGTTCTATACATGAGGTAGATGAAAGAGTATAAAGAGTATCAAATGGAAAGCATCATATTTATTGTATATAGTCAAAAGATATATGGAAAATACCAAAAACATTTGAAAAGCAGAAAAGATAAAAAAATAGTGGAAAATTAAGCATGAAGAAATACCAAAAAAAATTCATATATGAACCTCAAAAAGATGTTGTCTTGGTGAAAATCTAGCAAATAGGTGCCTCGATGATATGAAAAAAAAATTGAAAAAAAAAGAAAAATAAAAAAAAATAAAAAAAAAGAGAAAAAGTGCCTGGGTGAAAACCTAGCAAATAGGTACCTTGGTAGGAAAAAAAGAGAAAAGCTTTAAAAATATAAAAAAGAGCAAGATCTATTCAATTGGTGAAAACCTGGTAAGTAGGCGCCATTGAAAGTGAAATTTAGTCACATACCTAGAAGGTCACCTTGTAAATATTGCATTCGCCAACATTTGTATATATTGCATAATAAAACCCCATAGTTGCATTTGCAAGTACCTCAAGATTTTGGTCACCTAATCTGCAAATTGTCCTAAGTCCCACAAATGAAATTATCTCAAACTGGGGGCAATCTACTCAAAAGGAGAAAGGATTCATCAAAGCAAGCTTTATTCAATCGTGGAATCAATTCATCAAAATTTGAAAGAGGAACACTTAATCAAATCTACATTCTAATCCAATTTGAGCCAAACACAAAATTTGATCCAAGATCTCACATGAACTTATCTTTATCAGGATTAAAAGTATGAAATGGATGGAACTACACTTGAAATATGGATTTGAAAAACATTGCTAGAAATTTTTCTAAGTGTTGGCTCAATTGATGAAATCATGTCTTTCTAGCGAATCGATGAATGTTTTAGACTAGACAAGCTATGATGAAAGGATGATATTTTTGTTGATTTCTAAATGACCATCTTAAAATCAAAGTTTTAAATCAGGTATTATTTTTCTAAGGACATGATCATCAAATAATCATCGAGGACTTGTACATAGGATAAAACTGAGATTTCTACTTGTTTACGCAAAAGGATACCTTGGCTATTTTGATCTTCAATATCATAATACCAACATCCACTTGCAACATAGGATCCAAAAAAATTGGTATTCGCACTCTCATGATTGGCTTCAATCAGTGACAGTTGTACCGAAGAGAGAAAGGAAAGAAAAGAAAGAGGTGCAAAAAGTATTCATATAATCATAGTTGAACTAGTGATGATTGTACTAAAATAGGATCCAAAAATGCTCAATGATGATTATAAGCTCCAAATGTTGAATAATGACAGTTAGCTGCATACATCTTAGATTAAGTGCATTGTATATTGTTTTGCCTTTCTTAGCTTAAATTGCAAGAGGAAAATAAAAAGGGGGTGTACTCAAATAAAAAATCAAAGGATTATCAAAAACAACTATATAAGATTGAGTGTGTTGGAAATAAAAAACAAAGTGCATTTCATTAGTTCACTTGCATTGATTAAGGTCATTTTTTAGTTGCATTAAGTCATCTTCATTAAACATTGCATTCATTTAAATGTGTCCAACATTTGAATCATTAAGTTGCATAATCATTAAATTGCATCTATAACATCCACCTAGATTGCATTAAGTTCATTAAAATGCATTATCATTAGATTGCATTCATCTCATTTAAAGTGCATTCTTAAATATCAATTCATTAAGTGCATTGCATTAAGTTAGTTAATCATTCTTTGCATACTTTAGGATCATAAATGCATATCATCCATGATAGAATCATTCAACCATATTGCATATATCATTATTCATTAAAGGCTCATGATCATTACAAACATCCATAGATACATCACATTTGCATATCAAAAGAAACACATCCATTAGATTCATTAATCATTATCCATCTAACATCCTACATGTATTCATTGCATACATTCATCAATATCATTAATCATTAAATTAATATTGAATTCATCTATTTTATGTCATACATAAGACAAATCATAAAAGCATCATTAGGACATTTGCATACATTTGAAAAATTGCATTATGAAAAGCATAAAACAAAGCATATAGGAGATATAGTCATATAGAATTGCATATCATGCAAAACACCTGAAAAAGAGATCCAACACATGATGACATCATATATAGTGAAATCTATCATAGAGAGTATCAGAGTCCATGGTACCATCATCATGAAATCAACAAGATATCAAAGTCTAAATAAATGATCATCAAAGCAATATCCAAATATCAATGAACACGAATAGATTTCACTTTTTACTTTTCATTCTCACTCTCTACTATTCCTGATGATGGATCACAGAGTGTGATCCAAAATGTTGATGAAAAAAACTCACACAATCGAATCCAGAAACATTGTATGCTTATCAAATATCAATGTTCATCAACTATCAAAGTATCAACACAAGAAACATCAATCGATCAAAAATGATACAACAAGAGTTCAATGTATCGATCATAATAACAAAAAGGAGATCATCTACCATCAAAGTACAAATGAAACAACTAAGATATCATAGGGAACATATCAACTAATAAAGTCACCAGTACCATCAGTACCATCAGGACCAAGAACACTATCTGGAGGCTGACTAGAACTGGCCTGTAAACCATGCTGACTCATAGAAGCCATGAAAGTCTACATCATCAAGCTCAACTAAGAAACCTACCATTGTACTATCAAAATTTGAGTCTGCAGAGATGCAACATTTGATGTTGATGCTGGGGCAGGAGTCTGTGCTATAGAAGACTAAGGAGGAGGAACATAAGTAGATGGTATAGAAGAAGATGGATCACCCAAAGATGGAACAAAATGAGAAGATGATGGATGTGAAGAAGATGAAGGCATAGAAGTTGAAATAGAAGCAGAAGTAGAAGAAGCTGCCCGAACCTGTGGAACAACTGGAGGAATGACCTGCAGAACCTGCTGAGCAGGAGGACCATGTGCCTGATCAAGTAATACCTGTGCAATATCTGCATCAACCTATCTCTGATGCCTAACTCTAGGCCTATCTGCTAGATCCCTAGCAACTTGATGCAATACTTTGTCAACTCATCGAGCCCTCACCTGATCCACACCCCTAGGAGGAATCGAAGCAACATCAATCATAGGAATATGAACTCTATCAACTCTAGCTCCTCGACGACCCTGTCATCCATGCCATCCCCTAATCCTACCACCACCACCTTCATCACCATCTCCATCATCACCATCATCACCACCATCTCCACTAGGACCATCACCATCTCCACCACCACCATCATCCCCATCTGATAACTCATCAATAGTGGGAATCCTCTCAGCAGGATCTGTGAATCTGGGAAAAGGGTATTGATGTAACCAAGCACCATAATAATCTGTAATACCTGCATCTGCAATCTTCCCTCTCATAGACCAAGGAAGATATAAAAGGTCTCGAATCTCCCTCATAGAGGTGCCAAAATCAACACAAGGGCACCATAATGATCTCTCCGCCTGTACACGGGCATACATCACCACTCCCTGCGGCATACACTATCTACGCCCGTACTGATGCAAAACTCTACGAAAGTAGAATCTCTCTATAAAAAATGCAGAACATTCAATCATCTAACAAGGACAAAACATATAGGGTAGCTCGATGTTATCCTCTAACCAAGCCTCACAACTGAGATAGGGCCTCCAAACAACTGTATCCATATCATCAATCCTGCATCGCCAGTAATCCAACTTACCCATATGGGTCTAGATAATGATACCATCGTACATCCAAGCAAACGGCCAACCTAGCTGATGATCTCGTGCTATAACAAGATGTGTCACTAGGATATGCTCCCAGGTCCAAAGCTGTAACAAGATAGCTCCCGCAGTCAAAGTAGTAGAATGTTTATACACAATTGTGTGTAACTCATGGTACAACTGAGCTAACACACAAGAACCCCAATCGAACTGATGAGGATCTGCCATCAAATCCTCTAGAATGGGACCCCAGCCGAAAACAAATCCATGCCCACGCCTATCAGGAAGAAGGAAACCTCCAATCAGAGTACCAAGAACAACTAGTAAAATAGGGAACGAAACAAACTGAGCCCACTGGATGTGAGCATCACCAATAGTAGGGTCTTCAAAGACTCATCGACAGGCTAATCCATCATAAACAAAATCGTAATAGACAAGCTCTCCTAGAGTAGGCAACCGTAGAATATGATATATGTCCTCTGGAGTAATCATCATCTCTCCCATGGGAAGATGAAATGTATTATGGTCTAAGTATCAACGCTCAGCCATAGCAATGATAAGGCCCTAATTCACTCAGAATCGAGGAAGATAGAGGAGGAAGGACAAGCCACAAAGACTAATGTGCCAACGATCCACTGCACTCAGATCAACAATCATACCCCATGACAATGGATAAGCTCCATGGATACGTAATGACCCAAGCTCAGTCTGCAAAAAAATGGCAAGTGCAATTACATCAGAATGAAAATCACTAGTTAATTGGACCATCCTAAGTCAATCAAAATTTATCAAAAACCTATCAAACCACAATCAAATTTCATGTTTCTACTCAAATAGAATGAAAATTTTATCATCACCCATCATCTGAATCTAGATTGACGAATAATATTCCAACTATAACTAACTCATACTGACCTATCACAACTTGTTAAGAACATCAAGTTTGGGAACTTAACCTATCAACTGATTGATGATGACAAACAAATTCCAAAGTGGACTTAACAAAATTGGAAAAAAAATTGCTGAGTGAAAGCGCTATTTCAGGTTGCAAAAGCGTAAAAATGTGAAAGTGCTGCTTAAATTTGTAAAAGCATTCCTTAATGGTTTAAAAGTGAAAAAAAGGTGAAAGCGCTCATAAACATAGCAGAAGCACTTTTTAAAATGGTAAAACCATAAATAAGAGTAAAAGTGCACCAAAAGAATGTAAAAGTGAAAAAGGGCAAAAGTTTAGCGAGCAAAAGCACACAACCAGATCACGGAAGTGCCCTTTAACATTGTAGAAGCGCAACTTTGAGGGTGAAAGTGCCATTTAATTAGGCAAAAGCGCGCATTGAATTAAAAAATAGAAAAAAAAAAGGGTACTTTTCCAAAAAAAATTTGAAAAAATTGAAATTAAATGCATAAATCAGAAAAGTGAAGAAGTATAGGCACTCACCGGAGGTCTAGAGCTAGGAAGACGCTGATATCGATGACATTTCTTGAACTGATGCTCGTAGATGGGGACAGACATCGTAAAAAGTTTAAAGAAGTCAGAGAAGAAAAGTGAAAAAGTGAAAGTGAAAAGGAATAGTGAAAAAGGAATTTTGACCCCTTTATATAGCTTTTTGACCTAAAAGAGAGGTAACTTTGACCAAAGAGGACTATTCCATCAAAATTGACCCAAGAACATGAATTTATCATCAAATAAGCCAAATAAGCCAAAACAGGGGCATTTGTAATCAAATAGACGAAAATAAATATCGAAAATGAAATTAAAATTCATTTAAAAATTGAACAAAATAAATGAGATTTGACCTAGAACAACAACCTATTCGATCATCGATCAAATTTTATTTCATTTTCGAGGGGGCATACCATCGGATAATCAACATCAGCAGTAGCATCATAAAAAATCAAGAGATCGACCATCAAATCAAAGCGAAAGATTTTATCAGAAATTTTTTCATACATCAATCGGATGAGGCATCACATCGAATTCAATCATTAAATCAGGTATCACATCAGAATCTTTCATTAGAATCAAACATCATATCAAGGATCCATCATCAGAAATAATCATCAGAACTGCATCAAGGGTATTAAATCATCAAAATCTGCATCAATCTCATATCAGATATCAAGAATCGACCATCAAATAACATCAAATGAACATCAAAGATCGACCATCAATAAATTAGGACCTATCATCAGCAAGATCAAAGTATTCTTTGAATTGACATGCTTCACATGTCAACTCAAAGAGGGGCATTTGTAATCACCTAAAAATGGACAAAGATAATTAAATGATAAATCAAGTCAAATCAAAGAAAATCAAGGACATGATCAAAGTAATTGAATCACAATGCATAATTAGTCAATCAAAATTAAAATCAAGTCTTAATTTGAGATAAATCAAAATTGAGAGGATTTTTATCAAAAGAAATCAAAGCAATGTGCAATTAATTCTATTAATTGTATAGTTTGAAATTAAATCAAATTCAACCCATTCAAGGGGTACATGGCTAAATAAATAAATTTAAATCAATTAATAAATCCTAATTTCTCTCAACAACCCAAAAGGCAGGAAATTCAATCAACCAATAGGATTTGAGAGAAAGGCATTCACATGGATCAAGCCAAATTCAATCTTAATCACTCAAAGTGAAAGAGAATCTTATCCATTGATCTTGTCTACTTGTCCCAAGCTTTGAGGACACAAAATTTGCATTGTCTTCAAAGGGTGGAATCAAAGACTCAACCAAGGCTTAATCATGATCAACTACACTACACCCCCTACCATTGGGAAAATCTATAAAAGGAAGACCAAAATCCTCATAATTCATAACCACACATCTGAGAATTGCATAGAACCTCTTGCATTTTATAGATAGAAAGGCATTTTAAGAGCTTAATTAGCATTCAATTTGATATATTTGTTAGCTTTAGCTTAATCTTTATCATTTCTCATTCTAGGACTGTCATTAATGGTAGCTTGCTGAGAGCTTCTATTAACACTCTTAGATAGAGAGCCATATGATGCTCAATTGATCTTTCATTTGCTAAATAGTTGCTATATTGTGGTTTATTTAGTTTCTATTTCATTTATTGCTCAATACTAATCCTATGAAGGTACATTTCCTTGTACACACTTTCCAATCATAAATCTATACAAGGTTTGATTCACTTCAGCAATATCATTAGTTTTAGATAGTTTCTGTCTAGTAGCCATAGGTGTACTTACTGGTCTGGAGTTTTCCATACCAAAATTTTTTAGTATCTCCTTGATATATTTATATTGAGTAATGTAGATACCTTTCTTCATCTGATAGACTTGCAAACCAACAAAGAATTTGATCTCACCAAATATAGACATTTCAAATTCAATTTTCATCTCATTTGAAAATTTATGACATAGGACATCTTTTCCTCCAAATATGATATCATCAACAAATATTTCAGCTAACAAAATCCCTTTACCTTTCTCGATCTTCATATAAAGATTATTGTTGTCATCTGTCCTTCCAAATCCAATTTTTATCAAATAATTATGTAGTCTCTCATACCATGCTCTGGGGGCTTATTTCAATCCATACAATGCCTTGTGTAACTTGCAAACCATATTCTTCTTACTTGGGTCAAAAAATCCTTTAGGTTGTTCAATGTATACTTCTTCTTCTAATATCCCATTTAGAAATGCAGATTTGATATCCATCTAATATACTTTGAATCCTTTATAAGCTGCATATGCAAGTAGAGTCATTACTCCTTCTAATCTTGCTAGAGGGGAAAATGTTTCCCCATAGTCAATTCCTTCTTCTTGTGCATACCCCTTACATACTAATCTGACCTTTTTTCTTATGACTTCTCCATGTTCATTTAGCTTATTTTTGAATACCCATTTTGGCCAATAACATTCTTGTCTTTTGGTCTTGGCACTAGAGTCCAAGTATTATTCTTTTCTATCTGCTCTATTTCTTCATTCATGGCTTGTATCCAGTCATCATTCTCTAAATCACAGTTTACTATTTTAGGCTCAAACTCACATAGTAAGCATGTATGATCTTTCAACTTACTTCTTGTCATAATTCCAGACTCTTTATCTCTAATGATTTGTTCAAGCTTGTGATGTCTTCTTACATATTGTGTCAATGTAGGTTCAAATTTCCTTTCTCCTTGTTCTTAATTTTCAGGTTCATCATGAAAATTATATGATTCTCCTCCCGATGCTCGGTAGAATCCTCTTGATGTTTGGTAGCATTCTCATGATGCTCGGTAGCATCCTCCTGATGCTCAACATTACCTATCTGTGACTCTGCATTTGGTTCAGGTGTATTACTTTCTTCTCCTTCTTCCATGTATACAAAAGATCTGTAATCTTCAGGTTCTTGCTTGTGCTCTAATTCATTATTTTCTACATATTCATCAATTCTAACATTTGCACTTTCCACAACTTTGTTAGTGTTATCATTCAAACACTTATAAGCTTTTCTCTTAGTGGAATAACCTAGGAATATGCCTTCATCACTTTTTGTAACAAATTTTCCATTCCTATTGTCTTTCAATATATAACATTTACTTCCAAAGACTCTAAAATACTTCACATTAGGTGTATATCCATGCCATAACTCAAAAGGTGTAGCATTTGTACTTTTTTTTATTTGTACTCGGTTTAAGGTATAAACAAATGTACTTACACCTTCTCTCTAGAACTTTTTTGCAACATTATTTTGTATCATCAGTGTTCTAGCACAATCCATAATTGAAATGTTTCTTCTTTCTACTATACCATTATGTGGAGGTTTTCTCGGTGTAGACATTTGTCTATTGATTCCTCTATCATTGCAGAACAGATTGAACTCATTTGATATAAACTCTCCACCTCTGTCAAATCTCAAACATTTCAATCTTCTACTTGTTTCTTTTTCAACTTTTGCCAAGTACCACTTAAACAACTAAAATGCATCAGATTTATCTTTCAAAAACATTACAGTCATCATTCTAGAATAGTCATCAACAAACAAAATGAAATACTTATCACCACAATAGCTTTGTACACCCATAGGTCCACAAAAGTCAGTATGAACCAATTCCAAAATATTTTTAGAAGTATATGTCTTGCTCTTAAAAATAGACTTTGTCATTTTTCCCAATTGACATTGTTTGCACATCACATTAGGGTATGTGCACAAAGATGGGGTACCAAAAAGGGGGTTTAAGATGCCACTTTTTTCTTGAAATCAGAAAACTTTGAACTTCAATAACAAATTGAAGATAGTTTGACTCAAAATTTTAAAACACAACAAGAACAAGAGTTGTAGTACTCTGAATCTAGTTTCTAAACTACTAATTTATTTGAAAAACGGTGAAGATTAAGGCCTTCAACTAGGGGGAGCACAAAAAGTGGTACTATTTTTTGTGAAAAAAATAACATAGCGCCTGTTGTGCTCCCCCTAAAATGTTAACTTATTTTTTGAAATTATTTAATCACTCTAGTGAGAAGTTAGCTAACACCATGTAGTTTACCCCAGATTTTTCTGCTAATTTTTTTTATGAATGTATGAATTTCTATGACTTTTTGAACTCAGACATCCCAAAACACATGAAATTTGGGCGTGCTCCCCCTAGAAATCATTCAAAATTAGTCAAAAATCAATTTTTTTAATTTTTAAAGTGTGTAGAATGGAGTCTAGTTTCTAAAAAACTAAGTTTTTGCAAATTTCAACAAATGAAGCAAAATCTATACCCAAAATACTACACGTTGGTTTTTGACAAAAAATTGACATACATTCAATGGAAATTAATGTTGATAGGCTTAAAATTATCATTTTTGGAAATAAACTATATGTTTAGATAGCTAACTCAGAGACCAATAATCTTACATTGTCTAATTTTTTTCGTTATTGAATCACGTGTAAACTAGACGGAGAGCACACACAAAAAGTGAAGGTTTTTTCTAATGTTTCTTCGAATTCACGTCAAACTCATGGCTTATACATCCAAGCCTTTGGGTTGGATCTCCAAAGCAAATCCAACCCTTAAGGCTTGATAAAATACAAGCCTTCAAATAGGGCACACACCCTATTTGGTGTGTGCCCTATTTGAATCTATGCTTGAAATAGGGCGCACACCAAATAGGGCATGCACCCTATTTGGCGTGCACCCTATGTCAAGCATAAATACGCTCTAAAGAACCATTAGGACCCATTCTAATGTGTCCTAATGATTCCATAGTGGTTTTAATTGCCTCTAAATGGTCTATTACGACCCATTATTGTCCCTTAGAACATGTTAGAACTCTCATGATCCACTACAAACCCTTAGACAACATTACAGCCTGTTAGGACACATTAGATCCTCAAAGTGTGTCCTAAGAGGTATTAATTGATTGCAGTATTTTTCTTATGGTTATTAATAGGTGCTAAAGAGCCATAATAAGATCTAAAAAACATTAGGAACCCTCATTTAATACATTAGAAGCACCTTGAACCATAAAGTGTGTCATCCAAAATCTCTCTTTGTCACCTCTCTCTCTCTCTCTCTCTCTTTTTCTTACCTTCACTTCATCCTCTCCCTCTACCTCTCCTTATCTCTCTATCTTCCTCGCTCTACTTTCTCTTTCTATACTTCTCTTACCCTAGTTATCTATTTCTTACCTTCACTTCATCCCTCTCCTCTACCTCTCCCTATCTCTCTATCTTCCCTCCCCCTGCTCTCTCTCTCTCTCTTTGTCCACGTTCTTACCCTCTCTTCTCTTACCTTCTATCTCATCCCTCTCCCTCTGCTCTCCCTATCTCTCTATCTTCCCACATCTCTCTCTCTCTCTCTCTCTCCTTGCTTCTCTTATCCTATCTCTTTCTTGTCTTGTCTCACAAACTTCTTTCTCTATCTACTTCTCTTAGGTCCTAGATCTCTTTATTACCTTCACTCTCAACCCTCTCCCCTACCTCTCTCTCTCTCTCTCTCTCTCTCTCTCTCTCCTCTCTCTCTCTCTCTATCCATCTACTTCTCTTAACCTAGATCTCTTTATTACCTTCACTTTCAACCTCTCCCCTGCCTCTCTCTCTCTCTCCCCCTCTCTCTCTCCCCTTCTCTCTAACCCTCTCTCTCTCTATCTACTTCTCTTACCTGAGATCTCTTTCTTGTAACCGTCTTCTCTAAACCCTCTCTCTCTCTCCCTGCCTTCTCTCTAACCTTCTCTCTCTCTCTATCTACTTCTCTTACCCTAGACCACTTTCTTACCTTCTCTCTATCTATCTATCTATCTATTTATCTAACCCTATATCTCTTTCTTACCTTCTCTTGAGAAACCCTCTCCTCCTGCTTCTCTCTCTCTCCCCTCTCTCCTTCTCTCTCCCTCTCTACTTCTCTTACCCTAGATCTCTTTCTTACCTTCTCTCTCAACCCTCTCCCCTATTTCTCTCTCTCTCACCCCTCCTCTTCCTCTCACTATCTCTCTATCTCCCCCTCTCTCTATCCTTATCTCTATTCTTCTCTTATCCCAACTCTGTCTACCTCTCCCTTGTTACTCCTCTCCTTCTCTCTCTCTATCTACTTCTCTTACCCTTGATCTCTTTCTTACCTTCTCTCTCAACCCTCTCCCCTGCCTCTCTCTCTCTCTCGCCCCCTCTCTCCTTCTCTCTAACTCACTCTCTCTCTATTTATCGATCTACTTCTGTTACCCTAGATCTCTCTCTATCCTTATCTCTATTCTTCTCTTATCCCATCTCTCTATCTCTCTCTCTCTCCCCTTCTCTCTCCCCTTCTCTCTAACCCTATATATCTCTCTCTTACCTTATCTCTCTCTCTAACCCTATGTCTCTCTCTCTCTCTCCCCTTCTCTCTAACCCTATATCTTTCTCTTACCTTCTCTCTCACCTCTCCCCCTTTTCATTTCTCTCTCTCTCTCTCTCTTTACATCCCTATATATATATATCTTTCCTTCTCTCTTATGTCTCCTTCTTTTCATCTCTCTCTCTCTCTCTATCTATCTACTTCTCTTACCCTAGATATATTTCTTACCTTCTCTCTTAACCCTATCTCTCTATCTATCTACTTATCTTACCCTATATATCTTTCTTACCTTCTCTCTCAACCTTCTCCCCTACCTCTCTCCTCTCTCGCTCGCTCACTCGCTCCTCTCTCTCTTTCTCTCTCTCTCTCTCTCTCTCTCTCTCTCTCTATCTACTTCTCTTACCCTAGATCTCTTTCTTACCTTCTCTCTTAACCCTCTCCTTTCTCTATCTACTTATCTCACCCTATATCTCTTTGAACTTTCCTTCTCTCTCTCTCTCTCTCTCTCTCTCTCTCTCTCTCTCTCTCTCTCTCTCTCTCTCTCTCTCTCTCTCTCTCTCTCTCTCTCTCTCTCTCTCTCTCTCTCTCTCCTCTCTCTCTCTCTCTCTCCTTCTATCTACTTCTCTTACCCTAGATCTTTTTCTTACCTTCTCTCTCAACCCTTTCCCTCTGCCTCTCTCTCTCACCCTCCTCTTCCTCTCACTATCTCTATATCTCCCCTTTCTCTATACTCTCCCCTTTTTCTATCCTTATCTCTATTCTTCTCATAACCCATCCCCCCTCTACCTCTCCCTCATTACCCCTCTCTATCTATCTATCTATTTCTCTTACCCTATATCTCTTTCTTACCTTTTCTCTTACCTCTCCCCCTTTGCATCTCTCTCTCTCCCTTTCTATCTATCTACTTCTCTTACCCTATATCTCTTTCTTACCTTCTCTCTTAACCATCTCCCTCTCTCTATCTACTTATCTCACCCTATATCTCTTTGAACTTACCTTCTCTCTCAACCCTCTCCCCTGCCTCTCTCTCTCTCTCTCTCTCTCTCTCTCTCTCTCTCTCTCTCTCTCTCTCTCTCTCTCTCTCTCTCTCTCTCTCTCTCTCTCTCTCCTCTCTCTCTCTCTCTCTCTCTCTCTCTCTCTCTCTCTCTCTCCCTCATTACTCCCCCCCCCTCTCTCTCTTGTATGATCATTATGATCCCTTAACACCTCTTTACATTCTAGGACATATCAATGAGTCCCAAGACCCCATATGACCCTTAGGGCCCCTAAGGGTTGCATGGGGTCCTAAGAACCACTTTACACCCCTCATGACTCCTTATACCCTTTAGGACCTCTTGATAACAACAAGATGTATTCCTATCGGTGCTATGGGGTTATAAGGGGTCGTAGGATTGATTATGATCTCTTAACACCTCTTTGATATCCTAGGACATAGCAATGAGTCCCAAGACCCCATATGACCCTTAGAACCCCTAAGGGTCACATGGGGTCCTAAGAACCACTTTACACCCCTTACGACTCCTTATGACCCTCTATGACCAATTAGGACCCTTTACGGACCCCTAAGGGTCACATGGGGTCCTAAGAACCACTTTAAACCCCTTACAACTCCTTATGACCCTCTACGACCAATTAGGAACCTTTACAGACACCTAAGGGTCACATGAGGTCCTAAGAACCACTTTACACCCCTTACGACTCCTTATGACTCTCTATGACCAATTAGGACCCTTTACGGAAACCTAAGGGTCACATGGGGTCCTAAGAACCACTTTACACCCCTTACGACTCCTTATGACCCTCTACAACCAATTAGGACCCTTTACGGACACCTAAGGGTCACATGGGGTCCTAAGAACCACTTTACACCCCTTACGACACCTTATGACCCTCTACGACCAATTAGGACCCTTTACGAACACCTAAGGGTCACATGGGGTCCTAAGAACCACTTTACACCCCTTACAACTCCTTATGACCCTCTATGACCAATTAGGACCCTTTACAGACACCTAAGGGTCACATGGGGTCCTAAGAACCACTTTACACCCCTTACGACTCCTTATGACCCTCTACGACCAATTAGGACCCTTTATGGACACCTAAGGGTCACATGGGGTCCTAAGAACCACTTTACACCCCTTACGACTCCTTATGACCCTCTAAAACCAATTAGGACCCTTTACAGACACCTAAGGGTCACATGGGGTCCTAAGAACCACTTCACACCCCTTACGACTCCTTATGACCCTCTACAACCAATTAGGACCCTTTACAGACACCTAAGGATCACATGGGGTCCTAAGAACCGCTTTACACCCCTTACGACTCCTTATGACCCTCTACGACCAATTAGGACCCCTAAGGACCACTTAAAACCCCTTATTCGTTAACTTTCTCACACTCTCCTCTCTCTCTCTCTCTCAGTCTCTCAATCACCCCTCTATCTCTCTTTGTCTCTTTATCACGTCTCTCTCTCTCTCTCTCTCTCTCTCTCTCTCTCTCTCTCTCTCTCTCTCTCTCCCTTTCTCCCCCCATCTATCTCTCTTTTATGCATTTCTAGAAAGGGCGTGCGCCAAAAAGGGCGTATGCCCTATTTGGCACACGCCCTTTGTAGAAAGCCCAAAAATGGAAAAAAAACCCAAGAATCCCGTGAAGGAGGCCCACTTTTACTGTATTCTGTCTGGAACACGCAGTTTGCACAACAAATATTCACTTTCATGGTGTTGGAGGTAAAAAAGAAGACTATTTTATCAACTTGGACCACCTTTTGTTGCAAGGTCAACATTGTGGTGCAAAAAACAACCTTTATTTAGCAAATTTGACATATTTCAAGGTAAGTTTTGTTTGTTCTTGCATGCCAAAATGTGAATAAATCCTTTTTATTTTATTTCATATTAAATGGACTTGTGGAAAGCATAAATAGACATGTATTAGACTATAGTTGTATTATAATTTGATATATATAAATTGTAATACTTTTATATTATGTTATGACTTATTATAATAGATTGATTAAAAAAAACCATAATTGTTGTATTAGATTGATATTTTATAATGTGTAAATTTTAATGAATTTCAATGTATATATAGATCTTATTCATCATGCCGAGGAAATGACCTAAGATTCAAACACCCGAAGAGCATGAAATAGAGAAAGAGAAGAAAAGAGAAAGAATGAGACAACTTCACGAACAACGACAATTGGAGCCCATACAAGAAGAATTACCTAATAGGAGAGAATTGGAATTGGAAACAAAAAGGAACCGAATGAGAAAGTTGTGTGCAATAAGACAATTGAATTATGAAGGGGTGAGTATATCATCTATTGGATCGCAAGTTGAAGGGATGCCATTATCCAATGTTGGAGGTGCACATGAATTATCTAATGTTGAAGACATCACACACTCTACACCTCAAAGTGTAGCCACACCATCGTATTATGTTGAAGGCACACCATTAGCTACATCTGAAGGAATAGACACATCATTGCATCATTGTGAAGGCACCTCATTTCTAACTTCCGAAGGTGTAGGAATCACACCATTGTATCGTGTTGAAGAAACACCATATTCATCTCAAGTCGGTGAAGGTCCATCTTCCACATCTCAATTTGAAGGCACATCATCTATGGTCGAAGGTACGCAATTCATCCCTAACATTGTTGACGTTCCCAATGTTGAGCCTACACAACAATTGAGAACACCTCCTAGAGTTTTGCATAGAAAGCCTAAATATTTGATTGATATTGACACTAATATTTTGAAACCAATGCCTGACAAGATTCCCAAGTGCACTTGTCAAAGATATACTAATCGAATTTGGAGGATATTTTTTGAGAATTTGAATGTCACAAGAAGATGTCAATTGTTTGTTGAAATGATGAGAAATCTGAAATTTAGGCCTATCATGAAGATTCTTGGGTTAAGAACATATGACACCTCCACTGAAAAAGCTATTGTAAAGAATCTAATGGATGCATATGAGACTGTGGGTTCTACATCACGCACGGAAGATAGTAATGTCACACAACGTGTGATAACATCAACAATGGTAAGCAATCAAATGAAGAAGTCTTGACTCATTCGAAAGACAAGTAAATCATTGAAAATAAGTAGAAGGTCTCTAATGAGAGCCGTGGAAAGGTGTCAAAGAGTGGAAGATTCAAATAGCAATGAACTATGGGCTTTTTCCGGTAGATTGCCATGGAAAGACACAGACATTGTTGAAGCTTTGAAATCCTTCATTGAAATTTTTTGGAAGAATAATACACGAGTATCTCCTAATCAAAGAGATGTTGTAAGGAGGAGGATTGGTAGTCGATTGCGTGATCCACATCCAAAGCATTTTTTGGATTCAACCCAGACACAATTTTTTGCAAAATTTATAGATGCGTATCCTCAAATGAAAATTAGTCAAAGATTTTTTGAAATGGCTAAACCTTTTTATGTCAAGATAAATCACACATGCACAACTTGTTGCTGTAGAGTACATATTGAATTTTCTAACCATTATACTGTCTATTGGCATATATGTATACGTTTGCATGCTAACAATGTCTTGCAGGAGTGTAACATAAAGGAGCCACCTAGATCTTCAAGGGAATTGATAGCTACCATTTTATGTCATAGACCAAATGGAAAATTTCATAAACTATCATGTTTGAATGGTACATGTGTACATTGTGGTGGTTTGCAAGATTTACTTGTTTGTCAGCATATGGAAAGTAGTCATGCAATTGGGAATGAAATAGTAGAATTTGGAAAATATAAGACCATTGCATATGCTCTAAAAGATGGAAAAGAGGCAAAAAGATGTGATTTAGTAATTGATAGGATTCTGGTGTATCAGTTCATGGATATATTTTGAGGGAAAATTGTGTATGAATATGCAATGCATACACATAGAGCACGATGATTGGATACACAATTCAAGTTATGCAAGGACACTTTTCCGATTGATACAATTGTTTCAATTGTGGACTTTGCTGAAAACTACACTTTGCAACCACAAAATGAGTTACAATCACAGTATTACAACTCTCAATAGGTTGCTATATTTGTTCATATAGCATACTTGCATACACTTGATAGTACGGAGGAAAATAGGAAGATATTGAGGGAGTACCATTTTTATATGAGTGATGATCGCTCACATTCTATAGAGTTTGAACATGGTTGCTTTAGTTTGTTTTATGGTGATTTGGCAAATAGGAGCATACCATATCATCGACACATCATATGGTTAGATAATTGTACATCCCAATTCAAGAATTCTCGTATGTTTTATTGGTTGAGCAAGATGCACAAGAACACTGATATTCAATATATGTGGAATTTCATTGAGGTGGGCCATGGAAATGGAAAGCATGATGGTGCGGGAGCATGTATAAAAAGAGCTTTAGCACGTGAAGAATTAAAGTATGAGGGGGGAGCAAACTTATCAAATGCAAGATGTATTGTCAACTGGTGTAATGCCACAATGGGCCCAGGTAAGGAAGGTGAGTCAACAGTTCATAGATTTTTTTGTTTGATTGATGAAACTAACATTGCACCATATGAGGATTATTGTACAGTAATAGGATCAAGTGAGCTACACTCTTTTAGAAGTTGTAATGCAGGTTTATGGATGGTATACACATGACATATGGCATGCTCTTGTTCATCTTGTGCAGAGGAGAATTGGGATGAGTGTGACTCAAAGGAATGGGTTGATGAATGGTCTATAAGACCTTTGAGCCCACTTGACTCCTATCATCCACCAACAGCATTGCAACTAGGGGACATGGCAACATCTATTGACTTTGACCATTTTTTGGATATAGTACAACCAGGTAAATTATCCATTTATATAGTTTGTCTAAACTATTTTGGATATTAATGTACTGAATATGTCTACGTTGTTGCAGGTCATGTTTTTGCAGTTATTGCACCTGAATACAATGACGAAGGGACAAATTATTATTTATGTCATTGTGTTGAGGCCAAAAAGAAATTGGATGTCACAGTTGTAGATGGCGAAGGATTACAATACCCTATAGGAGCGGTTGTTGTAACAGGAACATGGCTTAGACGATATGGTATGAAGAACTCTAAGTTGTGGTTGTTCGAGGACTGGGAGACACACAGGAAGATTCTACATTATTCAAACCTTGTTGTTGCTTTGAATGTTACTTTGATCAGATATGGGGGCAGGCCAGTGAAAATAACTCTTTGGAAGGTTCCCGAGTCAGAGCATGAGGCAATACTTAACACACTAAAGGTTAAGGCAGATCCAGCTGGTTCAATGGACTAAATCGGGCTGTACTAAAATGTTGTAATATGTGTTCAACTATACTATTTGTTTCTCTGACAAAGTTAGCTTCTATGGTACATACCTCATGTGTATAGAGGGAAGTTTGTAATTGTAAACATGTTTCATAATATTAATAAAAAAAGAAACATGTTTGCAATAATTTCTTAGCATTTTTATCGTGTTTTATCCAATGCAAAACTGTGTAATTTTTATGTGACTAATGATGGGACATAAATAATATTTTTTATTAGATCAAATCTCCTCAAAACATGTTAGATCAGATATAAAACTTGGTCAAATCTCCTCAAAACATGTTAGATCAGATTTCCTCTTATTTCCACTATGGATTTATGAGATTCATGCATAGTATAACCTTCTAACCCTAGGGATGGATACAATAAAATGTATATTGACAACATAACATGAAATAAGGAAGGTAAAATGAGTTTTGTTACAAGAAAGTGGAGGAGAGCTTCCCTATGCATGCTTTGGGTGCACTTGGAAGGTGCAAACCATGACACAGACAGGGATTTGGCTTAAGAAGACAATGAACTAAGGATGTTCACAAACTCCTTAAATGGTGTAACACAACCAAAAAAAGGGTTTCCTACTCCAACAAAATCCTTTAGAAAGTTTACAAACTCAATCAAACTTTGGTGCCTTTTGGGCTTTAGGGACACTAGGCCTAAATCTAGCTTTTAACTATAATTCTTCACCAGTGGACTTCCTGACCACTCCCAAGCATTTAGATGGTCCTCATATGACCTAAGGATGCTAAACCAACTCTTGGTTTGGTCCCTTTACAACCATACCATAGAAAACTAGACCTACACCCACTTTTCCTTGTAGCCCTCTCAACATAGATTTTCTATTCTAACTTTTTCACAACTAAGTATCTTGACACAAATAGGGAATTTTTAGACACCCATTTGGAAGTTATGTAAGATCCCAAAGCCTTGTCTTCCAACTCCAATCCAGCACCACCTAACTCTCACCTTGTACACAGACCTAATTGGCCTAATTAGGCTTGGTTTACAAAGGAAGTGTGAGGTATAGGGTTCTTGGAACTGGTAGCTCAAGTAGTGACAAAATCTCTTCAGTGCACATGTACACTGACAACAAAAATTCAGATAAAGAAGTAACAAGTGTTGTGGAATTATCCACAGAGCAATGTGAAATGAAGCCTCAAATTGGTTCATTAGCAGGCAAAGAATTTGGTCATGCACTTCATTCTAGCACCACAAATATTTCTATTAGAAATGACTATCTGTCAATGGCCTTGCATTTACGGGACTTGGGCATTATCATTGAAAGGTAAGTTCGTTGCCACCTTTGGCAAGGCAGTCTCACTCCTCATTATACAACAAAGGGTAGCCATCTATGGTCCAAGGTTTTAATTCAGCTGACAAGTGGAGAGCTTCTCAAGGTACTGATCTCTTTCATAGAGAAGTTCCTGCTTCATCTTAAGATTCTTGTTTAGGTGACCAACTCCTTCGAGGTCCATAAATAGACCCATTAATTGGTAAAAGGGTAGATGCAATTTTGGAAAGAGTATCCCAATTGAAGAGTAATGGAAATTCCAGTGAGCATGAAGTTATTGCAGATACAATGGGTGTATCTCCTCCACTGAAAAATATAACTACTTCCAGAGACTTGAGTTTAAATGGAGACTGTCTATTCCCAAACATGCCCTAGTTGAGCAGATGAACTAGATGTTGCTTGAGTAAAGAAGATAGTGGTTTATTAAAGCATCTGCATTATCCCACTTGCTATCAGTTACTACTTTTTGTGTAGCTTGCCAGCTACTTCTGTGTAGGATTTCTATAATATATAATGTCATCATGCAAGTACATGCCATGCACAATCATTCCAACCCCGTCGACAACTCCATGCTGAAGTGTCCCTGAAGGTCCCTTAAGCATGAAATCAGAAATCTTTGTCGGGTCGTATCTCGGAGCTCGTACGAGGTAGCATGGATCCATCCATTGATACAAGACCATATTGCCGGGGCCTACAAAAGCCTATCTCAGTTTTTGGAGATTCAATTTTGTTTAAATTTGGCAACACATTCTCGGTCGGTGTCAGAACTCAAAGTGTTCCTCAGCTGAAACGACCAATGTTGCATATCTTTCCAACCATCGGTCATAGCCTCGAACCGTCAGTTCCAATAGCTCTAAATGGCTAAGTAAATGCTAGTGGCAACCTTGTTCGGCACCCACAGTCATTCAATCCCCGCCGACGACTCCATGCTAAAGTGTCCCTCAAGGTCCCTTAAGCATGAAATTGGTGATCTTTGCGGGGTCATATCTCAGAGCTCAATCAACGTAGAATCAATTCATCAGGTGCTACAGGAATGTGTTGTTGGGGCCTACAAAAGCCTATCTCAGTTTTTGGAGATTCAACTTATTTTAAATTCGGCAACACATTCTCGGTCAGTGTCAGAACTCAAAGTGTTCCTCAGCTGAAACGGTCAACATTGCGTATCTTTCCAACCGTTGATCGTAGCATCAAACAATCAGTTCCAATAGCTCCGAATGGCTGGGTAACACTAGTGGCAACCTCATTTGACACCCACAATGATTCGATCCCCACCGATGACTCCATGCTGAAGTGTCCCTCAAGGTCCCTTAAGCATGAAATCGGCGATCTTTGCGGGGTCATATCTCGGAGCTCGATCGACGCAGAATCGATTCATTGGGTGCTACAAGAATATGTTGCCGGGGCCTACAAAAGCCTATCCCATTTTTTAGAGATTCAACTTATTTTAAATTCGGCAACACATTCGCGGTCAGTGTTAGAACTCAAAAGTGTTCCTCAGCTGAAACGGTCAACGTTGCGTATCTTTCAAACCATCGGTTGTAGTATCCAACCATCAGTTCCAACAGCTCCGAATGGCTGGGTAAACACTAGTGGCAACCTCGTTCACCATGCACAGTCGTTTGAACCCTGCCGATGACTCTGTGCTGAAGTGTCCCTCAAGGTCCCTTAAGGATGAAATCAGTGATATCTGCAGGGTCATATCTCAGAGCTTGTGCAACATAGAATCGATTCGTTAGGTGCTACGAAACCATGTTGCCGGGGCCTACAAAATCCTCTCTCAATTTTTAGAGATTCAACTTATTTTAAATTCGGCAACACATTCTCGGTCAATGTCAGAACTCAAAGTGTTCCTCAGCTGAAATGGTCAACACTGCGTATCTTTTGAACTGTCAGTCATAGCATCGAACCGTCAGTTCCAATAGCTCTGAATGGCTAGGTAAATGCTAGTGACAACCTTGTTCACCACGCACAGTCATTCGAACCCCGCCGATGACTCTGTGCTGAAGTGTCCCTCAAGGTCCCTTAAGCATGAAATCAATGATATTTGTGGGGTCATATCTTAGAGCTCGTGCAACATAGAATCGATTCATCAGGTGCTCCGGGACCGTGTTGCCGGGGCCTACAAAAGCCTATCTCAATTTGCAGAGATTCAACTTATTTTAAATTCGGCGACACATTCTTGGTCGGTGTCAGAACTTAAAGTGTTCCTCAGCTGAAATGGTCAACGTTGCATATCTTTCCAACCATCGGTCGTAGCATCGAACAATTAGTTCCAACAACTTTGAATGGCCGGATAAACACTAGTGGCAACCTCATTCACCACGCACAGTCATTCGAACCCCGCCGACGACTCCATGCTGAAGTGTCCCTCAAGGTCCCTTAAGCATGAAATAAGTGATATTTGTGGGGTCATATCTCGGAGCTTGTGCAATGTAGAATTGATTTGTCAGGTGCTATGAGACCATGTTTTTGGGGCCTACAAAATCCTCTCTCAATTTTCAGAGATTCAACTTATTTTAAATTCAGCAACACATTCTCGGTCGGTGTCAGAACTCAAAGTGTTCCTCAGCTGAAACGGTCAATGTTGCGTATCTTTTGAACCGTCGGTCATAGCATCAAATCATCAATTCCAATAGCTCCGAATGGCTGGGTAAATGCTAGTGGCAACCTCATTCACCACGCATAGTCATTCGAACCCCGCCGACGACTCCGTGCTGAAGTGTCCCTCAAGGTCCCTTAAGCATGAAATCAGAAATATTTATGGGGTCATATCTCAGAGCTCGTGCAACATAGAATCAATTTGTCAGGTGCTACGAGACTGTGTTGCTGGGGCCTACAAAATCCTCTCTCAATTTTCAAAGATTCAACTTATTTTAAATTTGGCAACACATTCTCGGTCGGTGTTAGAACTCAAAGTGTTCCTTAGCTGAAACAGTCAACGTTGCGTATCTTTCCAACCGTTGGTCGTAGCATCGAACCGTCAGTTCCAACAACTCCGAATGGTTGGGTAAATGCTAGTGGCAACCTTGTTCACCACGCACAATCGTTTGAACCCTGCCGACGACTCTGTGCTAAAGTGTCCTTCAAGGTCCCTTAAGCATGAAATCAACAATATTTGTGGGCTCATATCTCAGAGCTCGTGCAACATAGAATCGATTCGTCAAGTGCTACAAGACCGTGTTGCTGGGGCCTACAAGAGTTTGTCTCAATTTTCAAAGATTCAACTTATTTTAAATTTGGTGACACATTCTCGGTCGGTGTCAGAACTCAAAGTGTTCCTCAGCCGAAATGGTCAATGTTGCGTATCTTTCCAACCGTCGGTCATAGCATCAAACCATCAGTTCCAAAAGCTCTGAATGGCCAGGTAAATGCTAGTGGCAACCTCATTCACCATGTATAGTCATTTGAACCCCGCCGACGACTCCGTGCTAAAGTGTCCCTCAAGGTCCCTTAAGCATGAAATCAACGATCTTTGCGGGGTCATATCTCAGAGCTTGTGCAATGTAGAATTGATTCGTCAAGTGCTACAAGACTGTGTTGCCAGGGCCTACAAAATCCTCTCTCAATTTTCAAAGATTCAACTTATTTTAAATTTGGCAACACATTCTTGGTCGGTGTCAGAACTCAAAGTGTTCCTCAGCTGAAACGATCAATGTTGCGTATCTTTTGAACCGTCGATCGTAGCATCGAACGGTCAGTTCCAACAACTCTGAATGGTCGGGTAAATGCTAGTGGCAACCTCGTTCACCACACACAGTCGTTTGAACCCCGCCGATGACTCCG
This sequence comes from Chamaecyparis obtusa, assembly GCA_027943335.1. NCBI lineage: Eukaryota > Viridiplantae > Streptophyta > Pinopsida > Cupressales > Cupressaceae > Chamaecyparis > Chamaecyparis obtusa. The sequence goes on from BSBK01011708.1 coordinate 41,183, forward strand.
TGCTGAAGTGTCCCTCAAGGTCCCTTAAGCATGAGATCGATGATCTTTGCAGGGTCATATCTCAGAGCTCGTGTGACATAGAATTGATTCATCAGGTGCTACAGGACCGTGTCTGAAAATGCCCTGATTTTATCAAGATACTTAGTGGTTCAAAAGTTAGAGTAGAAAACCTCTATTAGGAAGGCTACAAGGAAAAGTGGGTGCAGGTCTAGTTCACTATGGTACGGTCTTGATGGGAATGAACTAGTTGTTATTTCAGAGGCCTTAGGTCAAATGAGGACCATTTACATGCTTGGGAGTGGTCAGGAAGTCCACTAGTGAAGAGTTTAAGCAATAAGTCACTTTTAGGCCTAGTTTCCCTAAAGCCAAAAAGACATTGAACTTTGATTAAGTGTCTAACTTTGCAAAGGGAGTTTATTGGGATAGAAACTCACTTAATTGATTGTGTTACACCATCCTAAGATATTGTGAATACCCTTAAGTCATTACAGGTGATTGGTGAATTGTGGGAGTCAAGTGAAGGGCCCACTACTTTCCGGCTGTCACCTCTACATTAAATTAGGTCTGTGTCCAAGGTGAGTGTTAGGTGGTGCTGGAGTGGAGTTGGAAAACAAGGCTTTGGGATCTTAAATAACTTCCAAATGGGTGTCTAAAAATATCCTGATTGTGTCAAGATACCAAGTTGTGAAGAAGTTAGAGTGGAAAATTGAGGTTAAGAAGGCTACAAGGAAATTGCGTGCAGGGCTAGTTTGCTATGGTATGGTTGTAAAGGGATCAAACCAAGAGTTGTTTCATAGTCCTTAGGTCATATGAGGACCATCTACATGCTTGGGAGTGGTTAGGAAGTCCACTGGTGAAGAGTTCTAACTAAAGGCTAGGTTTAGGCCTAGTGTCCCTAAAGCCAAAAGGGCATTGAAGTTTGATTGAGTGTATAAACTTGCAAAGGGAGTTTTTTGGGATAGAAATCCCTTTTATTGGTTGTGTTACACCATTGTAAGAGCTTGGGAACACCTTTAAGCCTTTGTAGTTGGTTGGTGAGTTGTGGTAGCTAAAAGAAGGGAACTCCACTTTCTTGCTATAACCTCTGCATTAGTTCTCGTTTAGGTGACCGACTCCTTCGAGGTCCACAAATAGACCCATTAATTTCCCAAATTGTTTTGTTAGCAGGCAAAGAATTTATCGAATGTCTTGAAATTTAAATGAAGAATTTTGGTGCAGGAGCACCTCTCCAAACACCTAAGTCCACCTTGGAACCAAATGGAGGTAGTGGATCTAAAGAATTCCTAAAAGTGAATTGGGATATATTAAGGCCAATAATGGAAATATCTAATAAAAAATTTAATTTAAATATTATAAGTCCTAGAAGTCCTAACAAAGGACTTAGTTTTTCCTTGCAAAATCTTTTTTTTTGATGTTTGGTTGATTGTTTTGGGTTTGGAATAGAATTGTGGGTGATATAATAACATCATAACATCATTTTTCATCTGTATTGAATGATTATATAATCTATTTTGCTTCAGATTTGGAAAGTTGCTGTAGGTGGTCATATTGGTGCATTGAAATAACTCCATTTTGGTCTTTTTGATGATATAATGGGCCATTCAATGAATGTAATTGCTGTTTCTCATTGACTAGGCCCTATGTAATATATGTATGATGTTACTAACCATTTGAATGCAGGAGAAGTTGTTTTAGTGGGTGTACACCATGAGGAAGAGTGGAAAAAGGGCACAAAATTGATGCCACAAGTGTAGCAGCAAAGGATCCGCCTTAACAAGGGTATAATTTTATTTGAAAGAGAAGAATTATATGTCAAATGAAAGGTGAATCCATAAGGAGGAGTTCTGGAAATGAGTTTTGAGTTGTTTTTAAGAAGGCCCTAGTTTTGAAGGCCTAGAGGGAGCAATTTGGGGCTTTTGGGTATAGAAAGCCTATAGGATCCAATTGACTTCAAATTTCTCTAATTGGGACCATATTAACACTCTGTGAAAAGTGGCAAGGTTGGGTGTTAAGTCTGTAATAGGGTTCCTTTGTAAAAGTGACCTATTAGGTCTAGGAAGGAAAGTGGAGCAGCAGTTTTTGGGGGTTGTGTTCCAAATTAACCCTACCTAATTCTAAGATATGTTTTGTAAAACCATAAAAGGTATCTGAATATGTAATTTATTTTGGAATTATTTTGGGAAAACTAAGATTTATTTGGGAAAAACTCGCTAGTTAAGGCTACAAGGATAGAGAGCCTAGGGTGAGGATTGAGGGTAAGATCTTGGAGTAGGACTTCAAGAACCACTTGAGCATTGATGGAGTCATATTTTAAGCCATATTGAATCCCTATAATAGTAAGGGAGTTGGGAGAAGTTAGATTGATAGGTTAGTGGCATATTGGCACTTGGGGCCACTTGGGTAAGGAACACTTTTGAGGAAACCAAGAACACTTTATTTATAAAATAACCTCAATCTAACCTACCTATTTGCATCAAATTTTCAACCAAGCTATAAATAAATTGTTGAAGCATTAGTATCCAAATTTGTCATAATTTCTTTAAAAAATTATCATTGCAAGAACAAGAGCCACTTAGGCTTCTTACATATTATATTTATACATTTATGCATTCATTTCATTACTTTTGTTATTATTACAGTTAAGGAATTGACTGTTATTGAGGATAGTGACTGCCATTTGTAGCACAGTCAACAAGTTAAACATACAAGCATAACTATAAGGCATGGGAAATTTACAAAGCAAAGACATGAACATAAACATAATTTAGTATACATCAATACACCAAACACATGAATTGCATACCTAAAACATAAAAAATATATATTCATAGGGCATGAAGTCAAATATATATGTCCAATAATGTCATACATTGAATATATTCAATATAGTAAAATTGACTTCCTCAAAGTCAAATGGATGTACAATGTTTCACTGACACAATATACAAAAAATATGTCCACTAATGCCATATAGGCATACAATCCATATCCCTAATCTAGTCCTTTCCCACTAGGGGAAGAAAACAAATCCTGAGCTATCTTCGATCGTCGTGTCGATGGAGATGCAGTGGATGCCGTAGTCTTTCGAGTGCACTCACTCATCCTCCTGTCTAGACTCTTCTGTAGCTTGACCTGATAAAAAATAAAATTAGATAGAGATAACTAATATACATCAAAATTGAATTATACAATGACATAAAATTGAATATTGGCTTACCGCTAGCAAATAGTCACTATGTTCATCCACCGAAGGCGCATGCTGGCGATCTGGAGTCATAAGTCCCTACAACAATGATCAAAATAACAATTAAAATACATACATGGATATCATTATAAAATTCAATACAAAATATTAAAATAATAATTAAAGTTAAGTGATCTCTTTCATACCTCAGTCAGTGCTTTAGAACTAGCTATTGCTGCAGCTACTCCAAGATCCAAAGTATCATGGACAGAAGGAGGAGTCTCTGATGTCAAAAGCTGAAAATGAAACAAAAAAAGTAAATTATGCAGTTATCAAGACTACATATATTTTTTACAACCCTACTAATGAGTAAATGATACCTCCATGAAGGTTCCACTGCATCCTCCGGTGTGTGGTGTCGAAGTCGAAGCTTTGACATTCAACTAGTGCACATGTACATGGAAAATTATAAGATAACCATTCATATAAGAACATACTACTGACATGTTAATTATAATGCATTATTACATGTCTACCTGTGGACTCAATGGTGACCTCACAAACCTAGGTGAAAGAGTGTAATCATCGTGCCTCTGGATTTTGATCATAATTTGTCTAGTAATTTAGTCATTCATTCATTAATTAAATATGATCAAGTAAATCCAATTAATATGCAAATAAAGATACCTCAAGGAAAGTTACACGACGCCCTTCCCTATTTGTTGTGAACATCGATGGTTCACCAATGCACATCTAATGCACATGCACAATAAGTTAGGATATAATTATTCATGTAATTACATAGTAATCAAACATGTTAATTAAATTTTTTATTTGATACATACTTCTGCAATTGACGATGATGTGTAAAAGGGGACATTAGGATCATCGCCACTTCCACTGCCACCACCCCACTGACACTCTTGCCCTGAATTTTCATCATAAACAATAGATACTAAATTAAATAGTTATTCTTTTATAAATGAAATATGATCAAAGCAATTTAATGAACTTGGAAATATTTACCTGTGTGTCAATGCCAAATGTCGTATTTAGAAAGTTATCAGTCATCAATCCAGAATCCTCTTGCTCTCTCTTGCCAGTACCAAATGTGCACAAGCATCCACATGACTGAAAAACATGCCCCCTCAAGGATTGACCATAGTCAGCCTCAACTAAAGGAGTGGCACACTGAATGAGAGTCTGTGTAAGAGCACTAATCGTGCCTAGTGTGTCTGCCTCTACATGTTCCTTCACAACAGAAGGAATACTAACATGATCCAATGGTGGCTTGACACTATCAACCCTAGGTGCGTTAGGGTCACGATGTGCCCCTTCTTGATCAAATGATGAACCCCCTCCTCTACCCTGAGAATCTAGCATGTCAAAATAATTTGGTACCTCCTTGAGTACAAACTCGCAATAGAGTTTCCTCAAGAAATATATAGGAACCTCATGATTGTTGCAAGGAGGTGAATCAAAGACCATCCACCATCTCTCCCAAAAATTGACAGAACACTACCAACCACTATGGACCGGTGTGACCCTTAAGGTGCCCAAAGCACCAAAATTGGCAAACTTCATTGGGGCATATCTCGAAGCCTGTGTGAGGTATCTACGGACTGTTAGGTGCTACAAGAGGGGATTTTTGAGTTCTACAACAACCTCTCTTGATTTCTTTAGATCCCTCTCCCTTTGAAAATGGCAGCCTGGTCTCGAGCGATGCAAATAAAGGTAGTGAGGGTTAGTTGAAAGTGCTAATCTTGCATATCTTTCGAACTATGTGTCGTGCACTTGAACCGTCAGTTCTGTTAGCTCCGTATGGCTTGGTAAATGCTAGTGGAGGTCTCCTCTTGCAAGAAGAATTGACAGAATGCTACCGACCACTGTGGACTGGTGTGACCCTCAAGGTGCCCAAAGCACCGAAATCGGTGAACTTCATTAAGGCATATCTCAGAGCCCATGCGAGGTATCTACAGACCGTTAGGTGCTACAAGATTGTGTTACAAATGCATAGAAAAACCTAAGGTGGTTTCTAAAAATTCATCTTGGTTTGAGTTTGATACCACAATCTCGGTTTGCCTAAAAATGTGTAGTGTACACTAGTAGACTTGAGTCTTGACAACTCAAATTTAGGTTTCTTCCTAACAAATTACATCACCAATATACACAACTATACTGTAATGACCCACATGACCAAGGTACAAAATGCATGCAGTACAAAGAGTAAAGCCATATTTCAATAGTGCTACTATGAAAACATAAAGCAGAGATACAATCACGTGCATATGAAAACATAAACATTTTGTAGTCAATTTTGAAATTTGAAATGAATAACCAATTTACTATGAAAGCATGGACAACAATGTAAACATATAAGACATTGCCAATCAAGAATACAATGTACATGCGTACGTAATAACAACATGCCTGATGATATCATATAGGCCAATAAAATTTTGGTCGAATAATGCAATATAAGTGTACAAAAGATATGTCTGATAATATCATATAGGTGTACAAAATATATGTCCAGCAATGCCATATAGGTGTACAAAATGTGTGTCCAATAATACCAAGTAGGCGTACAATAAAAGTATCCCTATTCTACTCATTTCCCGCTAGGGGAAGAAAATAAGTCTCGAGCTATTTTTGATTTTTGAGTGGATGGGGATGTAGTGGATGCTGGAGTCTTTCGAACGTGTTCACTTGTCCTCCTATCTAGACTATTCTGTAAAGAGAGCTGAAAAAATAAAAAGTATAAGCATTAATGAGTAATATGTGAATCAAAATGAAAATGTATAATGACATATGCTAGAATTTTCTCTTACCGCAAATATGTAGTCACTATGTTCATCCACTGTAGAGCTAGGCTGGCGATCAGGAGTGAAAAGTCCCTGGATATACAATCAAAATAGTAATTCAATTTCCATATGTGAACATTGTTACAAATTCAATTCGAACTATTAAGATGACAATGATAATTAAATTTAGTTTCATACTGCAGTAAGTGCCTTGGAACTAGCAACAGCAACAACAACTCCATGATCCAAAGACTCTCGAACACCAGGAGGAGTTTCTGATGTCATCATCTGAAAATGAATCAAGCAGATTATTATGCATCTATTAAGAATATTTATAATTATTTTCAAAATGACATGCATTAATGGTACCTCCGTGAAAGTGCCATCTCGTGCAACTGGATACGGTGTAGATGTGGAAGTTGTCGCAACAGTGGCCTAGAGAACATGCAAGATAATTTAGAAGACAATTATTCATATAAGAATATACTGGTAATGTGTTGGTTATAGTATTTTATTACATATATACCTATGGACTCCATGATGTCGTATGAAAGTCAGGAGAAGTAATGTGTTCACTTCCAACAGTGCTTTGAGTCTGGATTTTGATAATAGTTTTTTTCATAAATTATTTGCTCATTCATTTTTTTAATATAATTTGATCAAAGTAAATGTAATTAAAAATAAATATAGATACCTCTCCAAATGCACAGTGTCACCCCTCACTATCTACTATGAATGTAGAAGGTCCAGCAGTGAACTAATACACAGTACAATAAGTTATCAGATAAAATCATGTATAATAACTTAATGTATTAATTCAATTATTTTTTTTGATAAATACCTGTGGAGATTTATTAGTGTAGAAAGTGGTAGGGGGGACATGCTCGGTTCCACTAACACTTTGACCCTACATATACATCATATACTAGTTTAGTTATTCATTTGGTTATAAATGGAATATATGACCAAAATAAATATAACTGGAATTGCAAATATTTACCTGTGTGTCGATGCCAAATGTTGTGTTCAGGAAGTCACTAGTCATCATACCATCATCATCACCAGCCCTACCATGAGGAGTACCATATGTGCATAAGGACCTACATGACTGGCATAAGTGGCCCCTCGAAGATTGCTCATCCTCCCTCTGGACTAATGGGCTAACAACATCGATGAGAGTTTGGGTGAGGGCATTAATGGTTCCTAGTGTGTCCACCTCCACATGTTCCTTCACTATAGAAGGAACACTAACATGCTCAATATGGGGCTTGCCAAGGGGTGCCTTGGGTGCATTGGGGTCAACATGTGCCCCCGGTCTATTAAATGACGATCCCCCACCTCTACCTCGAGAATCTAAAAAGTCAAAATAATTGGGCACCTCACCAAGGATGAACCCGCAATAGAGTTTCCTCAAAAAATATATGGGAACCTCGTGATTGTTGCAAGGAGGGTTATCAAAGACCGTCCACCATCTATCCCAAAAGTTATTTTTAATATCTTCATTAATGCACCAGTGAATTGGGAACCTCCTCAATGTAGTTCTGACAGTTTCATTTTGCCCAGGCTTTTTGAAGAGTTTACAAATGTCATCTTTTGTGATTTTTTTCTTTTTAATGCCCTCATATGACAACTTATCAGCATAATATTGTTTCTGTTCTTCTCTTTTATTATGCCAGATATTCAATTGCCCACTAATTGATCCTATGTGGGTAAGAATCGATTCTAAGGAGGAAGCAAGTGTTGCTCTTTCAGGATTTCTATTTACGGATACTTTTAATCTATTGATTAAATTTTCTAATTCCCTTTTCCCATTTTCTATTTTTTCAAACAAAGTTTGTGATGCTCCAGGAAGAGATTTTTCGATTGGTGGAAGTTGTGGTAGTGGGTTTTCAATATTTTCTTCTTCTACATGAGGAGGCGGTTGGTTTTCTTCGTTAATTGGAGGGTTTGAATGAGGTTTTTCTTCGGGTGCATCATTATTGCCTGTAGTTTAAACAAAATTGTTTTTTTTAAATTCTATTTGCAAATAAAATTACAAATAACAATAAAACAAAATGTAAATTGAAAAACAAATAAAAAATGAACATTTACACATAAACAACTCAAGAATCATTAAAAAAAACCTACCTCTTCTGCTTCTTCTTGATCTATGCTGACGAGGAGGCATTGCATACAAATTCATGGGCAAAAAAATGCCTCTTCTAGACCACGTGCGCGCTAAAGGGAGACCTTGCTGCTGCTAATGGCATTTTGAAGCTCGAAATTGTGAGCTTCAAATGAGTAGTGAGTGGTTTTATAATAAAACCACAAAGGGCGCATGCCAAAAAGGGCGTGCGCCAAAAAGGGCGCACACCCTATGGCTTGGATTTCCCAAGCCTTGGGCAATCCAAGCCATAGGGCGTGCACCCTTTTTGGTGCACGCTCTTTTTGGCGTGTGCCCTTTACGCGCAATGGGCCAAAAAAAAGTTTGGCATCTTTTTGGTACCCCATCTTTGTGCACATACCCATTATCAGGTTTCTTCAATCTCGACAAACCTCTAACTTTCTTCTTTTTACTAATTTTTACTAGATTGTCAAAATTCACATGACACGGTCTCTTATGCCATAACCATACATCATCAAATTGTGCAAACAAACATGTTTATTTAGGTAGGTGTAGATAGAAAAAGTTACCTCTTGTATGTTCTCCACTTTGAATTAGTTCACCAGTGGCATCAAATATTTTGGCCTTCCTATGATGAAATTCCACTCAGTAACCAGTGTTGTTCAACTGTGCAATACGCAACAAGTTATAGTTAAGACCTTCAACCCAATAAGCATTTTCATATGTGATCTTGTTAGTCAATATAATTGATCATTTTCCTCTCATAGGACATGGTGCATCATTACCAAACTTAAAACTTCTACCTTTGTAATGATCTAGGGTTTCAAACTTACTTTTGTCACCAGTCATGTGATGTGAGCAACCACTATCAATAATCCATTTATCACCTTTACTCACATAAGAAATAAGTGCATTTTTCTCATGTTCATCAAAATCATCTTTCATAGCAACATAAATAACTTCTATATCACATTCATTAGATTCACTAGTGTCACTGTCAGTTTCTTCTTCAGCAATATAGCAGGATTTCTTACCTTTGTCTTTGTAGTCTCTGTACCTTCAATGATCTCTTTCATTTTTCTTGTCTTTGTACTTTCTTTCCCTCCTCTCACCCTTGTCAGTCCTGTCAGGGTATCTTACTGCACAATATGACCAACTTTGTTACATGAAAAACAAATTATAGGAAGTTTACCTTTATATTTCCCTTTTCCTCTTTTTAGCCTCCTAGCCATAAGTGCCTCAAGATCATCTAGTTCCTCATCAGAAGTGTCACTATCACTATCACTTTTCACACACTTTTCTTTTTCCTTTTTAGACTTATGCAGAACCATTTGTGACTTGAATGCAGATTCAACATTAGGAACAATGTAGTTATCATAGTTAGACAGCGCAAAAGTAGTAAGCTCACCAACAAGACTTTCCAGAGTTACATTACCAAGGTTACATCTTGATTCTTGTATTGTAGAAATTCTGATAGCATAGATAGGAAGCAAAGTTCTCAATACTTTACCAATTACAATTGGTGCATCATCAATGTTTCCATTATCTCCTCTAATATCATTCACTACTTTAATTATACCACAATATTGAGCAATATTTTCACCTTCTTGCATTTTCATTTCATCAAACTTACCTCTCAGGCTTTCAGATTTGGCTCTCAGAACATTTGTATCTCCACCATAGATAGTTGCAAGAGTGTCCCACATTTTATTTGTATTTGTGCAGTCCTTAATGTCTTCAAATTTAGGATAGCTTAGGGCAGATGCAATATCCAACATTTCTTGATTGTGTTCTTGTTTTTATTTCATATCCTTAGCAGTCAAATGTGCAATAGTTATAACATACTCATTTTCCACATAGTACTTCACCAAATCACCAATACCAGCTAGATGCAATTTCATCTGACTCTGCCATGCAGGGAAGTTTTCTTTGTTCAACTTTGGTACCTCCTTTTTTTACATCTTGATCATTAGCTTCAAGTACCTTTAAAATTTTCTCTGTAAGCACCAACACCTCTGATACCAGTTGTTAAAATAATTTAGAATAACAAAGAGGGGGGTGAATCAGTTGTTCTCAAGTCCAGATGTACCAATTGAACTTTCTAGCACTTTAACAATCTCAGATCTAATCATCAATTCAACTTGATCTATATAGCATATATCAAAAATGTATAACATGCAGTCCATTGTCCAAAAGTAATTAAATTTCATAATATAAATCTTTCAACAATATCCACATCAAAATCATTCACACAAGTATAACACCAGGATTTATACTAGAAACCCAATTTGGGAAAAACCACTTTGTAACATGCTACTGATTTTCACTCTTCTGAAGTGAGCTCTTTGAAAAGATAACCCTGTTAAAGGTTTACATACACATTGTTAGGTGTGACCCTGTTAAAGGATTTAAAATACTCTATCAAAAGTGGCCTAGTTAGAGAACTTAAGAAAATTCCATTAGAATGTCACCTTGCTTAAAGGATTTATACAATGACTATTAGGTCAACCTTGATTAAAGGATTTAGACTGATACAATAGTTAGAAAGTAACAGTAGTTTCTTATTTGAAAAACATACAACTCACTTTGTAAATACATATCCACTTCGTACATACATGTTGATTTATTGACTAATCTCCATTTCCATTTCCATCTCTGATATGCTCAAAATTCGCTTCAAGCAATCACAACTCTGTTCAGATCCTTCACAATTTCACCTTCAACCTTCTGCTTAGACTTATCAGTCAATAACATCAACTTCTTTGTCATACTCTATAACCTCACAATTACGTTTCCTTTATACCTCTTTGATTAGGTAGATCAATTTTTTGTCACTTAATCTCCTCCATAGATCTTAGGTTTAGGTCAGATTCATCTAATCCTTCCATCATTATGTTCTTCATATTTTCCTTTTAGATACATCTCCAAACTTCTCTTTGAATCCATAAGAAAATGATTTACCATGCATTAAATGCTCCATACAATTCATTAATAATGTCAACATGTTTTACATATCCCAAGAATTTAACTATGTTGGCTGGGATTCTCAATTCTTTCTTCAAATGTAAATTACTGACACTCAGTCAATACTGTGTTCATCTCCTCGGTCATCACTGCGTATCTTGGTCATCACAACAAACTAGATTCCTTGACAAACATTATCTTTTCTAGGTAATTTATTGTCACTCGACAATTACTGATATTTGGTCAACACTAGATTTACTCAGCATATACTAGCGCTCAGTCGACACTAACATCACTCGGCTTAAACTAGATTTCTTCACTTTTGCTTGGTTAAGCCTACATTTCTAGTCTTTCTTCTTACTTAGATAAACAACCCATTACCTTTTCAATGTGCCAATTGATCAAGTACCCATTAAAGTATCACATAACTCAACCTTTCCTTAGGTCCTATTGTTATCTCCTATTTTTAAATCCTCTTCATCAATCAAAAGATATGGTACTATCCTAGATAGCAACTGTCTTACCTATTAAGGTTTGACATCAATGACAATATAACAATTGCTTCAATTGTATTTTCCAACATTTCATACATGCATAGGTCATATCATGTACAAATATGTTGAGTGTAGACTATATGCACCTAATAGTTGATATTATTTTATGCACTCTATGTAGCATGCAAAAACTCTAGTTTCACTTGCTTTTCTTTTAGTTGTTCCCTCAAGTAGTGATACTTTATAGATATATGCTTTGTCTTTGCATGCATCACTGGATTCTTAGAAATGTTTATAGCACTACTGTTATCACAATATATTATCACCGGGTCAGTGATCTTTTCAATCATACCTGCCAAAAGTTGTTTTATCCATGCAATGTTTGAACAATTAGCAACAACAACATATTCTACTTCTGCAGTGGGTTGAGAAATACATCCTTGTTTCTTACTTATCTAAGTAACTAGTATTTCTCCCAAAAATAATTCTCCACCAGTAGTTCTCTTTCTATCATCAATGTTTCTAGCCCAATCCACATCTGTGTAAACTTTCAGTTCAAAATTACCCTCTTTCTTGTACCACAAACCATAGTTTTTAGTGTTATTCAAGTATCTCAAAATTCTCTTAACAATAATCATATGTGATTCTTTAGGATTTGCAAAAAATATTGCTACAATTCAACTGCATGTGCAATATCTGGTCTACTATTCAAAACACACATCAACTTACCAATTATTGATCTGTATAGTGTCTTATTTACCTTGGTTGATTGATAATCCTTTGTCAATTTGTATCCGGTGACCATAGGTGTACTGACCAGTTTTGAATCCTCCATACCAAAGGTCTTCAATACTTCTTTTATGTATTTTGATTGAGTAAAGTATATGCCCTCACTTTGTTGTAAAATTTGCAAGCCAAGAAAGAATTTGATCTCTCCAAACATTGACATTTCAAACACTTTTCTCATTTCATCAGCAAATGATTTGCATAGATTATCATGTCCTCCAAATATGATATCATCAACAAAAATTTCAGCAATAAGAATCTTATCATCAGTTTCACTTTTCAAGTATAAATTATTGTTGTCACTTATTCTAACAAATCCAATAATGATAAGTTAGGAAAGCAGTCTTTCATACCATGCTCTTAGTGCTTGTTTTAATCCATATAGTGCTTTGTGTACCTTACATACTATATTTTTTTGATTAAAATCAACAAAACCTTCAAGTTGTTCAATGTATACCTCTTCATCAAGTATTCCATTCAGAAATGAAAATTTGACATCCATCTGATAAACTTTAAATCCTTTGTAAGCAGCATAAGCAAGCAATATTATGACTCCTTAAAGTCTAGCAACTGGTGCAAAAGTCTCACCATAGTCAATCCCTTCTTCTTGTGCATACCCTTTGCATACAAGTCGTGTATTATTCCTAGTGACTTCTCCATTTTTATTCAATTGTTTTTGAATATCCATTTGGTTCCAATTACATTTTTATCATTTGGTCTTGGTACCAATGTCCATGTTTTGTTTTTCAATATCTACTCATTTTCTTCATTCATGGCTGTTAAGGTTTTAGGATCATTGCAAATTTAATAGCACTCCTTATGATTGTATCGGTTTTCCAAATGCAACAATCTCTTGCATTTATATTTATAATGAGCCAAGAAGAGACATGTCCCTTCATGGGACATGTTTATTAATTACTATATAATTAATATAATAAAAATTATGATCATACATACATACATACATACATACATACATACATACATACATAGATATATATATATATATATATATATATATAAATTTATCTAATATTTACATTATATATATATATATATATATATATATATATATATATATATATATCTTCACTAGTATTGACTCGTAGTGTTTATCCGATTGAAGCTACAAAACATTAACACTCCCTCTTAGCTAGGGAGGATAAAAAATATTACCTCAAAGTAATATGTGAGTATAGATAATCATTTAAGGTTTATATCATTTTACTGATAGATCAATGGTCTCCAAGTATCAAGTCTGTGATACTCACCAAGTACTCAGAGCAATGGTCTCCAAATATCAACTCACAAGATATTCACCAAGTGCTCAAAAGTGATTATCATGAGTAATGGTCTCTAAGTATCAAATCCATGATAATCACCCAAGTACTCAGAGTAATGGTCTCCAAATATTAAGTCCATGATATTCACCAAGTACTCAATGTGAGTATAGATAATCATTTTAAATTTATATCATTTTATTGATATTACGAGTAATGGCCCTCAAGTATCAAGTCCATGATACTTACCAAGTACTCAGAGCAATGGTCTCCAAGTATCAAATCCATGATACTCACCCAAGTACTCAAGATATCTAGTATGGTATGTGCACTAGTATCACATGTATGCTACTTATCATATAGACATGATAATATATAGACTAATCATGGAATGTCTACATATATTACATCACATAATATCCACAATGAAGATATCTAAGTCATCTATGGTTTATTTAATGATATCTACCATGATGTCTAAGAGATCCTAACCATCATGACATGTCCACAGATATCAAGTCACATGATATCCATCATGATGGAGATGTTGCAAAGTTGTCACCTCACAACATCAATCAAATACAAGTGTTCATTGTCAAAAAGTTGTCACCTTTTTCCAATGTCCATAGGAGGGCCCATAAGTCCTAGAGTCACACACATGAAATCCACCTTGACTCATCTCATAGAGTGGATCCATCATGGCTCATCCCAAAGGGTAGAAACAAGGGCTTTCACCTTAGACTTCTCTCTCAAGGAGAAGAATGCAATAACATACAAGATAATAGATCATAGATATTGAAACTCCTTTTCATCTAAGGCTTCATTCTCCAACATACCAAGTTTATCTTGAAGGTACACAAGCTTGCTTCTAGCAAGAAACTTGGTGAGAATATCATCCATATGTTTTGCAGTTATAATATACCTTGAATAACATACTTATGCACTATATCTCTTATATATTTTGCATCACTCTAGGTGAACTCCAAGTTATGTAGGAGCTAACATAAAGGCATTTCAGCTAGCATAGATGAGACTCAATCTCATGATCATAGTCCTCTAGATGTTCCTTTAAGGTCTTGTAACAACCTCCTCACCTCCTCATCTAAGGTTGTTTTTAGAATAACTACCCTACTCCCTCTAAATCTAATATCAACCTTCTGCAGGCAAGTCATGTCTTTTTTCTTTAGTCTGCATTAATATCATTTTTTTGAATGCCCAACCATCTATCTAGGAATATCATGACCTAGATATCTACATAAAAGCCTTCTAGTTCACATACATGAAATTTCATCATTTGAATCACAATTATTTTTCCTTTTATAGTTTCTTGGTCACTAGGGAAACGATCTCGATATGGTTTACTCCCTCTGAATCAATATGACCAAGATCCTTGGAAATAAAATAAGGTAGATCTTCTAGATTTTGTAATGACTCCCTCTGAAGCTTTGATTACTAACATCAACATTTAACCTTCTCATCCAAGGTTTCCTCTAATGGTTTGTTAGACTTCTTTTGAATGTGATATCAACCTTTTGACCTTCTCGTCCAAAATTTATTTGGTAAGTTTGTCCTTTTAAATGATATTTTCTTTCTTTGAAGAAATGTTTCAGCCATCAACTCAATCTCATGACTGCAAGCATCAAGCTCTTTCTCTGTTGAATGCAATCACATATGCCTCTTGATTCATCTTTTATAAATTTTAAGTATTTCATTATGTAAGGTGAGCCTATATAGAAAATATCATGTGGTGGTCCCATAATAGTCTCTCTCTCTCTCTCTCTCTCTCTCTCTCTCTGTCTCACACACACACACACACAAGGATTTGCCTCATTCATGATATAAAAAGGGGTTTTTCTTTTCTTAGCACCTTTCAAAAAAATTTGTCTCCTTGTCTTGGCTCTTTGGATGCTTGCTCCAAGTTTATGCATTTATCGTGATAACAAATCTTCTCTTCTATAATTTACTCTCTTGGATTATTATTTAGGTCATTTCTCTTGTTATTTTTTCCTTTCATGGTATCAGAGCTTGGTAACTAATCCTTGTTTTGAGGGAAATTTGTTGAAGGTTACTATTTTTTGGAGCACAACTTGTTGGAGACTTTTTTTTGAAGAGAGAGAATCTCGAGTTTCATTTCTTAACTCATTTGTATATGCAGGTTTTTCTAATATCTTTTTTTTTTTCTCTCTAACCCTCTTTGGAAGGCTTTCTGCCAGAGAGATTGCAGGTTTTTTTTTTAATCATTATGTATTAATCCTCTTTGGAAGGCTTTTTGCCAAAGATTTTTCTACATTCTTGCAATTTTTATTTTTTAAAAGGAAACTCTTCACCTTGTATGCACCCTAAAATGGTCGCCTAGACTTTGGGCCCCCATTTAGCAATTTATCAAATCCCTAAATCAAGATTTTCAAAAATCAGCATTTTATCAATTTCCTTGATCAAATCCTATTTTATCATTTTTGATTATTTGCCTTGGGCTAACCATTTTATCCTAAGTCTTTATTTAATTAAAAGGAATATTTCCTCCCCTTTTAATAAATAAAAAGCCCCCACTTTTCCTCTTATCCTAAGTTGCACAAATAAAGTATTATTCCTATTTTATAAAAAGAAGAAAAGTACTTTTTGTCTCATATGGACACAAAAGTCAACTCTTATTTTCTCATTGGAGGATATTTGTGCACATGGATTGCTCCTCTTTCAAGCTCCACCCTTGATTAAATCTTTTGCCTCTTAATCTCCATAGTCCATTCTTTCTCATTTCCTATAAAAGAAGAGCTCTCTTCCTCATTTTCATATGCATTTTTGAATACTAATGTTATGCTGCAAGTTTTCTAGGTCACTTTGGAGCTTTTGAAGATTTGGAGCACTCTTGGCTTTTGCATCTACATTTCATTCTTAGTTTCATTCATGCATAGTAGCTTCATGTTTATGCTTTCATAGTTTAGATTTCCTTTCAAGCTTTAGAGTAACTCACATAGCTTAACTAGGAAGGCTTTGTAATACTTGTACTTTCCTTTTCATAGTATAGCTTGTACTTTCATTTCCATAGTGTAGCTTGCATATCCATCTTAATCTAGTTTGCATTTACATTTCACAGTGATTCTTGGGGATATTGACATTCTTGCCCTTGTCTTCATTTGAATCTCTTATTATGTGGTTGACTAGCAAGGTCATTAGCTTAATAGCTCTAGCTGAGAGCAAACTTAAAATAATCTTGCAACTCCATACATAGAGAGCTCTAGGCCGCTTTCTAAGGTTTCCCTTTCATGGATTCCCTTAGATGTAATGACTTAGAGAAGTGCACTACTTGAGTGTGTACATTTTTGGCGCCCACCATGGGGCAAGACAACTCTGTTTTGCCTTTCTTTGTTGCATTTTCGCTACAGGTTTTGGTTGTTTTTATTTTTTTGTGATTTTCGTACGCTGTCCGTACTTCTATGCGTCGCTGTTATGGAATCTTGCATGAGGTTTCTCTCTATATTGTGTGAAGATTTTCTATTTGTAGCACTTCTGTGCACGATGAAGTACTTTCTCGTGTGGGCCTGTGTATTTTCTCACATGAGCCAGTGCACTTTCTCATGCGAGCTGGAGTACGTTCTCATGCGGGCTTGTGATTTCTCATGAGTGGTTCTGTACTTTCTCATGCGGGGCTTATGCATTCTCGTGCGTGGTTCAGTATCGTCTCGCATGAAATTCTTTGACAGACAGAGACCAGAATTTTAGATTTGTCAATTTTTTTTTTCTGTTTTCAATTTTCCTACTTTTTTGAAAATTTTGGCGTTTTCAAAATCCGTGGCACTCTGAAAAACTAGCCCCCATTTTTTTGAAATTTTCACATATGGTATTGAAAATTTAAGTGTGATATATCATTGGAAAGCTCTTTCTGAGCCTAATCCAACCGTGTTGATTTCATTTTCAAGTTTTGTCATTTGATTAGCTATTTTACTTGCAAATTATTTGATTTTTTATGTGCTAATCATTGTGGGGCTAACAAGTTCTGCTTGTAGGTGCTCTCATTGCTTGATTATTTTCTCAAAAGAATGCATGTCAAAGTTTCAAATGCACAAGGACTACTAACAGTTTTTGTAGGGCTACCCAAAGCATAAAAACCCAATCAAGTGCTTGTTGTTTATTTCATTTTCAAAGTGTGGCAATTACTAGTTGTTTCATTTCATAGGAACATAATATCTTGTCCTAGAAATTATTGGGTGGTAGGAGAAGTATGCTCTTCACCCTTGTGGTGAACCAGAAAATCTTGACCCATCTTTGGATTTTGAAAGCAAGAGGGTAATTGAACATTTGCTTGGTGTGTTTGGGAGAAAGCTTTGGGATAAGGGAGTATTCTCTTCACCCTTGTGGTGAAACAAAATCCTTGAACCTCATAAGTTTATCCACTCTTTGTTTAGATCTTTAGAATCCTTTAGTGGGCTTGCTCTTGAGTAATCAAGAGGAACGACCCAAGTGGGGACAAGCCTTTTGTCGGCTAATCTGACCCACTATAAACTCAAGGCTATCAAGGACACAAAACCTTGGTAGACGTAAGTGCTTGTCTTCGCTTGATGTGAGTACTTGTGGGATTGTGACCATGAGGAAAATATTGAGCAAGAATGCTTAAGGTACTCTTGAGGCCGCGAGGTCCGTTACTTGCCACAAGGTAAGGAGTCCCTTTGGGGAGCAAGAGGGGTATTATGAACGGAAGCCCTTACTAAGAACCATAGATAGAGGCCACCCTATTTTTCCACCTAGCTTCTTGGTGCAAGGATTGATCCAAGTGGAATAATCCGGATCACCCCAAGATTACTCACCATATGTGTTCCTTTGGTTGTGTCTTTGGCATTTCCATGACAAAGACAATATCTATTGTGGGCAACCACTTTGTGTGAGGCAAGGGAGCATCAAATGTGGGCCAAGTTGTTAAGTATTGAGCCATTGTCTTTTTAGGCTAAAAAGTGCTTGAAGTGTTCTCGTTGTGCTATACCTGTGTAAATGTTCTTGCATACTCAACATCTCGGTAGTGTTCATAGGATTTTTCAATTTTGATATCACAATTGTTTGTCTTGGCAAGGTTGCTTTTGCCCTGGTTTCAAGTGTTTGAAGACACATTTGATCCCATACTATTTGCAAACCTGTCAATTTTCTGCTTTCATTGTGATTGGAATCAAAAAATCAAACCTCAAACTAAATTTTTTGAACAAATAGTCCAAAAAACTGAGATTTTGCACTTCACTGGTCAAGAGTCATACAATTCTGCAATAGTATCGTGCCCTATGGAGAGAAATATCATGTGATAGTTCGTCCCTGCTAGACTATCACCCTGTTTGCCTGGAAAGTATCACCTAGAATTATTTGTAGTTTGTCCAGTTTTAGCCATTGTCAGTCGCTTTTAGTTGACCAGATCTTTAAGTGGGTGATTTATCCTACTGCTGGAAACTTTTCTGTACCTTGAGCTACTATTTTTAGGCCTCTTGGATTAGTTTTCTTTTATTTTACAAAGTCATCTTGTGTGGAATTGCCAAGTTAACAAATCATCCTTGTTGAAAAAGTATATCTCTAGATTCGTTGGTAACGTTCTTGAAGAATTTTAGTCCTCTTTTGTCCAAATTCACTTCCATCAAAAATTAGTTTCAATTATATAATTTGGGTAAATCCATCCTTCTGGTTCATATGTGCAAGGATACTAGAATTCTTTGATTTAAGCACCTCTTTGACAGTGTTGGTTTACACCTTTTGCAATTTTCTATCTCACCATCTCTTTTTGGACAATTGGGCACTTTTATTATCCTAGTTTGGTATTAACATTTTGTGAGGTGATCTTATCACCAAGAGTCTTTTTCTTTCATGTTAGTTACAACAAGATACCAAGTTAGTCAAGGGAAATGATCTCCAGTCATCTTCAATCAGTTACCCTTGGTCAAGACTTGTCAACAGCAAAAGGGAAAGGAACCCATTTTCGATCAATCTCCTAAGAGTGAGTCTGAGGTTTCTTTTGACCCAAAGAGTAATCTTAGCGAATTGAGTACTTCTTTAGCACCTTTTTCATCGAATATGAATATGAGTTATACCTTGACCAAACAACAAAGAGAAATAATAGATCAATCGCTTGATGACATTTTTCAGAGATAGGAGAAACATGTCATTCAAAAATGGCAATCAACCTGACTCACCTCCTATTAATTCAAGATATCTAGATGCTCATCAACGAGCCAAAAGACACTATGCACAAGCTCATCAAGATGCATGGTCACAACATGAGGATCAAAATAACCGATCTTATGATGCTCATGTGAACGTAGCTAACTTGTTCAACCATTCAAGACCAAGTTCCCCACTAAAAACAACTTCAAGATATATAAGTGAGAGGCTAAAAAGAATTGAGTGGGAAAAATAGGTTGCAAAAAATGAGTGAGCTGCAAAAGAAGAAAAACTTAGGCTTCTAGAGGAGGAACAACGAGCCTTGTTGGACATAGAGAGAAAAGCATTCCAAGAGGAACAAGATAGGATATTGACCCAACAACTCAATAATCAATTTAACAATGGGGGTACCAACAGTGGAACCAACTCTCCACCATCTACCCCCTCAGCAACTCCAAGAAGTAGAAGGTGGTCAAGGACCCCTTCAAGATCACCTAGTCCTAGAGGAAGAGGGACTTCTTAACATGCACATTATAGGAGACATACACCTCCTAGACTTTCAAGACAACCCTCCCAACGAGCTCATCATGAATCTCCACATGGAGGAAGTAGTGCCAACTTTGATACTCATGATTTTATGAGAATGCAACAAGAACCACTATTTCAACAATATGTTGAGA
Source organism: Chamaecyparis obtusa (assembly GCA_027943335.1). Lineage (NCBI taxonomy): Eukaryota > Viridiplantae > Streptophyta > Pinopsida > Cupressales > Cupressaceae > Chamaecyparis > Chamaecyparis obtusa. The sequence continues at coordinate 61,608 of BSBK01011708.1, forward strand.
AAAATAAGGATCAATTCTTGGAAAGCTTGATCAACAAGGGTGCAAGGGTCCCATACAACTTTGATGTGGACAAAAAAATTAAGAAGCGAAACCCTTCACAAGAAGAGGAGATAAAACAAATGAAGAAGATGATGGAGAAAATGATGGCTCCTAAGAGTTCCTTCAACTTGGATTCTATATGCCCTAATCCTTTTGATAAAAGTGTGAGTATGGTCGATTTTCCTAGAAAAGTTGAAATTCCCCTATATGACAAATATGATGGTAATGGTGACCCACATGACCATGTGCGTTAGTTCTATATTATGCATTTTGAATTCCACTATGAAGATTCCTATCTCAGGAGGTTATTTCCAAGGAGTCTAAAAGGTCAAGCAAAGGAGTGGTTTACCAACATTACCCCTCCCGTCAAAACTTTTAAAGAATTTGTCCAAAGATTTGTGCAACATTTTGCATATAATTTATCCAGGTCAGTCACCATGCTTGATTTGTGTAAATTAAAATAGAATCAAGGGGAACCCTTTGTTACATTTTTGTAAAGGTGGAGATGATTATGCTCCTGATATTCTAGGACTAATCTTGAAGATGAAAGGATTGACATTATTGTCAGCAATCTAGTGCCCAAACTGTGGTATGAGGTTAGGAAGATGGTCTTTGATTCTTTCGACACTATGGTCGAAACTGCATGTAGAATTGAGGATGTCTTAAAAGAACAAGGAATTTTGACTAAACAAAACAACAACAACAATAGTCAAAATAACAACCATCAAAAGGATAAAAGAAAGAACTCGCATTGGAACAAAAACAAATAGGTAGTCAATGACGGAGTTGTTGACTCTTCTCAACTAAAGAACCAAGGTGTCCTACATTTATCCAGTGTCGTTCAAGCTATGAAACTTCAAACATCCTCTAACCAACAAGAGCATAAACCACGATATCAAGACAAGTCCAAAAAGGAGAAGCGACAATTCTCTAAGCTTGGGGATTCTTATGAGGATGTTTTCAAAATGCTTGTTGATAACAATCTTGCACGACCATAAGATCCAGCAAAGTTTCACATACCTGACATTAAGCCATAGTGGTGGAATGAAAAGGATTATTGCATATTTCATAATGGCATTGGACATGACATAGAAAATTGCTAGAAACTTAAACATCCCATTCAAGATCTTATCGAAAGTGGAAAACTTGAGATTGATGGTTTGAAAACCAATGCAGATCACAAAGCATTTAAGGAACCTTTGCCTAAATATGATAAGGGGGAAACCTCTAAACCCAAAGATGGCAAAGCTGCAATTAACTACACCTACACGTCTGCGGAAAATGTCATCAATATGCTTGAACTTGTTGAAGAAAGCATTAATATGATGGGAAATAGAGATCCCTATGGTCATGATGATAATTCTTCTCCTATATTTGATGTGGACCCCATGATTGTGCTTAGAGGTCCCCACTCTTGAAGATCATCCCAAGCATTAAACGCTGTCACTAGAAGTCAAAACCAAGGTCCTGTGGTTATTAGGGGGCCTAATTCCAAACCCAAGCAAGTGACATCCAAGAATGTCACCAAACCTATAGTCACTCCAGAGATGAGCTATAACCTTGTTGATCAGTTACAACGAACACCCGCTCAGATCTCTATTTTTAAACTCTTGGAATTGTCTCCAAGGCACAAGCGTATTCTTGAGGATGCTTTGGATGTAGCAAATGTCCCTAATAATATAGATGTCAACCAATTCCAGAACATGGTCAACCACCTTGCTAGCCCACATTACCTTACATTTTTTAAAGAAGATGATAAAGCCTTGAGCCACCAGCACAATCTTGCCCTTCACATTGAGGTCATAATCAATAAAACTTGTGTTAGGCGTGTGTTGATAGATGGGGGTGCTGGGCTCAATATTTGTTCTTTAAGTCTTTTGAAAAACCTAGAATACTTAGAGAATGTCATTGATACGAAGAAGAAAATTACTATCAAAGCCTATGATGAAGCAGAGCGAAGCTCTAAGGGTCTAGACATTCTTCTTGTCCGAATTGGTCCTGTTGAAAAGGACATTTTGTTTCAAATTATTGATGCTAGTCCTTTAGTGTACAACATCCTACTTGGTAGACCATGGATCCATGACATGCAGGCTATGCCATCTACCTATCACCAATGTGTCAAGTTCCCATACAATGGTGTAGAAGTTTGCATACTAGGTGATAGCACATTATCTGTAAATATGATTTCAACAGGGATCCATGTTCCCTTAAATAGAGCAGCGGAAAATTTTGATGCAACTCTTGAGCAGTGCAAGAGTAAGTTTAAGTCCATTGACCTTGGCATGGGAGATTATCAAATTGACTCCTTCACAAAGTTACCAATTTCACCTAGGTCCTATGGTAAACCATCACAAGAGATGTGTCCCTCATCTTCAGCCATGACTCTGTTTGATACATTTGTAGAATCTTCAATGCCCATCCAGGATGAGAAAGAGGAGTTAGCTATTAGAGAGTGGATATACAAAGAGGAGAAATACCAACATAATGAAAATTTCTCCCCATCTCCTAAGGCTTATGGGAGAGGATACACATTGGTTACAAATATGGGTTACCTAGGTCATGGTCCTCTCAGTCATAGATTGGATGCAAAAGTGGAACCACTGAACCATGCTCTTTTTGGGCGTAGAAATAAGACAACCATTGGCCTAGGTTTTGAAGGTCAAACCAAGAAAGCTGTTCCTATTCTAGCTATGATAGATAGTGACGATGAATCCAGTTATGTTCCTAATTTACAAAATCAGCAAGATAGGTGCGAAGATTGGGTTCCTTCCACCAATCTCCTTTGGGGAGATTCTGATACTCTAGTTGCCAACCCAACCGATTCCGACATAGAACAAGAAGAGTTTGTTATTGAAGATCATGTTGAGGATCCTACTCAAGAACACCAATACACAAATGGCATGAGAGAAGGTGTTACCCTTGGTGACATTGAAGCTTCCACATCTAGACACTATAAGCATGCTTGGTGTAAACACCCCAATTTGGATTCAGAAATAGATTCTCATGAGTATGAATGGGAGTCTCTCTCAGACTCTTCTACTGTTGAGATGAATATTGATTTTGTTCATGCCTATAGTACTCAACCTGTGGTAGTTGATGAGTCTAGTGTAGGATTAGAGGATTGGAGTCTACGAGTCACCTTAGTGGATGATGCTTCATCCGGTAGGATAAATCCTGATTTGGGTACCTTAGAGGGATACTTGATAGATCCTAACTTTGTAGTCACTAGAGATGACACCTTTCGTATCAATAACATTGAACCCACCATTAATCTACCCCTGGTTCACTATGACCTCATTGACTGGTCTCAGTGCTATCAAGAGCCTCAGCTCCCAACCTTCCAGAATGACTATGAGATAGCATGCTACTTGAATGCCCTTGAGCCTGTAGTCTCTTCCACCAGTGAACCAACTACAAGTATGACTGAACTAGATATCAAGTACCTTAGTCACAAAATGAAGAGAAAAGAAAAAAAGAATAATGGTTCTGATGGCGAAAACCACTATGTGGCGGTGTTAAAACCCAAAAAATTAAAAATAAAGGACATATCCGAAGGTGAAAACCTCTGTGAGGCACCTAAGGATGGGGTACTCGATAATCTTCCCAGCTATTTTCAAGATAGGTCATCAATTCTTATTGAGCCTACATAATCAGTCAATTTGAATATAGAGGAGGTTCTGCAAATTGTACATTTAGCTCAATCTCTATCACCACAAGAAAAAGAGGCATATACTAAGTTCCTACAAAGAAAGAAGATCAATTTTGCTTGGACTTACTCAAACATGCTAGGGTTGGACACTAGTCTTATTATGCATCATTTGTCCATAGCTCCAGGCATTAAACCAGTAAAATAGAAGTTGAGGAAAATGCATCCTCATATAGCTCTACTCGTCAAAGTTGAACTAGAGAAACTCTTAAGTGCAGGATTTATCAGAGCCATTGATTATGCTGAATGGATTTCCAATATTGTCCCAGTTTCAAAACATGACGGGTCCATTCATGTTTGCATAGATTTTAGAGATCTTAACAAAGCTTGCCCAAAGGATGATTTTCCACTCCCAAACATAGATATGATAGTGGACATGACTGTGGGATATGAGATCTACTCTTTGATGGATGGATTTTCTGGTTACAATCAAATTAAGATATCTCTTGAAGATCAGGAAAAGATAGCACTCACTTGTGCATGGGGAACCTATTGTTGGAATGTCATGCCATTTGGATTAAAGAATGCAAGAGCTACTTATCAAAGAGCTATGACCACTATATTCCATGACATGATGCATAAGAACATGGAAGACTATGTGGATGACACCCTAGCAAAATCCAAAAAAAGGAATACACACCTTGAAGATCTAGAAGTCATTTTAGATCATATGGAATAGTTTCAGTTGAGATTGAATCCCAAAAAGTGTGCATTTGGAGTCACCTCTGGTAAACTTCTAGGATTCATTATTTTAGCTAAAGGAATAGAGGTGGATCTTGAAAAGGTTCAAGCAATATTGGATATGCCGCCTCCCAAAAACATCAGTCAAATGAGGAGTCTTTAGGGATGCCTTCAGTCTATCAAGAGGTTTATTTCACAATTAGCATATAGAGCTCAACCCTTTAACAATACATTACACAAAGGGGTTAAATGTGTCTAGAATGAGGATTGCTAGAAGAGCATGGATCATATCAAATAGTACTTGGCTAATCCTCCCATCTTAATGCCTCCTATTCTAGGGAAACCACTCATCTTGTATGTTTCCACAACAGAATCTTCCCTGGGGGCATTATTGGCTCAACTTGATGATATAGGAAAAGAAAGAGCTATCTATTACATCAGCTGCCCACTTGTTTCCTATGAGGTCAATTATACTAGTATTGAAAAGTCTTGTCTTGCCCTGGTGTTTGCTTCCCAAAAGTTGTGACATTACATGCTTGCACATACAATACACTTGATAGCCAAAATTGATCCTCTTAAGTATTTTCTTAGCAAGGCTGCTCTCACGGGTAGACTTGCTAAATGGATGATGATTCTCTCTGAATTTGACATTGAGTATGTCGAGCGTAAAGCCATAAAAGGACAAGCTATCACTGATCAACTGGCTGATTTTCCCATTCAAGATAGTATGCCCATTCAAGTTGAATTTCTAGACGAGCACATCATGTACATGACTACAAGAACATGGAAGATGTTCTTTGATGGCTCTTTCATGCACAATGGTTTAAGAGCTGGAGTGTTGTTTGTCTCCCCTCATGGGTGTACTATTCCCAAGTCCTATAAATTATTGTTCCCATGCAAAAACAATATTTTTGAATATGAGGCCTTAACCAATGGATTGAAAATGGCCATAGAATGGGGAATTACAGAGTTTCATATCTATGGGGATTCACAATTGATAATCAACCAAGTTAACGAAGAATATCAAACAAAGGATGACAAACTAATACCCTATAAGAAGATGGTTGATTCATTACGCCGATACTTCACTTTTGTTACATTTCAACAAATCCCTAGAGCAAAGAACAAAGCAGTCGATGCTATGGCTACATTGGCTTCCATTCTTTAGCTAGAGCAACATGAATCTAGATATGAATTCCTGGTGGAAGAGCTACGTCACCCCATTTTTGACTCCTCAAAAAACCATGTCATGTGTACCTTGGTTAGTCATGAGTCATCCCACTATGGTTCCATTTACTCATATCTCTGTGATGGCATCATCCCCAAAACCTTTAATCACTCTAAAAGAAGAAACTTTGTCCGTAATGCCTCTCGCCATACCCAAAGCATTCCGACTAAAATTTCCTTGCACAAACAATATTGGTGAATATGAGGCACTTCTCAATGGTATGAAAATGGCAATACAGTGGAGAGTTACAGAGATGCACATCCATGGAGACTCACAATTGGTTATCCATCAAGTCAATGGTGTGTACCAAACCAAAGATGAAAAGCTCATTCCTTACAAGAGAATGGTAGATGATTTAAAGAAATACTTCATCTCTATCACATTTGAGAAAATACCTAGAATGGAGAATAAGGCTACCGATGCAATGGCGACATTATCTACTCTCTTACAGTAGCCCGAACATGAACTACGCTATGAGTTCCTGGTGGAAGCCCTATCCTATCCTGCATATGACTCCCCTGAAACCCGCATGATCTGCACTATTGTGGGTTATGACTCATCTCGCTACAAAAATTTGTTCTCCTATCTCCATGAACAAATCATCCCTGAGTCCTTTAACCATTTTGAGAAATGAAACCTTATCCGATCCACATCCCGATATGTCATCATTGGTAATGATCTGTACAAACGAGGTCTAGATGGTACACTACTTAGATGTTTAGAATGGGAAGAGTCTCAACGTGCATTAGAGGAAGTCCACGAGGGTATATGTGGGTCACACTCGAACGGTTTAACGTTAGCTCGAAAACTTACTAGGGCTGGGTACTATTGGCCTGAAATGGAGAAAGAGGCTATTAAATTTGCTAAAAATTGTCAACAGTGTCAAGTACATGGAAACTTGATTCATGCTCCAGGGAGAGATCTAATTCCCTTTACTACACAATGGCCTTTTCAACAATGGGCATTTGATCTCATAGGTGCTATCCTTCTGCACTCTTCTAATGGACATACCCATATAATCACAGCTACAGATTATTTTACAAAATGGGTAGAAGCAGTTCCTCTAACACAAGCAACGGGGAAACAGATCTCTATGTTCATCTTGAACTACATCATTTGCAGATATGGGATCCCTCACTCTATAATCACAGATAACGGGGGATAATTCAAAAACAAGGATCTAGATGACTTATGTGCTAAATTCAAGATTACACAACATTGGTCTTCAATTTACTATCCTCAAGGGAATGGACAAGCTGAGGCTTCAAACAAAAATCTCCTGAAGATCTCACACAGAATAGTGAATAAAACAGGAAGAGACTGGCATCTCATGATCAATCCAGCTCTTTGGGCCTATAGAACTAGTATCAGAATGCCTACTGGGGCTACACCATTTGCTTTAGTTTATGGGTCTGAAGTAGTACTGCCTATTGAGGTTGAAATCCCATCACTCAGAATCAGAATGCATGGACTTGTCACTGATGAAGACTACAGAGTGTCTAGGTTATAAGAACTTGAATTACTAGATGAGCGCAGGCAAGCAGCGTATGATCATCTCAGAGTGTATCAGAAAAGAATGTCTAGAGGCTACAACAAGAAATTCAGACATAGAGAATTTCAGGTTGGCGATCTAGTGTTGAGAGAAAATCCTAAAAATCAATCACATCGAGAACGCAAGGGGAAGTTCGAACCCAATTGGCTGGGTCCCTTTGTAATCACTACTACTTTTGGCTCTAGTGCTTATCAACTCTCAACGACTGAAGGAGAATAGCTTCGAGAACCAATCAACGTTCTCCATCTGAAGAAATTCTATGCCTAAGGCATTCAGTGCTTGGTAAATGTCCTGAAAAAAAATCTTAAAAAAAAAATCAGAAAAAGTCCTGAAAAAAATGAACATCTTGGTGAAAACCTAGCAATAGGTGCCTTGATGATTCACAAAAAAATCAGAAAATATCAAAAATTAAAAAAAATTAAAAAATATCAAAAATTCAAAAAAATTGAAAAATGAAAAATACAAAAAAAAATGAGAAAAAAAAAAGAGTGGTGAAAACCTGGAAACAGGCACCTCGGTAGCAAAAATAGAATCTCTACCAAGATGGTGAAAACCTGGCAAACGGGTACCACTTGTTCCAAATGCTCCATCTATCAGCACAATCTTGGTCTTTCCCAGCTTTCAGTCTTGCTTTAGTTTGTGCATATCTCTCGGTTTGTTTCTGCATTTTCAGTTTTCAATAAGTCAGTTTGTACACCAATCAGCTTGAGTATCTATATCCTATCAATGTTCAAACTTGGGGGCAATCAATGTCATATCCTATGGCCTCCAATGTATCTTAGACGTTTCCTATCCAGTCAGAGTCCTTTGAAGCTTCCAGTTGAGTCAGTCTATCTGTCTCGTCTCCAGAAAGGATTTTGCATCTACAACAATCAAACATCAAAACTCAACTGAAAACAATTTATGCTTTTCATGCTTTTATCTCCTTGTATGCTTGCTGATTCACATTGAGATTTTTGCATATTGTGTCCCTTTGAGCTCTTCAATGATGTCCTTTATAGGATTTAGAGAGTGATGACTGGGGGCATAATCTTTTTTTTGTTTTCTACTCGTATGTGAAATCTAATAACTTTGAAAATTTTGGATTGAAATGGTATTCGACTATAAGAGCCTCTATCTCAAATTGGATGGCCATGCGTACCTCAACCATTGATACCCAGACAATTCAAGGAAGTTTGATCTAACTATTGTCTTTTTGAAGAAGTTCTTTCTCCTACTGTGGAACACAATCTTGCCTAAGGATGTGAATGATAAAGGGTCACTACGGGTAATTCACATTGGATTTAGAATGATCTCTTGACTATTTGATGTGTTTGCAATGCAAGGCGTACTCAGGTCATCACGACATTTATGTTTTGATGCTTCTATAAATTGCTATATCAAAATGGACATGATATTCAGGTCATCCTAGCGCTTATGCTTTGATGCTTATATCTAATCCGACATTCCAAAAATAAAATTCAATATTCATATATCCATGGTTGTTGACCAGTGGGTGTTGTATTGATTCTTGTGCATACAAATCAATATTCATATGTCTATGGTTTCATGGCTAGTGGGCATTGTATTGATTTATCCAGTTACCTAAAAGTTCAATGATGATAACAAATCGACATATGATCAGTGACTAGGTCCTAGGTCTTAGGTTGCATTTCATCTTGTATGTCTCTTTGCATTTCGCATGTTTGCATGATCTCACAATGATTAAACGAACTTCAAAGCTTAAACAATTCTTCATATCAATTCTTCAAATCTAACAAGAGCTGAATCTTACACGAAGGTCCATCCAACAAAATAGCAAGTAGAATCCTTTTTCGGGATCAAAATTCAAATCTGAGATCATTCATATTATCAACTACTTGCATAATCGACCTTCAATCATCACAGAAATCCAGTATTCAACTTAACTGATTAGCTTACATCAAACTATCAAAATTTCAACTTGGTCAACCATGGTCAAACTCATGGTCAAACCTAGTCAAACTTGGTCTTTTGGACCTCCAAACGATACAGAATGCGTTCTCGGACATATATAACCACTTCTCAAATCAATTAACATGCTTCTAAACTATTAACACTGACTTTTCTTGTCATATTTCAATTTTAATCCCAAAGGGGGCATGGTATTGCACATCATTCAAAGTCTGTAATCAAATTTGAAATCATATCTTTTTTTTATCTATCAATATCTTTCATCAGTAATCAAGACAAATAATCACGTCTAATTACTGATTCATCAAAAGTCCTCGTCGCTCGGGGCAAATCTATCATCACTTGGGGCATATCAGATTCATCGATCCATATCAATTGGTATTCTCCTAATCTTGTAAACTGTATCAGTTTTTGCAACCATCAGATCATAGTGTTCTTTCCTTGGTTCTTCGACAACTGAAGGGTTTGGATGTGATACTTGCTAGTTCTGCTAAGACAATCGAGTCTAGAATGGGTCACTCACTTCTTATCAATCCTAAGATTCAAAATCAGGCATTTTGACACTTTTTCGCAATCATAGGTTCATCACTGCTACAGTGAACATTATCTCTGGTCATTCAGGACCTCCTATCTCAATATCTTTCAGTCGGTTTCTATCTTGAGATCGGTTTATCTTTTGAATCAGCTTCATATCTTTATCAAACACAGACTATCTTTGAACCACTGCGCTTCGCACAATAATTGAAAGAGGGGTAAAATGTAATACCCCAAAAATGGGCTATAAGTTCATTAACCTCCTACATCGACAAATCAAACAAAATCGACATCAAAGTCCTAACCTAAGGCACATCTAAACATCATCGAATCATAATTGATTATCTTAAATTTTGCATCGGGGAATATTCCTAGCAATATTCCTAATTATCTTAATTATCTTTAATTTAATGATTATTTGGCAATAAATCACATTTATCCTAAGTTTGATTAATTGAATATTTTCATATTTAATTAATTAGATTTAATATCTTGCCACTTAATTGTTTAATTAAATTTAATTCTATCTATTATTAATTGTATTATTTAATTTTGACAATAGATCAAAATTCCTATCTTTAATTGATTAAATTCTTATTTAATTAATTAAAGCATGTTGTCATTATTTAATAATATAATTTTTAATAAAAGTTTGGTAAAATAGTTAATTAACCCATAAATTAATTATTTTATTTCAAAAATCAGTTGAGTTGAGGATAAATCACTTTATTTATTTATTTAATTCTTAATTATTATGCATATTCAAAAGAAATAGTTAAACTCCAAATCAGAAAATCAATGCAAGTTATTAACTTTTTGGAACTCAACATCCTTTTGGAGTTCAAAAAGCTGATCTTAACTCTAATTTGAGTTAAAAAGCTATTTTTGCATGTTTTTGCATGATTTTGAGAATTAACTATCTTTCATGATCAGATAACTCAAAATCAAGATGAGTTAATTTGAGTGATTTATGGCTTTTATCCATGCACCTCCAAAGCCCTAGATTTCTATAAATTAAAGGCTTCAGCTCTTCACAAATCATCTCATATTTTGCACAATCACGCTGGAGAATTGGAATTGAAGAATCAAAGCTCTTGCGAATCGACATCTTTGTGAGATCAATCTTATTTTTGCATTCATATTACATATCATTGTTAGATTAGCATTGCATATCAATTTTCAATAGCATTGCATATCAATTTCATCTAGCATAGATTCATATCGGTTTTTATCATTCTTATTGCATAGAAAAATACCAAAAAAATAGCTTAATTGCATTCAATCTCATATCTAGATCAATTGCATTCAAATCCTTCATTTAGGTGTCGTCTAGGTCACTGATCTCGATTACAATCTGAGAACATTAATCTCGCACCTACTAGAAGGCAGTAAATCGCTTGGTTAGATAGTTTTTAATTTTGCATGATTTTGATTTTAGCTAACCTCTAATGTTTTACTGAAGTGTTGTGTCTACAGATCAGGTACAATTTTCACACACACACTTAGGTGCTTGGAAAAGGATGAGTCTGACCGAGCATTAGTTGACATTCATGAGGGCATTTGTGGAGGACATTCCAATGGTCTTGCCATGGCCCGAAGGTTGCTTAGGGTGGGGTACTATTGGCCCACAATGTAGATGGATGCTATAGCTTTTGCCAAATCTTGTGAAAAGTGTCAGAAACATGGAAACCTGATTCATGCTCCATGTAGGGAGCTTATTCCTTCTATTTCTCATTGGCCATTTTAGCGTTGAGCCTTTGAACTTGTTGGGCAAATTCATCCCAACTCATCAGGTCGACATAAATTCATTAGTACTGCTACTAACTACTTTACCAAATGGGTAGATGCTATTCCACTGTCTGTTGCTTCAGGAAAGACAATCTCTTTGTTCATATTGAATCACATCATCTGTTAGTTTGGAATACCTTTTGAAATAAACACTGACAATGGAGGTTAGTTCAAAAACAAGGACCTTACACACCTTTGCAAGAAATTCAAGATAAAATAGCATTGGTCCTCCATTTACTTCCCACAAGGAAATGGACAAGCAGAGGCCTCTAATAAAACCATTCTAAAGATTCTCCATAGAACAGTCCACAAGAGTGGTGGAGACTGGCACTTACAGATCAATCCAGCCTTATGGGCTTACAGAATGAGTATTCGTACTCCCACAGGGGCTACTCCTTTTGCTCTCACTTATGGTGCTGAAGTAGTATTAACTTTAGAAGTTGAGATTCCCTCACTTAGAGTCTCTCTCAAAGGTTTGATTACAGATGAAGATTATCATGCCATGAGATTGCAATAATTGGAACTTCTAGATGAAAAGCATAAAGCATCTTTTGATCACATGAGAGTTTACCAAAAGCGTATGTCCAAAGCATTCAACAAGAAGGTTCGCCCTAGAGAATTTCAAGTGGGGGATCTTGTCTTGCGAGAAAACCCTAAGAACCAACAAAAGAGAGAACAAAAAGGGAAGTTTGAACCTAATTGGCTTGGACCATACATTATTACTGCAGCTTTTGGTATAGGTGCTTATTTATTATCTAATCTAGAGGGGGGACAGCTCCCTGACCCTATCAATGTTTTGCACCTCAAGAAGTTCTATCCATGATACCTATTCTATCTGGGGGCATCCTTTGTACATATCTTATTGATCCTGAAAAAATTCCAAAAAAATTCATAGATGATGCTGAAAAAATTCTAAAAAGTATATAAAGTCCTGAAAAAATACAAAAAAATCAAAAAATTCAAAAATTCAAAAAAAGAAGAAGAAAAAGTGCTATGGTGAAAACTTGGAAATAGGCGCCTTGGTAGCAAAAATACAAAAAATTGAAAAATAAAAAAAATCCAAGTGGTGAAAACCTGGAAATAGGTGCTACTTGAGGTCTTTACACCCTTGTTTCTTAGCATGCATCCTCGACACTTAGCCTTTCTCCATCATGCCTTGACCTTGTTGCCTTGGTTTGGAATTGGTCTTTGTCTTTGTCTAAGGGGCATAACTATGTTAGCTATGGTCTCTAGGATGCGCTAGTCTTTAGGACATCTTGCAAATGGTGTTTTTCAACACCTCCCAAACAATGTTTTTTAACACTACCCTAGCGTCAAGTGTTTCTCAATACTTATCAGATATCCTACCTCAAAGTCTAGCATGATATGATATCTCTCATTGGCAAATGTGATACTCAAAGATTGATTCTATGATTTACACACACACACACTTAAACATTCAACTCGTTGAGATTTGATTGACTTTATTTCTTTGTGTGTTGTCTATGATGATTTCTTTGATAAGTATTCTCTCCCTAAGAAGTTTTCGATGATGCATAGCTAGAAGACTAAGGGCATGAGGACATATTTTATTGCTTTTTCTACTTGTGGGTATATTTTGTTGGTTCTCACTGTCATTAGCATTTATGGTTGATCCACTTGACATCAGGATCTACAAAGTATTATCCTTGACTGTTTCTGCAAGTGCATACTTCTAGCCATCTTGACTTTCCTTGTGTCTCGATGCGAGTATAATCTTTCTATAGTAAACTTAGGTAATCTCACTACACTAGTCATCTTAACCTATATGTCTTTGATGCCTAGGTGGGATTTCCACATTTCATCTGATATAGATCATATTCATATACCCATAGTCATACTAGTGTGTATTGTATGATCTTGCGACGCTACCAATAATTCTTGATGATGATTATTAGATGTCTATTGGCGTTGTGACCTTGCAAGTCAACCACTTTCATAGTAGCTTGCACCTTTAGGTTCATGTTATATTAGTCTTGCATCTTGCATATGGAGAGAGCTCTCCTTTTATCTTTCATGGACTTGTTAGTCAAACTGCTCTCACCTTTCACTTCTTCCCAATCATGTCTTTCGCTTCTTGTCATTCATATCACATCATTTTCTATTCATTTCGAGATCAAAATCGAAATCCAAGTTAATCTTGATAGTCAAAATCGCATTTCAAATTTTTCCCTCTTCTACGCAGTTGGCTAACCTTTTGAGGCTTGATCCTTTGATCTTTGTTGGGGCATCTTCATTTCTTCATCCCCATCTCTTTCACACTCCTATTCTTTCATCCATTTTCATTTGATTCATCTCTCTGAGGTTTGACTTGATCTTTATCCTATATCTTTCTCAGTCAAATTGGGGCATATCTTCATTGCTTGATGGTTATCCTATTATCTCCTCATCTTTGATTATGATTTCTAGTGACTTGATCAAGTTTATCTAGTTTCCTGCTTCTCCTCTACCTGATTTCGATTTCGATTCCGAGGGGGCAGTACCTATCAACATTCAGCTTAGCTTGAGATTTTTATTTTGAGACTTGATTATCACTTAATAGAAACGGTGTTGATCTTGTCTTTCAGCTTATGCTTATGCTTGTCCTAATGTGTTCCCATCCGTCAAACACACATCTAAGTTGTTTTGTGATCCCAAATCGATCTCACATTTCAATTCTTCTTTGACTGCATGTGTTCCCAGAATGATCACACATTAGTCAAAGAGGGGCAAATGTATGTACCCTAAAATGGTCGCCTAGACTTTGGGCCCCCATTTAGCAATTTATCAAAACCCTGAATCAAGATTTTCAAAAATCAGCATTTTATCAATTATATCAATTTCCTTGATCAAATCCTATTTTATCATTTTTTATTATTTTCCTTGGGCTAACCATTTTATCCTAAGTCTTTATTTAATTAAAAGGAATATTTCCTCCCCTTTTAATAAATAAAAATCCCCCACTTTTCCTCTTATCCTAAGTTGCACAAATAAAGTATTATTCCTATTTTATAAAAAGAAGAAAAGCACTTTTTGTCTCATATGGACACAAAAGTCAACTCTTATTTTCTCATTGGAGGATATTTGTGCACATGGATTTCTCCTCTTTCAAGCTCCACCCTTGATTAAATCTTTTGCCTCTTGATTTCCATGGTCCATTCTTTCTCATTTCCTATAAAAGAAGAGCTCTCTTCCTCATTTTCATATGCATTTTTTAATACTAATGTTATGCTGCAGGTTTTCTAGGTCACTTTGGAGCTTTTAAAGATTTGGAGCACTCTTGGATTTTGCATCTACATTTCATTCTTAGTTTCATTCATGCATAGTAGCTTCATGTTTATGCTTTCATAGTTTAGATTTCCTTTCAAGCTTTAGAGTAACTCACATAGCTTAACTAGGAAGGCTTTGTAATACTTGTACTTTCCTTTTCATAGTATAGCTTGTACTTTCATTTCCATAGTGTAGCTTGCATCTCTCATTTATAGCTTGCATATCCATCTTAATCTAGTTTGCATTTGCATTTCATAGTGATTCTTGGGGATATTGGCATTCTTGCCCTTGTCTTCATTTGAATCTCTCATTGTGTGGTTGACTAGCAAGGTCATTAGCTTAATAGCTCTAGCTGAGAGAAAATTTAAAATAATCTTGCAACTCCATACATAGAGAGCTCTGGGTCACTTTCTAAGGTTTCCCTTAGATGTAATGACTTAGAGAAGTACACTACTTGAGTGTGTACACACCTCAGTCGGGAAACCACAAGGTTAAAGTTTTTCTTGTCTCATTTCTTTTGTGGGTTTTTCTTCCATTTATGTGCATTTATTTTGATAAAACTGAATATCTCCCATCTTTTATTTGTTGGTTAAATCTAACTTTGTTTGATTTTTAGGTTTTTTAAAATACTTGTATATAAGTCTCTATAGACATATCATTTCTATCCTCTTTATATTTTTTTTATCTAATTACAATTGTAGTATTCTAAATATATATCTCTTTCTCTTTGTAATATAATTTGATTTCAAGACTTGTATTCTTACCCCTGTCACCCTTTCTTATCTGTGCATTTTCTTGTATTTTTTAACCCTCAACCATTCTTGGAGTCCATGACCGTTCCTCTTAAACTCAAGTAGTTCTTAGACAAAAGTAATGTTTTCTTGAAAATAATGTTTTCCTATAATAACATTTCATCCCTCTTAAAACCTATCTATTTCTAGCCTATAGGCTATATTTTGTAAGCATATTTCACCCAAAAAGTTTTCTTGAATCTACTTTTCATTAGTTGCAAAAATTTGAAGCAATAATAGTTGGGAGATTGGTTTCGGTTTGTCATATCTTTAAATTTTGAAGTTTCATCATATTCGCCTGCAAACTTTGGTCTCTTTTTTTCCATTTGTATGCTTATCCTTATGAGACAACATGTTGAGCAACCGAGGTGGAAGTCTCCATTTTTGGATCATTAGATCATTTTTTATTTCTACATTCTCATTTCTCTGACTATTTTTTACCTGCCTTTCAATCAGTTTTTTTCTTTTAATAGTTTATTCCTGCACATTAAGACAAGTTTGAATAATTTTAAATGGTTTGGACTTGTTTTAAATAATTTAAATATATTTATTTTAATTAGTTTAAATAATTATTTTTTAATCATATAATCTTTGGTTCCTAATCTTTTAAATAATTTTAAATAAATTTTATATGATTTTTTCATAGCTTTATTAATAACACTTATTTTTAAAAAAATAAGAGTTTTACTTTTTCAAAAATAAAATATGTTAGAATATTAAATCTTTCCTTGGTTGTATTTATTTATTTAGGATAAACCAAGGTATCCTACACTTATTTATTTAGGAGATTTCTATGGAATCCCTACATGTATTTTGTCCTCTAATCCAAGTGGGAGGACATGTCATTTCTTGAATTTCCTTTATTAAAGAAATTAGTTTATCCTCCTTAAGAGGATGTTGACACTTTGCACACACCTATTATGAATATTGACGTTCATATATTGGTGAGTTACTTGGTAACTCCACTCCATCTCTATTTAAGAGATGCTCTCTTCTCTCATTTCTACTTGATGAGATTATTGTAAATGAGCTTCTTGCCTCTCTCTTTCAATAGGATTTTCCTCATTCATAATATCACAAAGGGTTTTTCTTTTCTTTTCCCCTTTCAAAACTTCTTGTTTCCCTATCTTGGCTCTTTGGGTGTTTGCTCCAAGTTTATGCATTTCTCCTAGTAATAAATCTTCTCTTCTATTTACTCTCTTGGATTATTATTTAGTTCCTTGCTCTTGTTATTTTTTCCTTTCAAAAACAAATGACGCATCCAACAGTGAAAACCTTTAATAGGCACCCGAGGATGGGAAAATTGATATCCTACATGACCACTTGAATGAGAGATCTTCAGTATTTATAGAGCGAACAGAACCAATCAATTTATGAACTGCACATAGCATAATCATTGTTAGAAGAAGAGAAGAAACAATTCACACAATCCTTTATGGACAAGAAAATAAAATTTTCATGGTCTTACTCAGATATGCTTGGACTTGATCCTAACCTAATCATGCATCATCTATCAATAGCTCTAGGAGTTAAGCTAGTAAAACAAAAACTCATAAATATGAGCCAACCGAACCAATCAATTTATGAACTGCACATAACACAATCACTATTGGAAGAAGAGAAAAAAAAATTCACACAATTCTTTATGGACAAGAAAATAAAATTTGCATGGTCTTACTCAGATATGCTTGGACTTGATCCTAACCTAATCATGCATCATCTATCAATAACTCTAGGAGTTAAGCTAGTAAAACAAAAACTCATAAATATGAATCTGCATGTGGCACTACTAGTCAAAGATAAATTGGAGAAGCTATTAAATGTTAGTTTTATACGAGCTATTGACTATGCTAAGTGGATTTCCAACATTGTACCAGTTTCCAAGCTAGACAAGTCAATCAGGGTATGCATGAACTTTCAAGATCTTAATAGGGCTTGTCCAAAAGATGATTTCCCACTTCCCAACATTGATATGATCATTGATCTCATTGCAGGCTATGAAATTTACTCTTTAATGGATGGATTCTCAAGCTACAATCAAATTAAAATAACAGTTGAAGATCAAGAGAAAACTGCCTTCACTTGTGTGTGGGGTATGTTTTGCTATAATGTGATGTCATTTGGACTCAAGAATGTAGGTGCCACTTACTAAAGGGTTGTAGCAACTATATTTCATGACATGATGCTTAACAATATGGAAGATTATGTAGATGATATACTTGTAAAATCAACTCATAAAATAACTCACCTACCAGATTTGGGCAAAATATTAGACAAGATCGAACAATTAAAACTCCAGATTAATCCAAAGAAGTGTTCTTTTGGAGTGACTTTTGAGAAACTCTTAGGTTTTATAGTCTCAACTAAAAGTATTGAGTTGGATCCAACAAAGGTAAAAGCCATCATGGAGATATAACCACAAAATAACATCACTCAGATAAGGACATTATAGGGAAAACTCTAATCAATTAGAAGTTTCATATCCCAACTAGCTGATAAGGCACAACCTTTCACGAAGACATTGCATAAAGATGTAATTTTCAATTGGGATGAGGGATTTGAAAATAACTTCCAACATATAAAAGAGTTCTTTTCAAATCCACCTATCTTAATGGAACCTATACAAGGGAAACCATTACTATTATAAATATCAGCTATAAAAACATCACTTGGAGCTCTACTCATGAAACATGATGAAGCAAGGAGAGAAAGAGAAATATAATACATCAACATAATATTGGTTTTCTATGAGCTCAACTACACCATCATTGATAAATCTTGTCTAGCAATGTTATTTTATTCACAATATTCTAACACTACATGTTATCTCATTCAGTAAAGGTAATTGTAAAAATTGATCCTGTGCAGTATTTGTTGAATAAAGAACCTTAACAGGAAGATTGGAAAAAATGGGTTATGATCTTAAGTGAGTTTGATATTGAATAAATGGATAGGAAAGCTATCAAGGGATAAGTCATAGCTGATCAATTGGAAAAGTCACCATTACAAGATGATAATCCTTTAACAATTGAGTGTCTTGATAATGAAACACTATACCTAATAGAGCATCCTTAGAAAATGTTCTTTGATGGTTCATTTACGCAACATGGGTCAGGAGTGAGTGTTCTTTTTATAACTCCTCAAGGGTAAAAAATTCCTAAAGCATACAAAATGATTTTTCCATGTACCAACAACATTAATGAATATGAAGCTTTAGTGAATGGACTGAAATTAGCTATTGAGTGGAAGATTGTATAGTTACACATCTATGAAGATTCTCAATTTATTAATGATCAATATCAAACAAAGAACAAAAGAATACCAAATTTTCTACGACTTCCTGGTGTAAGAACTACCCTTTCCTGCCTATGATTCCCCAGATCCCCAAATAATATGCTCAATTATACGTCATGATTCCTCTAGATACATCCAAATGCTCCTACTTGAGAGACAAAATTATTCCTGATGGCTTATCTAAAAATGAGAAAAAAATCCTTATCTAAAACACATCATGATATATAATCATAGCTAATAACTTATATAGGTGTGGTCTAGATGGTACTCTACTTAGGTGTTTAGAACACGAAGAGTCTAAAGGTGCATTATAAGAAGTCCATGAAGGTATTTGTGGATCTCATTCAAACGACCTTTCGTTAGCCAAGAAAACCATGAGGGTTGGATACTATGGGCCTAACATGGAAAAATATGCAATATAATATGTGAAGGCTTACAAGAAGTGTCAGCTACATGGTAACTTGATTCACACTCTAGCAAGAGAGTTATTGTTAGTCATAATACATTGGCCATTTCAACAGGGGGCATTTGACATCATCGGTCAAATATATCCTTTATCCTCCAATGGACACAAATTTATTAGCACATCCATGGAGTATTTCATGAAGTTGGTTGAAATAGTCCCTTTGATCAAAGAAACAGGCAAACATGTGCCAATATTCATCCTAAACTACATCATTTGTAGGTATGGGATCCCTTCTTCAATTGTAATAGATAATTGGGGGGAATTCAAAAACAAGGATATTGATGAGCTATGTGCATAATTTCACATCACACAACATTTTTCATCGATCTACTATCAACAAGGGAATGGAAAATTTGAGGTTCAAACAAAATAATACTAAAACTTTTGCACAAAATGGTAAACAAATTAGGAAAAGACTGGCATTTGCAATTAAATCTTGCATTATGGGCATATATAACAAGTATCAGATTGCACATAGAAGCTACACCTTTTTCTCTTATCTATGGATTAGAGGTGGTTTTACCCATTGAAGTAGAAATCCCATCCCTAAGAGTATCACTAAGAGGCCTTGTGATGGATGCATAATACAAAATAACACTTGAATTCAAGAACTAGAATTTCTAGATAAGTGTATAAAAGAGGCATTTGACCACCTGAGATTCTACCAAAAAATAATGTCTAGGGATATAACAAGAAGGTACGAAATCACAAATTTTAGGTTAGAGACCTTGTTTTGAGAGCAAATCCCAAAAATCAGAAAAAGACGGGATGCCCAAAAATCAGAAAATCCCAGAAATCATAAACAATGCGTGGTGCCCTAGCTTGCAGCCCGCGAGCCATCAAGATATTTCCTCATAAAATGATCATAAACGGGGAGTACCACATAGTGAATATTAACAACAAAACAAATAAAGAGAGATCAAACACTTCACACAATGCCTTGAAGGTAATAGCAACAATTCCCTAGCTCTCAATTGTTGTAATGGAAAAGCATCAAAACTGTCCATTTCTAGAACTTGATTTTCTATAGTCCTAATTTTTTTTCTCTTGGTAAATTAGGCTTTGAATTTGAATTTTTGTTTACTGTTTTATTTCAGCTTGATATTTCATTCATTTTTCATATACACAGAGACTACGCATGCTGATAACAAAATGAGCTATTTGATTTAGGTTTACTGTTCATGATTGTAAATGGTCAATATTTCTGATGGTACTCCTTGGTGTATTCCATTTAAAAATAATCATGTTTCTATGACTATGATAAATGTCCCTTTTTGTTGAGAATTTTAGAGTTGAGAAATGGTTGTTTAATGTTTGTATCTGCAATTTGCAAACAAATCATCCTTCTTCCACCAACATTCTAGTCAATGTACAAGTTCAATATGCAATGCAGAAGGAGGCTCCTAGTTCAATATGAAATCTCAATTCATATGCATATGATATTAGGTGGAGCTGAAAAATGTAACAGGTTTGCATTTTTTATAGAGGTCTTTAATTAGGTATTTTAAGTTATAGACCATCACAAACATTGTAATTTTGACTCTTATAGGCGAGGGTAATGTCCTCAGCATGCAAGAAAATCAAGACTCTTTATTTGCTAGCTTGTTGAGGACATTCTCTTGCCCATAGTTGCCAGAGTTGTAACATTCATGATGGTCTATAAATTAAAAAAATTATAGACCTATTAAAAAAATGTAAATGTGGTGCATTTTTTCAGCTCCACCTGTTCATGCATATTCTATGCAGCTACACATGCATTCTCAATTCAGAGTGGGAAAATCTTATTTTGGGTGCGAGGGAGAGAAGCCAAACACATAAAGAACATGCACATAAACATGACAACTAAGAAACATAAATGTAGATATCACAATAGATGAGAAACATAAATGTAGATATCATGGTCATAATTATTTGGAGACTCAACATAATTGAATGGTATACCCAGATGATGCAACACAACCACTACTCCTCTGGTTCCAAGTTGACACTACAAGATCCAAAAACCATAGATAAGGAATAAATTTAGAGAGCGAAGGAGGGCCATGATGACCAAAATAATACAGGGTCCCTATATTATTTCGGTCATTATGGCCCTCCTCCTCTACTCTCTAAATTTATTCCTTATCTATAGTTTCTGGATCCTACAGTGTCAACTTGGAAGTGGAGGAGTAGTGGTTGTGTTGTATCATCTGGATATACTACTCAGTTATGTTGTGTCTCCAAACAATTGTGACCTTGATGCCTACATTTATGTTTCTTAGCTGTTGTGTCCCAGGATCCCTTATGACCCTTTACGATCCCTAAGAATACATCTTAGAGGTCTTAAAGTGTCATGAAGGGTCATAAGAGGCTCCTAGGAGGGGCCACATGAGCTTCCACCTTCACATGGTTGGCCCTGTTAAGTAGAGAATGTTAAACTATTCTTGAAACAAAGATAAGCTCAATATTTTAAGGTCTCACTCCATGCATGACAAATATATATTTTTTTAAAATACATCATCCTGTCACAATTACGATAGTCATCAGTGGACAACTAATGACAAAGAACTACACGTGATGGCTATCTATCAAAAATATCTGACAAGTAGACGTCTCATGTACAACATATATGTCATTTATGCAAACTCCTCATCAAAATTGTGACATAAATAAATAGTCCCAACAACATGTTGACCATCTCTGACCATGTTCATAGGTCCCCTTCCTATGCATAATTCGACGGTCATATACATTGTAGTTACGACGCTAGTTATCAGTGATTCCGACACCAAAACTGCAACAGGGGTTAGTGTCCCTCAATCAATGGGGTGGTGTCGGAATTGGGACGTATGACCATTGGAAAAAAGACTCAAATATACTAGTGACATATCTAACCAGTGAATCCAGTAAATACTTGGTCAATTCAATCAAGTCGTAAGTCAACCTTTGGTCAAACCTTAATAAGAATGCAGTTGACCAGGGGCACAATCAGTTAAAGTAGTGCAAAATCAATGGGGAACCTTTTGGGATCAGTTTTGCAACATCCCTTAGTAGTTAAACTTGGTCAACCCAAGTCCATTACATTTGTACCTTGGTCAAATGTGGGTCAAACAGGGTCAAACAAAGATAAATAAGGGAGTATAATCAAATGTACAACTAATAGAATCAAATTAACATCATTTTCATCAAATGAAATTGGTCAAAATCAAGTCAACCAAGGTCAAACTTGGTCAAAATTAGATCAAAAGCTAGTCAAACCTAGTTAAAACATGTTAACATCAGCATGATATCACTTCAAATTGGATTATCATCGATTCTAATCAGTTCCTAGTCAATTCTTCAAGATTTAATCAGTTTTTATTTTGATTTTTTTTTTCTTGAGGGGGCATGATCACATAAAAAATTGATCACACTCACATCAGTCAAATCAAGGAATCTTATTAAATATGTTCCATCAATAATCAAATAAAGATAAATAATTGAATCTAAAGGTATTTCATCATTAGGGGCATCAACTTCATCAGAAATCATATCAAGTTGGTGGTCGCAGATTGATTAAAACATCAATCTTGGAACAATTAATTTTGTCCAAAAGCCATATCAAATTGCTTAGTCTTGTTAGAATTGGTAAATCAATATGAGCATGTCAATTTCATTACACCTCATCAAATTGATAATGTCTTCATCAGATAATTGGCTTCATCAAGGCCCATATCAAGTTAATTGTCTGCATCAAAATTTTGATGGTAATTACTTTTATCGTACCGCATTAAACTGGTTATTCATTTGAATCAATGTTAGGGTTTCAAATATTTATGAAAATGATGAATTTCATCGCTCCACATCAAATTGGCTATTTATCAATATCAATATCATCAATCTTGGATGGATTTTTAGTTTCATCACTCCACATCAAACTAATCATTCTAGTTTCAATGAATCTCAAGATCAACACCAATCAGGGCAGTGCCATTAGAATCCATATCAAAGTGTTCTTTGTAGATCAGTCATCAAACATTCTTTGAATCAACACACTGATCAAACATAGATTCAAAGAGGGACAAATGTAATCACATAAAAATGGGCTAGTCTAAGAGGCCTAAATGAATCAAAATTGCCCTAAATCAATTCAATCATTTGATTGTGCTAGTGAATTTAATCTATTTACCTGCAT
The DNA here is from genome assembly GCA_027943335.1 of Chamaecyparis obtusa. Taxonomy (NCBI): domain Eukaryota; kingdom Viridiplantae; phylum Streptophyta; class Pinopsida; order Cupressales; family Cupressaceae; genus Chamaecyparis; species Chamaecyparis obtusa. The sequence goes on from BSBK01011708.1 coordinate 85,039, forward strand.
AATTAATCAAAATCAATGAATCAGGTGATCAGGCTTCAAAAGGTTATCAAACATGATCAATTAATTAATTAATTCTCATTGCCAATTTAATTAAATCAAAATTAAAAAAATAACATGGCTTAGAGTAATTAATTAAAAGGGAATTAAATAAAGTTCCTAATTACACACTCACCACAAAATGACAAGTAACTTAAATCCTTCCAATCAAAGGGAAAGCACATGGATAACTCACATGGATCAAGTGATAATCGATCTCAACCGTCCCTCAAGGATGAATCTCAACCCTCCAAATCAATCCAAAACCTATAAAAGAAACTCACTCAAAGCTCAAATAATCTAGAATTCAGTCATCTTAACTAAATAATGTCAAATTATGTCTAGAGCTTTCTTAGAGTTAATTTGCATAATTGTAGTTGAATTTCATAGCTAGAATCATGTTCGATTTATATAGTTGCATTGTAATAGTTGAATCTTCCATCTCATAAGTGTCTAGTCAGTGATTTATGCACAATTCTAAGAGAAAAAATCACAAATAAGTCAAACTCTTTATAATTAGAAAGCATTAATTCAATTTTGATTGGTATATTTGATGTTTTCATTAATTTAACATGCTAACCAATTGATATAATAATTTAGTGAAGTGTGTGTACTTGCAAGAAGAGTGACAATATTCACACATAGACACATTATATATATATATATATATATATATATGAAATCACCCTTACTTGCCTTGCAAAAATTATGGATTAAGTTCCTAAATGTCTACTTTCTTATCTAAATTGAGATACATTTCTTAAGTTTTAAAATTCAATTATTTTCTTTGACAAGAAAGATTCTATTTTGAATAGTTTTATTTTAAACCAAACATTTCCATATTAATTACTTTCTTTCTTTATTTAATCTTTCCTTTGTCTAATAATATTGTTGGTTTTAGTGAAAGAAATCTTTTCTTAAAAAGAAAGGATGTGAATTTAGTTTCTAATTTGTTTTAATTACTTTTATTAGAAAAACTTTCTTAATTTCTTTAATCTAGCCGATAGGCTATTTGTGGGAGCTTTGCTCCCAAAAAATATATTTTTTTGTCAAAAAATTGTCAGCCTCTTTGCCGTGGTTTTAGTTTTCCAACTATGAAAATCACTTTGGCTTTCTTTTCTGTTGTTCTGGTGATCTGATCCTTCTGGAGACAATGACAAGAAATGCAGAAAGATGTGGTTGCATGATGACATATATCAGAGGACCTATGTGGTTACTCTAGAAGAAGTGTTACTGATGCATGATTACGAAGGTGACATTTTTGGTCTGGAATGCATTATTACAGTAAAAGGATTCTTGATTTGAGCCACAATCTGTCAGGAGACGGTTGAGATCTTTGGATTGTATATTACTTCATTTAGGGTTTTCACTTCTTTTCCTTTCTGAATTGTAAGATTCCTATCGACTAAGAGTTGCACGTGCAAAAGCATGTGACTGCTAGTAATATGTTTTCTTTTGTAAAAATAATATCTTTTCTCATAGTAGTTAAAAATGTATATATATAAGATGAGTTTTGTAAAAAGAACAATATGTACGTAAAAGTATTTATAAGTTTCTAAAATATTTACTATTGTTTAATAGTTATTATATATTTAATATAAATAAGTTTCTATTTATTTTTTATTTTGTTGATTTAAAAGGTAATAAATCATTATATAAATGATGATAATCATTAAATATCAATATAATTTAAATGTATGTACTTTTTATATACTTATCATAAATAACACATTATTTATAATAATTAAAAAAATAAATATAACATCTTTTAGTAAAACACTTACGACGATAATACAAAGCATATTCATTTTATTACATGTGATTTAGAAAATGTGTATATTCTAACATTTTCATTAAACTAAAATATTTATTTTATCTTTTTGATCATTTAAACCTCTAGCTTATGATTCCATGTAAATCATTGAATGAGATCTTAGGTCATTTCAATGTACTATGAAACTAGCTAATATATACTCTATATTTAAAATATGCCGAGATGCATCGAGGCGTTGAATTTTTCAACTTTAATTTTTTCTCTATTAAAGATGAATGATGGAAAAATTCAACGCCTTGATGCATCTTGACGTATTTTAAATATAGAGTATATATTAGCTAGTAGCAGTCGTAGCGCGCATAAAACATTGAATAAATTAATCTGATTAGGGTTATAAGTAGGGTTTATATTCAAGGTTAAGGTTTATATCACCATTAGGGTTAGGTTTTGGTTTAGATTCTTTATTATGATTAGGGTTAGGGTTTAATGTTAATTTTGGGTTTACAATCAAGGTTAGGGTTTAATATCAGTGTGAGAATCATGTTAAGGTCACAGTTAGAATTAGGGTTAGGATTTAGTGTTAAGATTTAGTGTTATATTTTGAGTACGTTAATACAATAAGATTATATAGAGTATATTTTGAGTATGTTAATAACACTAATACATACTCTATGATAAGGGTTTTAGAGTTGAGGTGAGGGTTTACATCATGGTTAGGGTTTGGATTAGTGATAAAATTTGGTTTAGCGTCATTCCTAGGTTAGAGAAATAATTAGGGATATGGTTTAGGTTTATGATTATGGTTAGGGTGACAATTAGGATTTGTATTCAAGGTTAACATTTATATAATGATTAGGGTTAGCATTAGGGTTAGGGTTTGGTTTGGAATTTTTTATTATGATTAGGTTAGGGTTTAGTGTTAAGTTTGGGCTTATGGTCATGGTTAGGGTTTAATATCAGTGTGAGAATTATGTTAGGGTCAGGGGTAGAATTAGGATTATGATTAGGGTTTAGTGTTAAGATTTAGTCTTATATGTTGAGTATGTTAATACAATAAGATTGGAAAGAGTATATGTTGGGTATGTTAATAACACTAATTCATACTCTATGGTAAGGGTTTTAGAGTTCAGGTGAGGGTTTACATCATGGTTAGGGTTTGGGTTAGTGATAAAGTTAGGTGTAGCATCATTCTTAGGTTAGAGAAATAGTCAGGGTTATGGTTTAGTGTTAGGGTTAGGGTTAAGGTTTAGGTTATGGATATAGTGGGGATTAGGATTAGGGTTTAGGATTGAGGTTATGGTTTACATCATGTTTAAGGTTTAGGTTAGTTGTATAGTTAGGTTAGCATTTAGAATTAGGGTTTAGATTTTACAGTTATTGTTAGGATTATGGCTTAGCTGTTATCTCTATTGAGCATTAATGGTTGTCATTAGTATCAAAGGTTATTAAAGATATCAGTCAGTTACATATATAAACCCAGTCGGTAACTATAAGCAAAATAGGCCAATCAGTTAAGTGTATACACCGAGCACCAGACAATTTACCAAGCATTAGTAGACACCGATATCAAGTGACAGTAAACACTGAGCATTAGAATAAACACTGAGCAGTTTATACACTGTTTACCGAGGATCACATAAAATGGCATAGTAATAATGAATGACACATTCTTCTATGCAAATGGTTACAACAGATCAGAAAACATTTTACCAAGATCAAGAATAATTTATTGTTAAGATATCTTATGTAATAGTTTGATCTAGGTTATTTTTGTACACCGTAGATCTTAGGGTTTTGTCTAAGATTTGTAAACCTAATTTTGTATAAGCGGCATAATGTTGTATGCTATGTATTTTGCATGTTACATCATTTTTTATGTGAACTGATGTATGAGCGAAGAAGCACTTGAAGTACTAGCCAAACTTCAAGGTTATCAGTTGATAGAGAAGATTAGTATTGAGAGGAATTCAGATTAAGCAGAATCAGAGCAGGCTAACCGAGTAGTTCAAAGCAGAGATTCATCACAGTAAAGGTGATACTTTATCAGTACTTTTTTTATCTGTATCAGACAATTAAGTTGTCATTAGCAAATAGATACCTATTTCTTTCTAATCATTGTAATAGAGTTTTGTAAAATCTCTTAATAGATTAGACTTGATAGTCTTTTTGTAAATCTCTTAACTGAGTGCACACTCAAGTACTATTACTAAAATCCTATAACTAGGTAGATCTAGCTGATCTAATATGTTACTCCTAACAGGGTAAGATCACCAGAAGTGATCAAAACTTGTAGCCCTAATAGGCAAACCTTTTCTATCTGCAATAGTGAAGAATTTATGGGTGTCATCCCCACCATAGTTTTTACCTTCTAACAAGGGTTTCTACGTTACCAAAATACTTGTGTTATGGGACTGTTATATTGTTGATTTCATGTTGTTTACTTTTATAAGTTGAATGGATGAATGATACATGTATTAGATACAAGTTATTTTGGAAGGTTACTATTGTTTGCTATTGTAGATCTGAAAGGTTGATGTGTTAAAGTTTTTGTGGGCATTGATTCACCCCTCCCCTCTCAGTACACTATCTCTCCTAATTCCAACAATTGGTATCAGAGCTCAATTCTCTTATTGGATAGTTTAACCACTAAAAGGTAAACATCTAAGTCATGGAGAGGTATAAGTTAGATAAGTCTATTGAGAATTAGAAGATTTAGATGCAGATGTTTGTTGAACAGTATAAGCAAGCCAAGGAAGGACTGAAGAAATTACTGGTTGAAAGGAAGAACCTAGCTATTCTACAAAATGAGATTGGCTACCATGAAGAAGCAATTGATGATATATTTGATCATATTGGATCTAGTTCTGGAAGTAGTTATGATGGATCTGAAAGCACGATCTCTAATTTATCTGAGAAGAATCAACATTTAACCGAACAAGTGAAAGCACTGCAAATCGGTCAAGAATCTCGGATGGTGAGAATGGTTGAAATAATGAACAATTCTAGACAGGCTGAATAAGAAAGGAATCTGGCTATTGAAGACCGAAGATAGACAATTGAACAACTACAAGCTAAAGAGAGTGAGATACAAAGACTCACCAATCATTAATTTCAAGTATCTAATCAGATGCTGACTGTGAATTAAGAAGTAAACTGAGTGAATGGAGAATTGTCTAGAAGACTTGAAGATGTTGCAATACTCAGAGAAGAGAATGAAAAACTGAGAAATGAAATAAAGACACAAAAATAACATAATGAAATGATGAGGTTAGTTGAGAATAATTCTAAGAAGATTGATGATTTTCTGGTTAATCAAAGAAGATTTGGGAGTAGAGCTGGAATAGGCTATACCGGCAAAGGAGAATCATCACAACAAGCTGAACAGGTCAACAACAATAAAAATCAAAGACCTAAAGTGTTGACATGTTATCACTGTGGCAAACTGGGACATGCATCTAATGTGTGTAGAAGCAAAGCATAAGGTAAACCTCCTGTTGCTCCTAAGTTCAATGGTTATTGCTATTATTGTGGTAAGTATGGTCACCAAGTTTATGAGTATAGAGCTAAACAAAATGATATTGCTAACAATACTACTATGGAGAAAATATGCTATACTTGTAATAAACATGGACACACTGCATGAGAGTGTAAGGCTAAGATGAAACAAGTATGGAATCCTAAGCATAAGATACAACGCAAGCCGTATCAACCAAAGAGACAAGGTAATTCTTATGCTTGGGATTATAACACATGGGTTAACTTTGTTTCATGTGGAAGATATGGGCACATTGCGGCGAATTGTAATAGGAAAAGATGGGTTGGACAATCAAGAAGCTGGACAAGCACTGGAATGGCATGTATGCATTGTCATAAGGTCAGTCATTTAAGCAAGGACTGTAGAGACCGAGCACTTGGTGAAGGTCATGTATTTGAGAGTGGAAACACTATTGCAGATATCATGAGAATAAGGAATAGAATGTGGAAGAAGGCATCTAATGAGAATGCAGAATCAAGTAATGCTGTTGGTGAAACCTCATCCACTGGATTGGGTGACATCAGTACCTCCACTTAAGGTGATATAGGTATGTATGGGACTGACATTTCAAAATGATCACATTTTTCATATAGTTCCTTATATATGTTGTGTACATACCAAATCTGCATGAATAAAGATGCATTATGGTTTATATGTTTTGAGCTAACAAAGTTATACAGTTGGCAAAAGTTAGACCGAGCGTTGGTTACCTGTCGGTAATCACTATTCAAGGTTAACTGAATAAAAGTATCAATCGAGAAAAGAAGTCTTGTGTTAATCGAGCAAATGAAAGATTGTAGCTGCCACTGAGCTGACAGTTGTCATGAACCGAAAAGTAGGTCAAGCATTTATTGCATAAAGTTTTGAGAGGGAATATAAAAAATTCTATAAATACACGGAATACAAAGTTCATTTTTCACATTGTGATTTCGAAGAGCTAAGATTTCACAGAGTGAGTTCGAGCAAGAATCTTTCACGCAAATTCAAGCAGTTGCAGATCAAACTGAGCACACTCTTCGATACATTTCGAGTAAGTTGAAACCCTACCGAGCACATTTCTTGTACTTATCAAAAAACCTATTTTTTTGAAATGGCATCTACTGCGAGTTCATCTAAGGTTGTGGATGAAGAAGTTAATTTGATAGTGTCAGCAAGTTACAAGGAACCACCTTACAGGTTACACCCTGAAGTTTCCTCAAAAATGAATTTAGCGGGTGCCTTTTCAAGCATCCCACCTAGGGTTTTGTTGACGAAAGATATACGATCGTACATACACTGTAAAATTGGGGAAATTGGTGATTTTGATATGTATGTTGTGTATCAAGCTCTTTGTGATGAAAATATAAATTTGAAACCAGAGCACAAATTGGTTGAGACACTTGGTCTTACTCATGCCCTAGATTTCCCAAAGGATTTTAAGAATGAATGGATTAGGGTTGTGTTGAGCCACTATCATGAGGGCACATTTTGGATAGACAGATTGATAAAGGTCACAAAAAGAATGATTAATAGGGTTAATGGTTACCCTACTACCGATAAAGCCAAAACATTTCGAAGCTCATCCTGAGTTGATGTTGAAAAGAATACTAGCACAACATGGGAAGGGAGAGCTCTAAAAGTTTCAACAATTGTGGATCCTGAAGTTAAGTTCGTAGCACATATAATTGGGTACAAGATATATCAGTTGAGCAGGTTAAATAGCATACCTTGAAGCATAGTCAACATGGCACACAAATTGATAAAGAAGGGTCATCAAATTGACCTAGCCGAGCTACTACTGAGACAAGTTGAGGAAAATATGAAGACAATCAGGACACAAAAGTCCAATACCTGTAAGTTTGGATCACTCCTAGTATGCTTATTTTTCTATCTCCATAAATTCTTTCCCTTTGTCGGTCACACTGACTGGATAGATGATAAACCAATCACTTCACAAATATTTAATATCATGAAAGGTCTAGGAGATAATGCTGAGAATGTGATAAATAGTTATTTTGAATATTTTAAAGTGAAGATGAATTTAAGAAGTAGAATTCCTGATGAATTGGTCAAAAAATATGCAATGGATATTCATTTCTTAGTGAACACTGACCACACTATGATAAAAGCTATAGAACCAAGGACAAAATGGCTAGCACCTATGGGATATGAAATGGATTATGATTTTGGATTGAAATCTATTAAGGGACTGCTAGCATTATCGAAGGACCCTAAGGCCGCAAGGTTTGGAACCTTTGAGGAAGCTAAGTCAAGAATAAAAACTAATCTGGTCATCGGTAAAATGACAAGGAAGTCAAAGAAAATGAAGAAAGTTCTAACTGAGCACTTTGGAGACGTATCAGACTCATCTGAGGAGTCATCAGTTGAACCTACAACCGAAGGTCAATTGATGTTGGCTGACAAACCATATGACAGTGAGGAGACTGAATCTGAAAAAGAACAAGAAGCTACACGGGTTCCTCCTACTAAAACTCCAAGGAAGAGGTAGTTGCCAGTGCAAATAGGTGCACGCACAAGGTCTTCAACTACAACTTCACCACCAAAGGAAGTAGTTGAGAAGGTAATAAAATGAAAGGCTGCTACACCGACAAAGACTTATGCAAAGAAAGGACTCAAGGTTGTAGCAAAGGCACCAAAGAAAAGGAGAAAATTGATAAGAAACAGAGAAGACCTTGACGATGAAGAAGATGACAATAATCAATTCAAGGTTGTCAGTAATAAGAAGAGGACAATTGATGAGATTGTTGAAGAAATAATTGAGAATGGGAATCTTGCAGATCCGGAACTCAGTAAGTTTGACAGCATGTCAAATGAAGACCAAAACAAAATTGAGGAAGCCATCATCCAGATGATGATTAAATTCAAACAAGTTCCATTAGAGTTTGAATTATCGCTACCCAAGACATTAGAGGACCGAATAAATCAAAAGTGGTCATATGCCTTGGACACCAAGAAGAGGATGAGGGAACACACCCTTGTAGTGATTGCACCAGATTTATCTCTTGATGAGATTAAAGAACTTATGGATACTTATGTGCAGAGATTCAAAGTCAAGCACCAAGCGATGCAAATAATAGATGAGAATCTAGAAGATCTCAATGAGTCTTGTCAACTTATCTGGAGTTCACTTTTAGCTGTCAGAGAGCATAATGAGAAAGTTGCATTTCAAATTTTTTTTAAGAAGAGATAAAATTCAAAAGGTAAAGGGGTATTCATTGAGGAGAATGTAGCAAAGAAGAATAAAGAGTCAAAGGTATCTCTTACCGAGGTAATTGATACAACAATTGGTCAAGAAATTAAGAACAGTTCACAGGATGCACTGAATCTAGAAGTGATTCAGATTGAGGATACAAATGACAAAGATGTACTCATTGAGGACATCAAAAATGGTGATCTTGATGATGGAGATGATGATGATGATGTGAATAATGCACCAGACAATACACAAGATGAAGCACAAGTTACTGAATGTGCATTTCCATCACTACTGGGTGAGCTTCCTATACTTGTTGAAGCCGTAGAGATTCTATCCCAGGAACAACTCGAAGGATCTATCCTTGAGAAACCTAAAGACACAACAAGGGAACCAATCAATGCACCTCCTACAAAGATAAATGAGCTTGAAGGAAAAGAGGTTGATAAATCAGAAATCCAAGGTAAAGAGGTTGGTGAAATAGAATCGAAGGCACAAGAAGAGCCTAAGACAACTGAGAACACCCCACTAGACACCACATCTAAGGCTCCATCTCATTCAACTGACATACAAGTTATCGAGGAGTAGAAGAAGGAAGATAGAGTGTTTACTAGGCAGAACACTCCGAGGGCAAAAGACAAAGCTATTGTCACTGTTGTCAAGAATTCACCACTTGCACCGGAGAAGAAGAAGAAGAAGAAAGGAAAAGGGCCGGTCACTTTAAATGAAGTCATTGTGATACCTGATTGTGACCCAAGGACCCTTAGCCCCGATGAATTGAGAAAATATGGGGAATTATGCACAAGGAAAGCAGCACAAGAGAAGTTGAGACAAGAGAGTAAGAGAAAGGAAATACTGGAAAATGTAAGAGACATCTTAAAATAGGTCATCCCCAAGATACATGTAGATGAGGACACACTGATTATGGACCAACTTGCTACTCTTGCTGAAGGAATCAACACCCTAAATGTTGATGCTGACAAAATAATTGAAGAGCAGGCATAATCAAAGATACAAGATAAATTAGCTGAAAGAATAAGCCAAGAAGTGGCAATCAACAAGGTTAAACTTTCAGAGGTAATAACTAAAATTCAGTCTATTACAACATTAATCTGTCAAATCTTGTATAAGCTATGCACTATCGGAACCTTTACTGCAGAGATCAGTGAAAAGATTAAACAACTTGAGAATGAAATCTCAGTCAGTGCAAATGCAGCTACAACTGAGCCACAAGCTTTTTCAAAGCATATACTCAGAGTTCAAGAAATTAGGTGGTTGATAGTAGATCTCAAGAAGCAAGAAGAGTGCATAACTGATTAGGTTACTGAGTTACAGACAGAACTCCTTCCATACTTGAAAATTTTTGAGAAACATATTGTCAAAGCACAATCGCTTATTGCAACACCGGAGATTTCTGTGTTGCACAACATATTTGATATGCATGCACAAGTCGGTCTTGAGCACATTTCTCTCACCAACTTGAAAGAGGAATGAGAAAACCTCTTGGAGTCTCTAAAGAAAACCCATCAACACATTTTTGACAAGCTGTAAGTATAAAATTTTTGTATTTGGCATTAATATCAAAAAGGAGGAAATCAATGTATATGCCAAATATGTACATTTTTGCTAAGTATACTACACATTACTGTAGGACCCCTCCATTTCCCTCATCTTGGTAAGAACGCTCTAGTAAGCACTACTGCTATTTCTTGCAAAACTTTCTGTAGATTTTATGTGAAGTTATTAGATATCTTGACTATAGTTCGTCAACTTAATTAGAATAGATTTCTTCTTCAAATGAATTCATGGAATATGATAATTTAAGACATAGTTTTGAAGTAATATTACCATTAGTTAACTATTGTGGTATTAGAACATGAAGGTGTAAACCTGTGCTTACATGATAGAATTAATATTACTCTAAGATGCTTGGAAATTCCATTTGAAATTATAATAAGAAGCTTATGTGGATTAGAATATTGCCCTAATGAATAATTATGGTTAAGCTAGGAAATGATGTACAAATGAAATTCTCATTGCATTTTTATGTAATTATGGATTTAATAGTTAGTTCAATTTGTTCAAAGTTTAATATTGTAGAATTGGAACATCTTGACAAATCAGATTGGACAATTAATTGCTATGAACTAGAGGTGAAACTGCAATGAATGGTTAGGTTACTTAACCTTGAGTTAAAATGAGAAGTTTGAAATAGCATTGATAACTATTTTACCATAGTCCCTAGTATACCCTGAGGTAGGGTTAATAATGAAGGGTTGATAATTAGGTAACTTTAACTTTAGGTCATGATGTTTATTCAAAATTAATCTTACTTTTGGGAATTGAGAAGATTATAATTTCTTGATAGAATAAGATTGGTTCAATAAAGCAAATAGTGATGATTTCATAGTTTGGAATTTTGGATTAATTGTAAATTGAAGCATTTGAAATCTAGTATCATGAGAGAATTGATGGATTCCTTAGAGGATAACTCATTACCTAACTTGAAAGTGTATTGATAAAATGAAAGTTAAGTTTTAATTATATTTTGATCATGCTCTGATTATTATGGGAATACTGATAATTACATTGAGTGTGCAGGACTAAAACCATGGAAAGGGGAAATCAAGCTATTCTTTGTGTGCCTCCCATGACACCAAATTCATGTCCTAAAGGGGGACTAGGCCTATTGTGATGTGTCTTTTTTTGAAAAGAAAGGGGGTTATGTGTATATTTAATTTTGTCTTTTCTTTGTTTAATTGTGGACCTCGCCAAGTAAGAAAGTGATGTGTTTTGGAGTTGTCTATGACACTTGTAAAGTGAATTTAGTTGCATTTTAAATTTATTTGGTAATAAGGAAGTTGTCACCATCCAACTCTAGTACAAATTGGTCTTCCCCATACCTCTACCTTGGTTAGGACTCACATGGGAAGTCACATCTCCTTAAATCTCGAATTTCACTTTTAGGTGGGGTTTTGAGGGGTCAAATTGACCCCTAGGGAGTTGTTTTTCACAAAAATAGTAGGCCCATGGGTTATACCTATGGGTAAGGGTCCTTTTTAACCATAGGACACCCTAGAGCCACCTTCGGAAGCCCTCCAAAAGTGGGCTTTTGTCAAATGACGAAAATCAAGAAGTTTCCAACTCTCTTCCCCATTCACCTTTTGCAGTACCACCTTAGGAAAGTTGTAAGGTTTGGGTAGGTCACCCAATGGGAAGCTGACAACTCTTCCAAGGGCATGGGAGAGTGTGAGAAGCCTATTTTAGTGGCAAACTTGGATGGTTTTGCCCAATCACCCACTCTCCAACTTTGGAGACAATCTAGGAGCTAGGAGAAAGTTAGAGAAGAAAAAGGGAAGAAAAGGGAAGACTCACTTGAAGGTATGTGCACCTCAACCTCCATTAATGGAGTTTATGCATTTTATGATTTCATATGAGTAGGAAGGTATTTTAGTTTGTATATGTGTGTTGTGAGTTGTTGCTATGCTTTATGTAAGTCCTTGAGATTATTCATGAGAGTATTGTGTGGGAAAAGTATTTTGAATCTCTTGTGTCGTAATGGAAAATGTGTTTGTTAGGTGAGCTAGAGATGAACTATGGATGTTTTTTCTTGAAGTTCTTATTTCCTTCTTGTTGGGTGGGTCTTAGTAGATCCTTGTTGTGAATGGCCATGTAAGAAAAAAAAGAAAAAAAAAAGGGGTTGTTGTAATCCTTGTGTGGGGGCAAGAATGACGTATATGTTGTTGTTTCATGAAGTAACGTGAAGTGTGCAATCTTTGAGGGATGTATGGGTGTTTCTTGTTGGCTTGATTTCCCCTTGCTTGGGGGTTGGCTAGGACCTACGAGGTCTCATGATGCCATATGGTAGGGAGGAGAGTACCATGGTTGTTGCTAGTCGATTTTGTTCTCTTGCAGGTTTCTCAAGATATCTTGGTTGGACAAGGCCAGGCCTATGAAAGAAAGTAGTGTTTGTGATTTCCCTCAATGCGGTTTTGGGTGTAAAGTGTACCTTGTAAAAATGTAACATAAGTCTTTTTTTCTTGTTGTAAGATCTTGTAAGGTAGAGTCTCCTTGTAAAGATTTGTAGTGTGTGTAAGAAGTGACATGCTTCCAAGTTGTAATAAAAGAAAGGAAATGCTTATTGTTGTATCTCTTTGATTGTAGCTGTAACTTGTAGGAACAGTAATGCTCTTTATTTATTTATGTTTCTGGTGATAATCTGCCCATACTAGAGCTTGTATTACTGTTGTAAAATGTGTTTAGAAGAATTTTTTAGTAAGCTATACACTTTTCACACACACACACACACACACACATATATATATGTTAATACTTTAAAAAAAATTAGTTGTGTTTTAGCCTAGTTGTGTATATGCCAAATATGTACATTTTTGCTAAGTATACTACGCATTACCAAAGCATGCACCAAGGGGGAGTATTTAGAAATTTTTGATATGTATTTGTATATGGCGGAGATATAAGTTTTTGAGACATAAGGTCTATATACATTTAAAGTTTTGATACTAATGCCAAAGGGGGAGATTGTTATCTCTATTGAGCATTAATGGTTGTGATTAGTATTAAAGGTAATTAAACATATCGGTCGGTTACATATATAAACCCAGTTAGTAACTATAAGCAAAATAGGCCAATCGATTAAGTGTATGCACTGAGCATCAGACAGTTTACCAAGCATCAACAGACACCGATACCGAGCGACAGTAAACACTGAGCAATTTATACAGTGTTTACTGAGGATCACATAAAATGGCATAGTAATCAGGAATGACACATTCTTCTATGCAAACGGTTACAACAGATCAGAAAATGTTTTACCAAGATCGAGAACAATTTATTGTTAAGATATCTTATGTAATAGTTTGATCTAGGTTATTTTTGTACACCATAGATCTTAGGGTTTTGTCTAAGATTTGTAAACCTAATTTTGTATAAGCGGCATAATGTTGTATGCTATATATTTTGCATGTTACACCATTTTTTATGTGAACGGATGTATGAGCAAAGAAGCACTTGAAGTACTAGCCAACCTTCAAGATTATCAGTTGACAGAGCATATCGGTATTGAGAGGAATTCAGATTAAGCAGAATCAGAGCAGGCTAACCGAGCAGTTCAGAGCAGAGATTCATCATAGTAAAGGTGATACTTTATCAATACTTTATTGATTTGTATCAGATAATTAAGTTGTCATTAGTAGATAGATACCTATTGCTTTCTAATCATTGTAATAGAGTTTTGTAAAATCTCTTAACAGAGTAGACTTGACAGTCTTTTTGTAAATCTCTTAACCGAGTGCACACTCAAGAAGTGTTGCTAAAATCCTATAACTAGGTAGATCTAGCTGATCTAATATGTTACTCCTAACAGGGTAAGATCACCAGAAGTGATCAAAACTTGTAGCCCTAACAGGCAAACCTTTTCTATCTGCAGTAGTGAAGAATTTGTGGGTGTCATCCCCACCGCATTTTTTACCTTCTAACAAGGGTTTCCACGTTACCAAAATACTTGTGTTATGTGACTGTTATATTATTGATTTCATGTTGTTTACTTTTATAAGTTGAATGGATGAATGATACATATATTAGATACAAGTTATTTTGGAAGGTTACTACTGTTTGCTGTTGTAGATATGAAAGGTTGATGTGGTAAAGTTTTTGTGGGCACTGATTCACCCCTCCCCTCTCAGTACCCTATCTCTCCTAATTACAACATTAGCATTTACAATTAGGGTTTAGCATTTACAATTAGGGCATTGCATTTAAGATTGTGGTCTTGCTTAGGATTTAGGATTTAGTGTTATGCATTTAGGATTAGGGTTTAGTAATAAGATTAGGATTGGGGTTAAGCATTTATGAATATAGTTTAACATTTAGGATGTAGGGTTATGGTTATGGTTATGGTTAGGATTAGGGTTTATCATTAAATATTAGGATTTATCATTTATATTAGGGTTTATAATTTATGATAGGTTTTAGCATTTAGGATTATTCTTTAACAATTAGGATTACAGTTAGTGTTTAGTATTTAGGAATATGGATTAACATTAAGGATTCAAATTTAACATTTATTATTAGGGCTAGGGTTTAGAATTATGGTTAATATTGTATGTAGTAATGAGTAGGATTTACATCATGGTTATGATTAGAGTTAGGGTTAGGGTTATAATTATGGTTAAATAGTTAATTCTAAATGTTACTCTAAATCCTAAGTCTACTACTTGAACCCTAGCCCTAACCATAATAATAACCATGATGTAAAGTAACCCTAATCCTAACCATAACCCTAAATCCTAAATGCTAAATCCTAATCCTTAATACTAACCCATATTCACAAATACTAAACCCTAATGCTTATTGTTAAAAACTAATCCTAACTGCTAAACTCTAATCTAAACAATCATCCCTAAATCTTAACCTAAACCATAATCCCAAATGTTAAACCCTATGATCGTAAATGTTAAACCATAATATGAAATGATAAACCCTAATCCTAAATGCAAAATCGTAAATCCTAAATCCTTACTTAAACCACAATGTTAAATACTAAACCCTAATTATAATTGCTAAGCCATAACACTAATTATAACTATAAATGATAAACCCTAATCCTAAATCCTAGCCCTAATGAAAATCCTAACCCTAACCATAACACTAATAATGATGCAAATGGATATCCCAACCCTTACCATAACACTAATAATGATGTAAATGGATATCCTAACCCTAACCACAATCATAATCTATAATCCTAAATTCTAAACCTTGATCTTAAATGCTAAACCTTAATTGATAAACAATAATCCAAAATGTTAAACTTAAATCAACGTTTAACATTTAAGATTAGGGTTTAGCATTTAGGATTAGGATTAGAGTCTAGCATTTAGGATGAGGGTTTAGCATTTACAATTAGGGATAGGATTATGATTTAGCATTTACAATAGGGTTTAATATTTATAATTAGAGTTTAATATTTATAATTAAGGTTTAGGTTAGGATTTAGGGTTTAGTATTTTAGATTTCACTTTAGCATTTAGTATTATTGTTTAGCATGTAGAATAAGGGTTTAACATTTAGAATTAAGGGTTATGATCAGGATTAGGGTTAGGGTTTGTATTAGGGCTAGAATTTAAAATTAGAGTTTAGCATTTAGGATTAGGGTTTAGATTTTATAGTTACAGTTAGGATTATGGCTTAGCATTTACAATCAGGGTTTAGCATTTACAATTAGGGATTTTCATTTAAGATTGTGGTCTTCGTTAGGATTTAGGATTTAGGGTTATGGATTTAGGATTAGGGTTTAGTAATAAGATTAAAATTAGGGTTAAGCATTTACGAATAGGGTTTAACATTTAGGATTAGGGTTTATCATTTAATATTAGGGTTAATCATTTATGATTAGGGTTTTAGCATTTAGGATTAGTCTTTAACAATTAGGATTACAATTAGTGTTTAGTATTTAGGAATATGGGTTAGCATTATGGATTAGGATTTATGATTATTATTATTGTTAATCTCAAGTAACTTCTAGATTCATATAGCCTATTATTATATAAATTTTTTATGCCCCCCTCTCTCTCTCCCTCTCTCTCTATTTACAATATGAATCTTAGTTTTATTTAAAAATGTCCAATACCTTTATATTAAATATATCATTAATATTATTTAATTAGATATTAGTAGAAAATGACATATTTTAATTGGAGAGAGTATGATTTTAGTTGTGAAATTAGAAAAATATAAATTAATCTAGATATATATAAGCAACATTTTCTATAATATTTTCCATTTTGGAAGAAAATCAATTCATTCTAAACATAAACTAATTTTATTTTTTAAAATTTTAAATGAATCAACAATTATTTTTAGAAAAATCTAAAAATGTATAGAATCTTTATAAAAAAATTATAGATATATAAATCTTTCTCATCTTTTTCTAAATTTATAAGCAACAATTGAGATATAAATTTTATTTTTTTGTTAAATTTCTAAATGAATGTTTTAGAATAACTTTATGAGTAAAATCTAAAAAGAAGTAGAATATTTCTATATTTTTCTAAATGTACAAACAAAAATTCTATTCTTCTTCTTTTTCATATAAAATATTTCAAATTCTAAAATTAAAATAAATAATATTCTATTCAATAGAACTAAAATTGATTTAAATAGAATCTTTCTACATTTTTCTAAATATTTTATAAACATTTCTATTTTGATTTCTTTTTTATGCAAATCATTCCATATTTTATAATTAAACTAAAATTTATTTTCTACTTTTAAATATTATTTATATAAAAAAGATAGATTTGAATAGAATATTTCTATATTTTTAAAGATATTTTATAAACATATCTATAATTTATAAAGTAATTTATGTCTGTGTTTACCCATTATGAAAGGCTTCGTAGCTAAATAATAAAAATGTGATTGAGCTGAGTTCTTGCTGGTTGTGTGAACTTCCGTTCAAATTGATAGCTTCTATAAAACCGTGTCTGGCAAATGAGAATGCCATATTAGTTCACGGTGAATCTTATTTTGATTGATGAGTTTTTGCTGAAAAAAAGAATAGAAATCATCCCGCTTGAATTCTAACCGATGTCTTCTTTTTGCCATTGTGTATTTTACAACGTTGCATACTGAAGGAGTGTATGTGGCGGGTGTTATAAGTTGTGCATGTTTTTTTTTAATTATTTAGTGCTACTTATATCTATAATTTCTCAGAACCGCAGCTAAATTATCACATCATTTGCATTGTATAGAAATTTCTTTGAGAATATGTGTTTTTGTACCTTTAATAAAAATTAAATGTATAGGTTTTAAATTAGAGAGGTTTGTCAATCTTAAATAAAAATCTGCTACCACCGATGTCCATATTTTAATTTTATTTCTTCTTTCAGTCTGTCACTTTCCACTGTTTTCCCCAATTTTTATTACAACTACATCCATCAAGACTCTGAATGAAACTCATTCCTGCAAACCGAAACCGTTATATTACCTAAAATCGTTAGAATTTGTTAATCCTTCAGGAAATAAATTATATGAATCACAAACCATGAAAATAACCTTATGCAACAAAGAACATTCAAGCTGTAGAATTTATTAGCTCTGATTTTAAATGTCTTATCAGTATTCATGGAAGAGATTTCATTAGCATTCATGGAAGAAATTTCATTAGCTTCAGACAAAATCATCTAAAATTTTTCATTAACTTCAGACAAAATCATCTAAGATAGACAAAAACAAAATCGTATTACTCAGAAATGGCAGAGAAAGAAAATGAGATAAACCAAATTTATCAAATTCTTGCAATCTGCAGCTTCTCTCTGAGGGCAAAATGACAATCCATGGAGCCATAATTTATAGAAAAATTATGAAGTTTCTTCATTTCCACTTCCACTTGTTACGCGTCTAAGAATGGTGGTGAAGCGTTTTGTAACTGCTAAATATTATATGATTTAATAATTTAATACCTTTAACAACTTCCAGATTCTATAATTTAATAATCGCTTTACTTTCCAGATTCTAATATACGCAGAGATACAATAAAAAATAAGTTATCGTTACCAAGTATGTGATGAGAGTGCGCTGGACGTGCTTGAGGAGGATGATGCATTAATTTGTGAATCCCATTATTTTCAGTTTTTGTTTGTGAGTCCTATTATTTTCAGTTTTTTCTAGGTATGGATAGAGAATTATGAGCTGGCAGTGGAATACCAAGTGTTTCTTTAAAATTACACCATTTTTTATAGATGACTTTTATAAGGGGGTTTGATGCCACTGTAGGGTTACGCCTCTCAGCGTAATGATTATGACAATCACACTCAAAACCATCTTATATATCCAATCATATATTTAAATTAATTGATGAATCATAGAAATGACTATGCAATCATGAATGTGATGCAATGCAACATTTAACGGGATAGATGCAACTACTTATGTGTCTATGTAGTGTGTGCATAAGATAAGACTAGAACCAATAGTTGAGTCACTTGCAATGGTAATGTGCAAGTTCTCTCTGAATTTTGATATGAAGGTACACCTCTCTTCGTTTGATATGCAATGAATAAAATAATTGGTTATGCCTTTGACCAAAAGACACAGAAGGCAAACAACCATCTATCCATAGCCATGAGATAGATGTGAAAAATTATATTTAGAATTAAATGAATGCAGAATAAGGGACACACAGATCACCCCTGCCCACACTCATGGGTGAGAAAAAGTAAAGAAGATGAACAAAAAACTTTATAGTAAATTGACTATTCCAAACTCATAGATTTGAAAACACAATCCTCTCTATTTGATATAACAGAATCTGTATTAAAAGAATTACAAAAGCAATCAGAATTTACAATCTAAAAGAAAACATAAAATCACACAAACAAATCTATATCTCTTTTATTTCCCAATACAAAATTGAGCGCACAGACTCAAAATAATATACAACAAAACATAAATGATAACCAAATAAAGAAAGCTACTCTCTTTTCTTCCTGTAGTTTCCCCCTGCCAAGAAAAGAACCCCGTCTTCTTGAAAAGCCCTCCTCAAATAATGTTTGTTGGTCTCTCTATTTTTGGTAACTTCTCCCATTATGTAACTGTTTCTTGAGAAAATCGCAACACTTCCATTCTCTAATATATAAGATTTATAAAATAACCCTCTTAAGGGGGTTCCTTTAGGATTAATTTTTTAATTTTAAACATCATTACGGGTCCCTTCATCTTAAATCGTCTATTTCAATGAGTTTAGTGGAAACTTAACAATATTCCACATTCTTCCATATGCTCATTTTCAAATCTGAAGATTCTCATTTCCATTCTTACGATGGAAGTATTTTTTATGCCATTTATTCTTCATTTTAGCATCTTATAAGTCACGCCTATCTTATGTCGATAAATCAATATTGTTCCCACGTTCAGTCTTTCTTCTAAATAAGAATCTACACAACCATTTGAATCAATCTTTCCTTAAAGTCGACACCATTGTATTAAGTAATCATAACCAAAACTAGTTGTTATATATTTTTTTGAATTTTTGTACATGAATTCTAATGCAAGGGACACCTTTTCAAACACCTTCACATGACTCAAAATAACTATCCTAGTGCTGGCTATTTGCCTTGTTGCAACCATCTTATCAGTGTTATAGCGTACATCAAAATCAATCCCCAACTTCTTTGATGACCGTGCCAAAGCATTTCTCCACCAAGAGCAGAATGTGGAGAGACACTATCTGAATGGTAAAATACACCAGAAGTGGACCCATTATGCTGGATTCGATGTGTTTGAAGATCTAAGAACAGGAGAGATGATCCATGAATAGACTACTCTTTCCGGTGGTCACCCAACTGACTATAGATGTTCTCCCATTGCCAAACCAAATCCAACTACATGGGTTACTTATACATGGTTTGTTCAATCTGTAGCAAAAGCCACCATGGAATTATCTTTTGAATTGAAAGATAAGACAATACCAAGGATATATCTTATGCAAGGCTATGCTACCAAGACATTTCCATAAGAATGTAGAATGTATTAATGAGTCGAGGATAGAAGATCACAGAAGGTCTTTGTCTATCTAGAGTTTGATTCTATGTTTATTGAGTCATCTACGTGAGTCTATCTGGCTGAGGAAGAACCAATTTTAAAGGTGCAATCCAGAGGTAGAAAGTAACTCTATCAATTCTATCTTCTTCAACTGAACACATTGTCGACCGACTATGATTCTGCTTGAAATACTACATTCATTGGTTTCTATAGTTCATCATAATAGGCCCTTCACACTTCCTCCTTATGTCAATCCCCGCTCTACATTTGTGATATTTTATACATATCAGGTTTGATTAACATGCTTGTTCATAGGTCTTTTGTTTTTCATTATCACTCAATCAAAACAATTATCCCGATGATCCACAATGGAGTTGATTTCGGTGTTAACTACATGGAATTCCTCTGAGAACTTAATGGCGAACGATTCTTCTACAACCAAGATTTATCGAATTGATGGGATAAAGCTTCAACCAGTTTGAGGATCGCAGGTTAGGTGAGGTGCACATCATCATAGAATTCTCTACACCCATTCCATGGAGATATTTCATTAACTTGGAGCTCGCTATTGCTTAACTGTAATATCATTGCCTTCTTAATTATTGTCTCATTTATTGCAAAAATGAATTCAATATGACTGGAAAAATACCAAATTGGCTACATGCATTACCTTTAAAATAATGCTCTATTCTTTTGGAATATTCCTTGGTCTATAAAACATCATACTCTTCATAGATACACCATTGACACAGACAAGTTCAATTCTATCATGTGTGTTCCAAAGGAAAATATGGAGGCTTCCTTGTTGTTGGGATATCGAGTTAATAGAACTCAGGAAATAGTTGATGTTCATAAAGGGCAACCGATAATACATATTGGGCAATAGGTGACTTTAAAAGCCATACATCCCATTCGAAGTATGCTCCAATGACTTCATTAACAGTCGAGCATTCAACCTTGCCAATCCTATGACTCTAAGATTCTTGTAATGCAAGACCCTTGACAATGTATGATTTCATGATCAAAGTCAAAACATTGTAAGCAGATTTCTGATGTATTATAAACATGTCTGTATGCAATGAAAGAGTCAAAGATGAACACTCGAACCCTTGAATCTGAACCTTTGAACCATTGAATTTTGAACTGCTTGAATCCTTTGAACCTGCGAACCTGTTAAACCTTAGATTTTGTTCAATGGTCCAACATGAAATCCAAATTACATCGGTACTCTTTTTAATATGCATAAAAACTTCTTAACTTTCAGCTGAAAACTCCATTTCCCATAAAATTTAGATAGCAAGATAATTGATCCATTTTGAGAAAAACCGACAAATCATTTCTGCTTGGGATGCACAAAATTTAGATTTTGATCCTACTTGCACATTGCCCCACATTAAAATTAAAGCATTAAAATTTCACAATAGACATGGAGTTTAGGCATAAAAAATTGGTTATACTGGGCAGAATAAGGTTAAGATTAGGTCTACAAAAGGATTTTGCACCAGCTCTTACAGAATTTGAAAATTAATTATTTTTGTGGTTTGACAGAAAATAGTCTAAGAGGGTGCTCAAAAGTTTGAAAATTGGGTTGAGTTAAGCATGGCCGACACACTTATAACCAAGAAGCTAGACATGTCTACCTCAACTATGTTCTCCCCTTCAACAGTACCTACACACACTTGCACTTGATTTATCACTAGTAGTTTAATCTGTAAATTATAATGAAAACAAGATTACATATATTGAATCATTGTTGCATCTATGAATAATCATTATATTCAAAATATAAATATGCATAATTCAATAACCATAAAATAGGTATCCTTAATTAGCATTAAATTATAGTATTTCTTGGAAATAAAAAATTGGGCACATGACTCTCTCTATCTCTCTCTCTCTCTCATAGATCCCCTTAAGACTCTCTCCCTTTAATATCTCTCTAGTTATTTCATAGATCTCTCTCTCTCTCTAGTGAATATGTATTTTTGGTCTTTCCCCTTAAGAGTTCTCTTTATGTTTTGTGTGTAGCTTTTTCTTAAGAAAATGTTGAACAAGGGGAAGCCCAAGTTCAACAAATGGATGTTGGAGAAGGGTCACCCCAAGGTCAAACAAGTTTCTCTCTCTCTCTCTCTCTCTCTCTCTCTCTCTCTCCCCCCCCCTCTTTTAGTCTTCTTAGGTGAATATGTTTTTTTAACATCTTCTTGGGTGAATATGTGAATTTTTGAACTTTCCACTTAATAGTTATTTTTTGTTTTGTTTTGTGTGTAGCTTTTACTCAAGAAAATGTTGGACAAGGCACAACACAAGTTCAAGCAATGGATGTTGGAGAAGGGTCATCCCAACGTCAAATGAGTTTGCATCTCTCTCTCTCTCTCTCTCTCTCTCTCTCTCTCTCAGGTGAATATGTGTTTTTAACTTCTTCTTGGGTAAATATATAATTTTAGTGTTTCCCCTTAAGAGTTATTTTATTGTTTTGTGTGCAGCCAATGTTCAAGAAATAAATGAGAATATCAATCTAACTCAAAGGTTAAAGAGAAAATTAATTATAAAATTATAGATCATTTAATTGAAATGGATATACAAAGATTGAGATATTATGATGAACATCCTACACATACTAGAAAGAGGACATTGAATAAAAAGTCTAAGGAAATAATTTCTCAATTTGAGAATCTTGATACACTTGAAAAATCACAACTATTATCAATTTCACTTGTTAAATATGAGTTAAAAGATCCATGGAATTGTTGGGTATAGATACAACACTGAAAAAGAGGAAACCATCGAACCTCCAAAAATATATTGTTCAAAGTGTTAAGGATGATTTCAATTACATTGGGAAAACAACTAGATCTCTAGATAAGTCCATTCCAAGAAGAGTGATATTGACATCTATTTTAAATAAAAAAATATCCCCAGAAAGACAAATCTCTTCACTTTCATATTAGATTAGGTATAGTAGGAAGGTAATATCATGTTATATGAAAAGGAAAATCAATTTGGATGATAGTACATTGGAAGGAAATTGAGCACTAATGTGTAGAGCTCCTCGCTCTGATAGGTTTGAAGAAAGAGTTAGGAACTTGATCACTACATTTTGGATTGATCATATTCATCCTTCATTAAATAGAAGAGATGTTATCAAGCATAGGATTGGGCCTAAGGATTATTTGCTAGCTAGACAAAATATTGGTTAGACACCACACCCCATGAATTGTATCTCTCATTTTGTAATTCAAACCCCAAGATAAAGTTTGGACAAACATTATTTGAAAGATTAGAGCTATATTATGTTAAGTTAAAAAAATCTTTTGAAATTTCTTATTGTCGATATCTTATTGAATTTGGTCTCTACTATCAAGCATTTTGAAAGATAATATAAGAAAGTGATAGTTTTTAAAATGCTCTTGTTAAACGACCAAGCCAATTCATAGCATCAATTTTATGTGACAAATTAGATGATCATGCAATAGGTGAAATAGATTTCATAAAAGGAACTTGTGAAACATGTGGTAATTTTGCTGAACTACCTTTGAGAGATGAAGATACTGACATGACGAGTATGGTAAAATGTAAGATTTATAAGTACATAAAGTCTGAGACAAAAGTTGGGAAAGAATCCACAAGGTTGGAATATGTAGAAGAGGAGATACATGTTGGAAAATTTATGGAGAATTTTCATAAATCAATTCAACCATATATACGTTATGTTTTTTTTGCTAAGTGGAAAGCACAATAGTTCCAAATACTAAGAGACACTTTCTCACCTAGAAATTTTTTATTGGTTGTTGACTTTACATAAAATTACTCTTTTGTTCATCAAAAACAACTTCAAGCAAAATATTACTTTATAGAGAATGTCACTATTATGGTTCATGTGTCTTATCGACAAACAAAATTGGATTTGGATGGTGTTGAAAGTATATATGAAGAACATTTAATTAAGAAAGAATATCACTTTTACATTAGTGATGATAAAGAGCATGACACACATTTTGTTGAACATTATTTTAAGAAGCTTTTTGGATATTTGGAAAACAAGAGCATAAAAATTGAAAAACATTTTGTATGGTCAGATAGATGTGAACCAAAATTCAAATCAGCAAAGCCATTTTATGTACTATGTAGATATCATTGATACCAAAAGATACCACATCTTTGGAGTTTCTTTGAGAGTGGACATGGAAAGGGTGAGCATTGGTGCAAGAGCGTGCATCAAACATGCTTTAAGAAAGTATCATATGGATTATTAGGGATTTTGTTTAAAAGATGCTCATGATGTAGTTGAATAGTGCCAGATGCACTTTGTAGTGCCAAATTAGGCTAGTGCATCATCAGGATTGGACTAAGTTGTACCATTTAGTGTTCTAGGAGATATCAAGTACATGTAAAATCTTTTCAAATTATTAAATCAAATTTTAATATACTTTAAATATTGATTTGAACTTTTATGTTTAACTTTTTTTTTTAATGTCTTGAAGGTGTTGATAGAAGATCAATGCATGGATGCAAGAGGGTAGATGAAACAAGATCCTTGCATTCTATTATAAGTACAGATAATAATATGTGGTCATTGTACATAGTAAATTACTCATGCTTTTGTTTTGACTACATTTCTACAGACTATGATGAATGCACATCAAACAACAACATGCATATGTTCTAGTGCATCGAATTTGGTGCCACTAGATGTTACTAATACAAATGATAAAGATGAGGATGAAAGCTTTGATGACATTCCATTGATTTCTACCGATTATGAACATTTCAAGATTGATCAAATCAGTACGTACATTTAACTTCACGATCCCAAACTATAAATTTATACACATACTGTATACTTATTTAATTTCATTTAAACATATATATCGAGCCACCTCTTTAAAGTAAATTGACCCTGTGAAATTTATTGTGCAAGACATGGTTTTGTAGTCATAGGCGAGCCTAAAAATGTAGAAGGTGTTAGTTACTATTTATTACATTACACAAAGGAGAGGAAGAAGCTAACAAAGAATGAAACAAGTGATAGAATTATAATTTCCACAAGTTAGTAGTGTGTCTATGTTAGATTTATTAAAATTGAAACTTAAAATTTAATGAAACTCATTGTTTGAAATGTTATTTCTTGACTCTGCAGGTTCAATTGTTGTGCAAGGAACACATTTGAAGCAAATCAAAGTAGTTAGATGTGGGATTCACTACTTTATTGATTATCAACGTGACAACAAGGTATATCAGTATAGCCACCTTGTAATTTCTACCACCCTATCTCTTCATCCAATTGTAGAATGTGGAATTTGTAAGTGGAGACTAGATACTGATGACCATGTGAGAATATTATATGTTATCCAAGAGAGATGACTTAAGGCGATGATTTAAATTCTTATATGTTGCATATATATGCACAAATTATTATAAATTTATTTATTGTTTAGTTAGGAAATATCTTAAGGGGGTGATTTAAAATCTTGTATCATTCATGTATGCATGATATTGTATTGTAAAAATTTAAATGTTGTTTAGTTAGGACATGTATTAAGGGGATGATTTAAAATCTTAAACATGATTCATGTATGCACGATATTGTATTGTGAAAATTTCATTATTGTTTAGTTAGAACATGTTTTAAGAGGATGATTTAAAAAATCTTAAATATGATTCATGTATGCATGATATTGTACTGTGCAAATTACATTGTTGTTTACTTAGGACATGTCTTAAGGGGATGATTTAAAATCTTATATCATTCATGTATGCATGATATTCTATTATAAAAATTTCATTGTTGTTTAGTTAGGGCATGCCTTCAGGAGATGATTTAAAATCTTAAATATTTTTCATGTATGCACGATATTGTATCTTGAAAATTTCATTGTTGTTTACTTAGGACATGTCTTAAGGGGATGATTCATTTATGTTCATTGCAATACTTTATTTTTTCATATCTCTATTATCTATCTTAGAAAAAATATTACTATATATTTGTTTAAAGATTCCTTACTACTAAACCTTGATCTAGTGATATTATTTTCTTGTTGACCCTACTTGGATTCATTCAATTATCATGGATGCCACATTTGGTCATTTATTACATACTTTGACATATATAAAATCAAACAACATGTTCATATATAAAATCAAACAACATAGTGTAAACACATAAATCAGATCATCGTGTAACTTATGTATTTAGATCATAAAAAATGTCAAACATATATAAATAGATCATAAAATGTATACATTACATGAACGCGTACATAACATCAAAATTATAGATAATCAAATGTATCTTATGTCAAAAGCACATACATAAAGTATCTAATCATGTATACATATATATAACACATTGAATAACATGTTAAACATATAAACTTGATCATCAATCACATGTGTACACATGTACATAGGTATAACATCAAATGTGCATTTAAAGCATCTAATCATCTAATCATAGATCAAGTATCTAATCATCAAATCAAAAATAAAGTCTAGATCATCAAATGTTTATTTATAACATCAAATGTAACATGTCAAATGTATGTAAAGTCTAGATCAAATAACATCAAATGTAACATGTCAAACATATAAAGTCTAGATCAAATAACATCAAATGTAATATGTCAAACATGTATAAAGTCTAGTTCAAACTATATGTCTATAAAATAAACAATCAAATTGTTGGTGGAATTATTTAATTATAATTACACTTTACTTAAGTTTACTTAGGATAATGCATTTACATATTAGTTATCATAGGAGTTTACATTTCATTTTAGCACATGGTGTAGGAGAATTTAACTTGAGGTGGAGTTATTTATCATCTCATACCTCTTTATGTGTGAGATCTACCTTTAGTGCTCCTATCACATTATCATCCTCTCATTCTTGCACATACTTTATTGTACAAGGGAGCGTGATTTACCACTGGTGAAATGTGATTACACCTAGTGTGGCTAATAGGTTATCTTTTGCATCACTCCTAGTTATCATGCATTGTCTATGTATTTAGGCATATCTACATTGTAAATCAATTGAGCATCCATTATTATTTGAATATTATTGAATCAATCAATTGATCATATCATTTTGCCTATATCTCTTGTGCTATCAATTGAGCTTCTAGATCTTGGTATTTTTATTTTTCGCCTTAGACAAATTCTTACATGGTATTAGAGCCATAGAAGTGTCATTGTAGAGTCATTGAAAATTTATTTACTTCATATTTTGGAGGGCTACGATTCACATCTAGAGATGTAGAATCTATTGGGAGTATATAGAGAAAGATTTCACTTCACCATTGTGTCTAAGTGATCGTTCCGGTAAATTTTGACTATAAATTTGTCTATATTAAAAAAAATTTAAAATTAAGATAAATTTTTTTTGCAAATCAGACTTGGGTAGCCCGATGTGCAAATTTGGCAATTTTTTTTTTTATGAATCTAGTTGATTTTTGTATCTAGAATTATTTTTTTCATTAATTTATCAATTTTCGAGCACATTATTTTTCTACAAAATTTTTAGGGCAAGACCCCTGTATCTTGTATTTTGTCAGTCAGGTTGCACTCGTGCGGGCATCAGTTGTCAAACTAGATCAAACTCGGGAAGCAAACTCCTAGCTTAATCTCACATAAAGAAAGCAAACCACAAGCGTGGACAAGCAACAGACTAACCACAATGAAAAGACAAACGCTCGTCTTATTTACAAATTAGAAATGGACACTACCTATTAAACACATCGGTGATTACATATTCGTTATGAATGTGGGATAAACGAGTGTAGGCGAGCCTGTTGAGACCTCACCGAGGCGATTCCAAGCTCGTACCGTGATCTACTTGAACTTTCCATCTCTTGCCCACCCCGATATCCCTCCTCAAAGACCGTCTGACGCAACTTTTCTCATGATCAAGCAACACAACTCCTCATTGTCCAGTCTTCATCATCGACAGTGTAGGGACATTCGATCTGCATAGTTATCGACACTGCTGCGACATCCGCAATGACTTCTAACCCAACTAGATCCAACATTACATGGAGGCGAGCTGACATTGATATTGCACCATTCAAAGTTGAGTGACATCTCATGAGATGACATTGACATTGCACCATTCAACCAAAGTGATCCAACAAAGAGCACGCCACGCGGTAGTACAGACATTGGTTAGTCGCAAACATTGGGCATCAACGCTCTCTGATCAGCAACAGACATTCACAAGTTTGGTAGAGAGACATTCACTAGCGCATCTCCCAACTGCGTGAGACATCCGAGCCGACACTCTCATCATGCAGAGACATTGCATTTGATCAAGCATTGTTCCACCATTGAACATCACCGATCTAGCCCTCTAGACATCAGAATCACATGAGCAGGAATTCAATTCGATATTGGAAATAACAAGCATCAACATCCAGTCAGACATTGGGAAACCAACGCCAACTCAGTGCTAGCTCACTTCCAGTCAGCAACCAAGTCATTCTTAGCAGTGGGTGATTTCAACTTTTTCTTGTTTGATTTTGACATTTGCATGACTTTCAATTTTTGAGCCATTTTTTATATTGACAGGACCTAAATTGTCAATTTTATGGTCCACATATGCTGACATCATCACTATGTTAGCATAATTTTAGATTTTTGTAACCCCCTCCATTGGCAGTTTAGAATTTAGAGACAAATTTCAAACCCCCATAGAACGGTCATTTTGACTCCGATTTTGATGTTTTTTTGGGAGAGGGGGGAGGGCGCGGGTGCGAAGAATATTGTACTCTACAATGTTTTTGCATTGTGATTGAAAAATTATGTAGAATTTATAGTTTTTTATGATTTTTCTATCCAATTCTAATTTTCACAATTTCTAAGGCTTCGTTCGGGCTCATATGAACACATTTGAGGTCCCATTTTTTTTGAAGTGCATGATTTTTCACCTACTTTTTAGATTTGGTATCATTTTAGAGTCATTCTGAGTGGACATAGTACTTTCAACACTTGGTCTATTTTGGCCTATATTTAGCACTTATAATTTGTTGGATACTTGAGTGATCTTGTGTCTTATTTTGTTTAGTCTGCTATAGCATCATATTTGTAGTTGTAATCATTGAAATCAAAAGTCCACTTTGTCTTATTTTACAAGCGACAATTATATATGCACTATGTATATAGTGCCAAAATTATCTATTTTGGGGGGGTTTCTTTGATTGGGTGCATTTTGTGGGGATGTCATGATTTGTTGATCTCATTTTGTGGGAGTGGGCATTATGGATAGAATCATGGAATAAATAATTCATCATCTTGTATTTTTTACTAGGGATAACTATGCATCATGGGCAAAAGGCATCATCACATATTGTAGATGGATAAAAACCTTGCCCAATCATTATGGACTCATTCCTAGGCCAAAGTCTAAGATGAAAAAATTTGCTTGGCATGAAAGGAGTTTTCATATCAGGGGATTGATTTTTTATAGTCTTGGTCCATCTTTCTTCTATGAAGTTGATACCAAGATAGAAGGTATTAAGTGCCTACGCACACGTTGGATTATTATTTGGGAAAACTTTGGAGATCCTTATGTTCCTCCATTACCAAATGATCTAGTTACAACTTGTTTCCTTCCACTTGATGATGAAAATAACATTCCCTATGACGAGTGTTAGTAAACATATTTGTCCTTAAAAAATTGATAAATAAACTAACTCCAAATGTCTGAGAAGAAGAACAAAGAGCACTAACAGTTGGATAAGTTATCATTAAATTGATAACTTTCCTCTAAATTGAGAGGTACAACTCCCTCTTAAAAGATATGCAATGAATAAATTGTTGGTTGTGTCTTTAACCAGAAGACACAAAGACATACTAACACTCATCGATCAACATGGTATGAATGCAGTTTCACATTAAAGGACAAAGAGAAGAATAAATAAAAACCTACAGATTATTGTTTAATCCTTCTCAATACAGAAAAATGAAGGAAGATTTACTATTTAATTTTGCAGCCATGAATACATAAAACCAACTGATTTATAATGTACACATATACTTGACATAACAGCACAGAAAAATATGTGAAAACATAAATGAAGTAACCAACAGATTAACTTCATTCAGAAAAACATATATCCAAACCAACAGATTTAAAAACATATTTCTCTGCATTTCAAATATTTAAACAAAATGACCAACTGATCATTTTATTCCTACACCATAAACAAGTCTACAAATAAGCTAAATAAATTTATCCTCCTCTATTACATTCAATACTCAGAAAATGATCTCCCTTCCTCTAGCCAACTGACTCTTAGAAAAAGAAGAACCCTTTTATGTAGAAATCTTTTCTTTTATAGACTTCCCAGAAATTGCTCTCCATAACTTTTAGTTTTTGGAAGAATAACTAATTCTTGATGCTTTATAAAGTTTTATAAACTTTATAAAATGTCTTCATAAAAAGAGTCTTATTATATGATCCTTTAATTGAAAATATTAAAGGGCACATAAACATGCTTGGAATGTGGAAACACTTCCTTTCAACACCTTAATGCATTATTTCAAAATAAATTAATCAACCATGAAGGGATTGGCACCAAAATTCATTGTTGTTGCAGACATAACAGAGGTTGCTGACCATCTTTGATATACCTATACATAGTCGACTGTATCTTTTGAATGAGATCAAATTTTTCTAATCTCTCTAGTCAGATCCTGTGTAATTTGGCTTTCCACAACATATCCGAAAATTGGCCAAATCCAACGGTTGGGCTCAAATTTATGCCCCCTATATTGAGATTGAAATTTTTGTCATTAGAAAATCTGGAAATACATGTAGTTTTATAGACCTTTATTCTGATATTTGTATCTTGCACACAAGAAAAATTTTGTAAAATCGCACCAGTGAGGATTTAGAAAATTAGGTTTTCTAAATCATATATAAAATGTAGATAGATTCAATGGTGGTATTAAAAGTTCTACTTCTCGCAACATGACTATTTTTCTGTCATCAACAAATCCGGGTTTAAAAAGGAATTTCACAATTGCATATATCTCCATTTCAACAATAATATGGAATAGATTTCCATTTTATTATTAATGGTCTCATAATTGATGCCACATTCCATGAAAATTCCAAAGAAGAATGTTCAAACTGTTAAACCAAACTTTGGAATGGTGAACTAACATCTTGCATCTTTGAACTTTGAGTTTCAAAATTTGAATTTTGAACTTTGCAAACCGCATTTCAAACTTTGAACTTTGAACCTTGAGGTTCTAAGTTCAAGTTCAACACATCCTTGAATGCTTCCCTTTCATAAATTACACTTTACCAAAGCATCATTAGCAATAAAAATCAGTAAGATATTGAGACAATTTAGGAACTTTTCTCATGGAGCTGATTTTTAAAATTTCAAAACTTGGGGTGTTGGAAGCAAGCCAACAATGAGCATACCTTATGGAAGATTTATTTTTTTGGAGATCTTGAGAGTATTGATGATCCAAAGACTCCACCTGCAGCTCCTACTTCTCCAGTTGAGATCACTTATACCATTTCTCCTAATGATGCTTACATTCCTAAATCTATGGGTTTAGGTGATTTAGCGTAGCAGGATATTCCTTGCCTTCCAGTTATAGTTCCTTGGGATGAATTCTTGACATACATTGTAGGTTTTTTTGTGGAGTCCTATATTGCAGATTTGGGAGACATTATTGATGAAATTCATATTCTCTTTGATGAAGATGACCCTTCTTCATTTGTTGCAAGGGAACACTTTAACCCTCGTCTTCATTATCCACTTGATCATTCTTTCAAGGTTGACATGATTGTGGATCCTTTGATACAAAATTTGGAGGAGGTCCCTTTATCTTTATAGAAGATATTTAAAATCTTTGAATATTGACATTCATGAGTCTCAAACTTCACTTGAGATGACATATTACATCGTTTAGGTTGATCATACCCCTATCTTGGAGATTTCTATTCAGTTTCCTGAGACATCATACATTTTGAAGATTCTTCCTAGAGATTGGGAAGGATTCATTGCTACACCTTTGGTATTGTTTCTTCCTAAGGGGAGGAACATCATTCAATTTTCTTGGAGTAGTTTCTACATTGATCTAGGAGCATCTACCATTGGTGTAAATTATGCATTAAGGGGGAGCTTCTTTTATTCTCTTCCTACTTCATATTTTGAGGAGGCATCTTTTTCTTTGAAGGTTGATAATAATCAGTTACCATTGGTTCCTTGTTTGTCACCTTCTATTGGGTATCTTCTTGATTGGTTTGAGGCATCTTCATCAACCAAGTACATGGTGACACATGAACACACTTTAGAGACTTCACAATTCATTTGTACTCCCCTTCTTTCTTCCTATCCATAATGGGAAGTATACTTGCATCTGTACTTGGTGTATCTTCTAAGTAAGGGAAGAAATGTTTTTTGTAGGCATTGGATTATCATTTTTCTTCAAGAATACAATATCCTTGGAGGAGATTATTCATTATGAGGGGATATCACGTCTCTGCATTTCCTTCCTATGGAGGGACACTTAATTGTATATGCATGATGTATGCCATAATGGGGGGGTCTTGATTACTCCATCCATCTATGCATCTTATTTTTTTCATCTATCTTTTTGGGGGAGGGGTTTTCCCATGAGGTTTTCTCTCTTTCTCCACTTTATGAGAGATTGCATTTCATTTCTTTCATATTGTACATAGGTACCTAACATGGCCTAGTAGTCGGGACCCTTTATGCATTGTCATCTAGCATTGTGAGCTTAAGTGCATTCCCCTAAGTTTCAATTAGGGGGGGGGGGACGGGACGGGGGTGTGTTGGTGTAATTAATTAATTTTAATTATACTTTACCTTAAGTTTACTTAGGATGATGCATTTACATATTATTTATAATAGGAGTTTACATTTCATTTTAGCACATGGTGTAGGATATTTTCACTTGAGGTGGATTTAGTTGTCATCTCATACTTCTTTATGTGTGAGATCCACCTTTAGTTCTTCTATCACATTATCATCCTCTCATTGTTGCACATACTTTGTTGTACAATAGAGGATGATCCACCACTGGTGGACATGTGATTACACCTAGTGTGGTTGATAGAGTATCTCTTGCATCACTCCTAATTATCATGCATTGCCTATATATTCAAGCATACCTACATTGTAAATCATTTGGGTATCCATTATTATTTGGTCATTATTGAATCAATCGATTAATCATATCATTTTGCCTATATCTCTTGTGATATCAATTGAGCTTCTAGATCTTGACATTTTTATTCTTGTCCTTAGGAAAATTCTTACACAAATGACTAGCTAGATGGCTCGGCACCCTGGGTCTCATCATGATGTCTCCTCACTAAGTGGCCTTAGAGTGACTATCATACTATGAAGGATGTACCAATCCCTGTAGAGAAAGTGATATACATGTATCTACACATTAAATATAAAAAAATTATAATCATTTAAAAGAAAGTATGTATGCACATACATGCATAAATTTAAAACTCACATGTCCACTAGTGCTTGCATCATCAAGAGAGTCCCATCAACATACACGATTAGAAATCAAGGAAAGAGTAACAAGATGTACCTTCACCTATAAAGATTATGTGTGTGTGTGTAC
Organism: Chamaecyparis obtusa; assembly: GCA_027943335.1. Taxonomy (NCBI): domain Eukaryota; kingdom Viridiplantae; phylum Streptophyta; class Pinopsida; order Cupressales; family Cupressaceae; genus Chamaecyparis; species Chamaecyparis obtusa. The sequence goes on from BSBK01011708.1 coordinate 118,761, forward strand.
GCACACACACATGATGATATGAATCTAGTCAAAAAAGTAAATTTACATTATAAATTTTAGAAATTTGCATCATGAGTGCATAATGTTAAAAAATAAAATTTACCTATGTAGAAGGTGGCATCTGATAGTACTCAGAATCTCTAGCCGTGATCGTTCCCACTAAAATATCAAGATTTTGTTGGGCCTCATCTAGGATTAACTTTGCATCTAGAACATAACTAGCTAAAATGCATCCCAATAATGATGAATGCAACAGACTGTGCAACTTAGATGGCATGGAAGTTGAATCATCATGTGTCAAAAAATCCATGTAACCTATCATCATCATGCTAAACTCAACATCCTCAAGGCCAATATTAGAGGGTTGATGCACTAGATTCTCTAAAGGGTTTGTACCCTGTGCCTCTCCTTGTGCAGTAACAAGCTAGTTAGTACATGGATTCTAATGGGCACTACCATCGTGGCCATGGTTTGGGTGGTAAGAATGATGTGGCTAAGAGTATTTAATAGAGCCCGCATGACCTTTAACATCCACTATAGGGATATCATGATTTGTTGTAATAAATGTGTATGCATCCAAAATATCTTCAACCAAACTAGTCATCATAACATGTGCCACATATCGTGTAGGACCCTCTAGGATAGAAAGTGAAGGGATGCCTGGTACACTATAAAGATCATTTTAGGTACTACCAGAGGATGCTCCACTTGAAGATCTAGAGAATCAACGAGTCATCAAATACTGGCAAACTTGATCACTAGATATTGAATTGATCACTAGTGTAATGCCCCCAACTCTATCAATGGCTCCTCAAAGCTGGGTGCTACGAACAACCTCATCTATCGCAAGACCCAACGTTGGAGAAATAGAAGGGTCCCTTCTACCAATGGCCCTATGTGTTGGTAAGTATGAGTTGGCTCGACAATAAGAATCTCTATCAGCAAGCCAACCATTCCCCTATCTAAGATATGGTTTCAAATCAATGTAGTTCATGACCTTCCCTAAACGAACCTCCACATAAAGTTGTTGTGCAAAATAGAGAGTTGAATTTGGTCATTAATTGGATAATGACCATGAGCAACAATAAAGTGTGTGGTATATCGAAGAATCCATAGAAGGATCTTGATATCTACTCATGTAGTATCCCTTTATATAATTTTTTCCATATATGTTGCACAAAATGATTTTCTTTCAAGGTTTCTTTGGGCACTAAAACCTATAGCTCAGTAAGAGATAAGCCATCACAAACCTCTTGCCTCTTCCTAGGAAGAATAGCCTTGCTAGCATCTATTGAATAGGCATGAGTAATCTGAATGTAATCCCTAATATGAACCATGTTATCAAGAATAGACTAACAAGTGATCCTATAAACACTCATGTTTCTAGCATTATTGATCGAGAGCCTCAATCTCTCAATCTCCTAATTAGTTTTTGAAAATAGTTTCTAAAGGCCAGTTGACTGATCTACCATGATATATATATATATATATATATATATATATATATATATATATATATATATATACTTGCAAGATAATTTAATGGCAAGCCTTAGGTTGAAATATGTATCCATACATACATATACATATGTATACATATGTACATACACATACATACATGCACACATGCATACATACATATATGTGTGTGTGTGTGTGTGTAGATGTATGTATGTATGTGTATAAATGTATACACATGTACATATATATACATATGTCTGTGTATAAATGTACATAGACATACACATGTGTATCTATATGTTTATACATTCTACATATATATGCATGTGTACATGCATATGTATGTGCATATGTTCATATGTATAGATACATATATGTGTATACATGTGTATGTGTATACATAGATATATATGTGTCTATACATATGAATATATGCACATACATATGCATGTACACATGTATATGTATATATAGAACATGTATAAACATACATATATACACATGTGTATGTGTATGTACATTTATACACATACATATATATATATATATATATGTGTGTGTGTGTGTGTGTGTGTGTGTGCATTTTTATATATACATATATATGTATGTATGTATGCATATATACACACACACACACACATGTACATATATACAAGCATACATACATGCTGTTTCTAATTTTTACTACAATTGTTCTAATTGGTAGGGCTGTTATCGGCTCTTAATTTTTTGATGAAGTTGGTTCATTTAGATGCTGTTGTAATTGATTATTTCAATTATCAGACTATTTCCTAATGACTGGTCATTTATGGTTACATTGAAAAAATCTCAGATTTTCATTTTTGCTATCATAACTACTTAAAAATCATATTTTGAACAAAGTACAAATGCTTCAGTTTAATAGAAAGAAGAGAAATATGTGTGCATTTCAGACAATAAAAGTACAACATTGAAATTATCCACACAAGTAATGGTTGGTCTCAAAACTATAAATTGAAAGTACATTTTTGAGATATACAAAGATACATACTGAAAATGCATTTATATGCAGCCACACATCCCTTGGCATAGGCTAATGCAAGCATGCATTTCGGTCTTAGTCAAATGTAGAAATTAAAAAAAAGCTATTTACATTTGTGTAAATGCAAAAAAGAAGAAAGAGAGGATAGAGTTAGGCCCCCCCATTGCCCGATGTTTTCGTGAAGGGTCGAATAGTGTTCCATCTTTGATCTCATATCCCAAGTCATCTTGCAAAAAAAAAGAGAGAAAAATGGGTTAGTTCACACGAACTGAGCAATGGAGGAAGACTAACCTATCATTCTAGCTATCTACTTCCATACATTTACAAAAATGTAGATCAAAATGCATAAATGGAACTACTGGAAGGAATGATTGCATCACATAAAATACTTTATTTCTTAACGTTGTTTGTTTCATGTACAGATTCAGGTATGAAAACCAAGTAGGTTGTTGAAAGGACATACATACATTACAAGTGTGAAACTTTCCGACTGAAGTCATGTAGAGGTGAAGACCAAGTAGGTTGTTGAAAGGACATGCATACATTACACACATAAAACTTTCCAACTGAAGTTATGGAGAGGCAAAGACATGAAGAACAGAGGACTAGAGGAGGCTATTGAGGGGGCATGCATAAGTTTTAGGCATGGGACCTTCTGGCCAAATCATGAAGCTATAAAAGATTGGCTGTTGAAGGGACATGACCTTTGTCATGAAACCTTCCAACCTAATAAATTAGATTTACAAGTGCTACATGATGGTTTTAAATTCATTTCATAGTTTCAGAATTGCTACAAGTATTTCAACATTCTACAAAAATTGCTATAGGAAGTATTCATCTTATTCTATTATAAAAGTTGTTTTACAAAGTATGGGTTGTCATATTAAAATCAGACTTGAACTCAAGAATACATGTTAGTCATATGAAAAGATAGTCAAAGAAGAGGTCCCGCTTTTGAATCAAAATACTACTATAGTTAACACTTTTAGAATGCAAACATCAAACAACTGTGTTATTTATGGAAATATCATGTAATGGTAGTACAATCATGAGATAACAGTTTTTTTTTTTTAAAGTGCCCATCACAATATATGTTGTAATAATGAGAAACAGTATGAAGGATTGCTACAGGAAGGAGTAGACACCATATTTAGCCAGACATAATTCACATAGAAAGATTCAGCGTTTTGCCTTGAAAAATGCACTGGTATGCAACCCAGGAGAGTGCCTACCATATCTCTATGCAGCAAAAGTACCAGGATATTGCAAAATATGTATTCATTCAATGATTTCAAACATATATTCACTATCCTAGTAGATCTTTTTGTTGTTCCTAACAGTTTAGTATTTATCATTTATTCAAGAATACATTCATTATTTTGAGCATGACGTTATAACTGTTCAATAAAGGATGCAAGCACAAAGACTTCAAAATCAACATTGGGTTAACAACAATATCAATGATTGACAGTGGAAGGCCATCCAGTAATTAATAGTGAAGAGAGAAGTTATTTTCAGCAGGAACAATAAAAGCATGTTGTCAAGATACAACCAACATCAAGGGGACAATGTATATACAAATTTTCTCATCTTTTTTAGAATTTCTCCATGAGAACACAAAGGTAAAAGAGCTACAAAAATAGGCAAAGGTTCCTTCTATACACATATTTAGAAATGTTATACAAATTCCTAAAAATTATGAATAATGAGGATCATACTTTTTCACAATCAAGTTTCAATTGAAACTATTTAATAGAGAACATATATATCAATAGAAGGGATGATAAATTCATGACTACAGAAAATATTGGATTAAAGAAGATTGAAATATTTTAAATATCTAGGATGTTGTTGGGGATTTTTTATATACAAGGAAGTAATTAGAGTTTTTAAGCTACCAAAATTAGTCCAGACTTTAAACTCAATAGTACAGACAATGATAGAAATTAAATCAACAAGGGCATGGTTATTAGCATGGTATTTGAGGCAGTAATTTCATTAAACTTCACAATGTGCTTACTATTTATCCTTATTAGAAAAGGAAATAGAATGAGGAGAACATAGTATGCAACTAGTGATCGTATAAAAATCAACAGATCTGAACACAATAGAATATATGGCTCTAAAATATGCTTTGAGAGGTTATCCCACAAGGAAGCCTCTATTAGTAGCTTGGATATAAAGTTAAAGAAAGGGAAAATAACTCATATTCTTCAATCAAGTTGTAGCAGAAGATATGTACAAAAAATACCAATATGGATATAATAATTTTTTATTTTCTTGTTGATTCTTAGAAAATGATTTTACCCAGATCAAGTATGGAATCAGAATATGTATTCAGATTATAACAAACAGACTTATTCATGGCATGAAGAGCTGCTGCAAAGATCTTTATCTTTTTAAAATTTTCGAAGAGGATCTTCTAGTTGAAGCTACATCCATAAGAAGTAACAGAAAATGAAACATAAAAGAGCTAGGCTAATAGATAAAGCCAAAGCCAAAAATGAACATGTTGCATTTCTTTAGAAACATGTATTTTATGGTCAAATGCAAGGAACAATCCAATGAAATTGCTTACCATTAAAACCATGATGGTCGCCAAAAAAGAAGACAGTAGCAAATTTCAAACAAGTATCATAGAGATTCCAAACCCTAATGGAGTGGCAGTAGTACGGATGAAAGAGCACTAAACAACAACATATCTCCAAGTTTCCCAAACCTTGGAAGCATGACAGCAGCTCGAGACAAAAGGAGACACAAACACCAGCAAGAAACAACAAGTGAAAGGGAAAGAAGATGCAGCCTTTTACCATAGCCACGCTCATAGGAACAAAATGCAGCTCGAAAAAAGGATTGAAAACACAAAGAGTGTACCCAGGAAGATGTCATGAGTTAAAGATTCAAACTTCCTACAAGTCTTCATGTATATACAATAGAATGGTGTCCAAATGATCATGAAACCCTATGCATTCTCCTTCCTTGGCAGTAGCAACAAAAGAATAAAATGAAAATGTTGTGATTAGGGTTTGATCCCTAATATTATAAATCAGACTTCAAATTTCATTTCATTCAAATGAAAAGTCTTGGTTATATACTTTTTATATGCGAAGGCAATTTCATAATTTCCCTTAATCTAAGTTTTAATATTATATGTTATACCTTATATAAATTTAAATCTAATAGATAGGTTCCACTTATCTATTAGATTTAAGTTATATATTAAGTATAATATATATTACTAAAATTTAGATTAAGTCAGATTTATTTGATATTTTTAATATTTTGTAAATTTTATTAATTTACTTAATATTAAATATATCAAGTGGGATTTTGAATTATATTTAATTTATTTAATATTAAGTAAATTTTATTATTTACAAGATATTAAAAATATTAAATATAATTAGGGAATTATAAATAATCCTTTTGGCATATTTTCTTTAAGTGATTAAATATGTAACTTTGATCTTGAGTCAAAGAGTTCTATTCTGAACCAGTTATTGAGACAGTTTAGGGGTTGTTGACAGCATCTCAGAGTTATTTGGAGGTGATTTTTGAGTTCTCAATTAGTTACTATCAATTGAGAAGTCTTTTGGAGTAGTTTGCTAATAGATTCTGGCAGTTATACCCCTGATTTGGTGGTTTTTTCTTCATATCCGACCCCCACAAAATGTGCATATTTTATGAAGATTTGAAGTAGTTTTGAGGGGATTTTAAGTGGCACTTTAGCTATGCATGGCTTGGAGGAGTTCAAGGATCACTTGGACTGCATTTTTTGATAGTTTGACTCCTTGTTTCATAAGGTTTTCTCATGCATCTGAGTTAGGGTTTTGAGACTCTATTTATTGTATTTTCACCTCATTATTAAGGACCTTGTTTTTGGCTCGCCTAGTTTTGCATATTGCATACTTGGGAGAAAATTGTAAGGCATTTTTGTAGCAGAGATTTTTCCAGCATTGATATATTGAGACAACGGTTCCTTCTCATTGGTTTGGAGTGCAATATTGTGAATTTTCTTGCTTTTATGTTGTGTTATCCTTCATCTAAGCTTTATTCCTTATTTCATATTCAAATCTTGATGCTTCCTATTACAGGTCTTTGTTTGTGTCCATTAACCTTTGCAGAAAATTGGTGAAACCTAGTTTCCCACTCAAAGCAAAAGATTGCAGGTCCTTACATAGAATCACTTTTGTAGTTGCATGTTTGTCTGGGTATTGAGAACCAGAAGTATCTTCAATGATTCATGCTAAATAAATTTAAGTTGCATATCATTTATTGGTGTATCACCTTGTTTAGGTTTAGAATTCATTTACATTATTCTTTTCTCATCCCTTTTCGTCATATACAAGTTTAGTGATAGGTGATATTCCAAATCCAAAAGGAACCGACCTAGAAACTAGAGATTCATTCTCTCTCCCATCAACGAGAACGTTTCCATGTTTCAATAGGATAGCTAGATTCTACATCAAGCTAGAGGCACAATCTTGATTGACAATAATTTTTGGCACGTCCGGTGGGACATGAACTACTTCTTAGTTCATTGAGTTATATTGTTTTTATTGCTATTTTGGTGTGAAGAACAGTATTCTAGCCTTTTTGAAGGTATTTTGTAGCACCTGACAACTCTATTTTTTGAAGGTTTATTGAAGATTCAGTTGCAGATTTGAGTGTTTATTTTAATGAGAAGAACTCCAACAAGATTGAACAAGGAGGGTTTTGTATACCAGGAATTGCAGCCAGGTAGAAGGGGAGGTAGATCAGCTAGAAGAGGAAGGACACCACAAGATTCAAGAGGTAGATCTTCTTTATTTAGTTCTAATTTTTCATGATTTGATAGTCCCATTTTTGAAGATCAGGCTACAAATTTAGATGAACCTGAGGTAATTATTGAGGATATCAGTTTTCCTAAAGATTTAAGTGCTCCTGATAATTTTGGATCAGAATTACCAAGTTTTGAAGAGTTACCAAATGATAATTTTGTTTTTGGAGCATCTATAAGTGGTACTACAACAACTCCTCCAAGTTTGAAAACATATCAAAGGAAGGTAATTCATCCTATCTAGCCTTTTGTAACACCTGTTATTCAGCAACAAGCACCACCAGCTCATCAAATGGCCCAAAATTTTCCATTTGTAGCTTTTAATGCTGGCAGCCCTTTACAGATTGCTACTCATCATGATATTCCACCAGCAGCACTAAAAGGTTTGCCTTATTTTACTAGTGAAAATATTGTTTCAGCAATTGAGCATATTAAGGATGTAGCCTCTCTTTGTGGATTACATCAAGTGGCACATGATGATGTGGCATTAAAACTACTAGTAGCCTCTTTTAAAGGTAAAGCTTTGATTTGATTTAGAATTTTACCAGTTGATTCTATTGCTACGTGGGATGATTTGGGGACTATTTTGATTAGTAAATTTGAAGATAAATATGGTAATCTCTCATTGGTTGAGCAATTGACTACAATTAAAAGGCAACATAATGAACATATTTCTGATTTTAACTTTCATTTTCAGGGAACTTGGGACAGAATTTTAGCATCTGTTAAACTTTCTAATGATTATACATTTTTATTTTATTTGAAGGCTTTTAACAGTGATATTTTAGTGATGATTCAGTCTATGGGTGGGCATACTTTACCAAATGCATTTGACATTACTAGTAGAGCTGAGAACAGCTTGAAACAAGCTGGTAAGTTACCTCCTAGGCCTCCAATGCCTTATTTTGCATAAGTACAACCAATTATACCAGCTATTGTTCCACCTATGCCAACATTACCAGCATTTAATATGCAAGTTGCAACAGAAGAACATGTTGCCACAACTCCTTTTAGAGAGATAAAAGAGAAGAATTTGGAGTTAAAGGACAAAAGTGATAGTATGATGAGAACGTTGCAAACATATGGCAATGAGATCACAAACTTGAAGAGGCAACAAGGTCAGTAATGTACACACTCAAGTGGTGCACTTCTCTAAGTCATTATATCTAAGGGAATCCATGAATAGGAAACCTTAGAAAGTGACCTAGAGCTCTCTATGTATGGAGTTGCAAGATTATTTTAAGTTTGCTCTCAGCTACAGCTATTAAGCTAATGACCTTGCTAGTCAGCCACACAATGAGAGATTCAAATGAAGACAAGGGCAAGAATGCTAATATCCTCAAGAATCACTATGAAATGCAAATGCAAACTAGATTAAGATGAATATGAAAGCTAGAAATGAGAGGTGCAAGCTAAGCTATGGAAATGAAAGTACAAACTAAACTATGAAAGGAAAGATGCAAGTGTTACAAATCCTTCCTAGTTAGGCTAGATGAAGTAATCTAAAGCATAAAGGAAATCTATACTATGAATGCCATGACAATGCAAGAAATGAAACTATGATAGCATGTAGATGCAAAAGCCAAGAATGCTCCAAATCTTCAAAAGCTCCAAAGTGACCTAGAAAACCTGCAACATAACATTAGCATAAAAAGATTGATATGAAAATGAGGAAGAGAGCTCTTCTTTTATAGGAAATGAAAAGGAATGGACCATTGAGATTAAGAGGCAAAATATTTAATCAAGGGTGGAGCTTGGAAGAGGAGCAATCCATGTGCACAAGTATCCTCCAATGAGAAAATAAGAGTTGACTTTTGTGTCCATATAAGACAAAAAGTGCCTTTTCTCCTTTTTATAAAATAAGAATAATGCTTTATTTGTGCAACTTAGGATAAGATGAAAAGTGGGGCTTTTTATCTATTAAAAGGGGAGAAAATATTCATTTTGAATAAATAAAGACTTTAGGATAAAATGGTTAGCCCAAGGAATAATCGAATAAATGATAACATAGGATTTGATCAAGGAAATTGATATATTTGAAAAATGCTAATTTTTTAAAATATTGATTCAAGGATTTGATAAATTGATGAATGGGGGCCCAAAGTCTAGGCGACCATTTTAGGTTGCATACAAGTACAATAGGCCTCCTCAAGTTTCTTATCAACAGAATAGGCAATCTAATCAAGCCTATGGTTCAAACCAGCCACACCAAGCTCAAGGACAGCAAAGGAATTACAATCAGAGGACTAGTCAACCTTATAGCTATGCAACTCCTAGTACTTCTAAGGAGATAGTAGTTATCCCCCAGAATAATTACGTACAAGAGGAGGAATGGTGTAACACTTGTAATGCAAACCATTTTTGGCTTGATTGTCCTCATGCACTTGAAGCTAGGAGGCAAGATGTTTTAAAGGGTCAAATGACTAATGTTCAAGGGGATGCTCAGAATGATCAAATTTAGCCACAAGGTAATCCTGATGTTACTTTGATGAATTTTAATGCTAATGAGACTATTTTAGCAGCTAATTTTGATCAAAATCAAGTATGGAAGCCTGTAGCAGTAGGTACAAGGTCCAAAAAGTAAGGTTACAAATGAACAACAACAGGCTAATAAGGTACAAAAACCTGCTACTATTCCATAACAACAAATATTAAAGGGCAAGCAATAACAAATTCAAGCCCAAGATGTACCTTCACAGTCGTTACAACCAACAAAAGAGTTGGTTGTTCCTAAACAATAGTAAAAGGTTAGTGTTTAGAATTTTAATATTGTTGATCACTTAAAGAAAACACATGTTCTTGTATCTATTTGGGAGGTTTTAGCACTTCTAGGCCAAAAAGATATGCTGCAAGAAGCATTGCAAACACTTGCACTATCTGATGATGCTTTAAAACAACAAACTCCTAAGGTGTTAATGGCTAGAAATGTAACTTCAACCTAGCAATCACCCAAGTTGGTTAAGCCATCACCTTTTTATATTACTATTATAATAGGATAGAATTTAGTGCATAATTGCATGATTGATTCAGGTGCTTCTAGCTCAGTTATGCCCAAGAAAATTGTAGACCAGCTAGGCCTTGAATATGCACCAATTGAAAAAGGGGTAGTTCAGCTTGATGGGACAACAGTTGATACTGTTGGAGTTATAAGAAATCTAGATTTGACCATGCATGCTTGTCCTAGTTTTTCAGTACCTATGGATGTTTTTATCATAGATTTACCTCCTAATTTCTCTATTTTCTTATCACAAGATTTCACTGCCAAAATAGGAGGGTATTTATCTGCAGATTGGTCTCGTATGCTTTTTTGCACTAGTTATGGTACTAAGGTAACTATTCCTTTAGAACCTATTGCAAAATTCTGTATTGAGCCATATGTTAGTGGTACTGAAAATAGAACAACAGTTGTAATATTTGATCAAGAGGAAATTGATGCTATTCATGAGTTACAAACATAGATTGATCAAATTCCTGATATATTGTTAGACACATGGGCTAGTGAAAAATGATGAACAGATTGAAGAGCCAAGTTTGGGTAACTATGTTATTCATGAAATCACTGATTTCATGCCAGTTGTCATAAAAGGTACAGATTTAGAGCAGCAATCTGATGCTATTTGGAAATTATTTTTTGATGGATCACGTAGCAAAATAGGTGCTGGAGGTGGTTGCATGCTGATTTCACTAGTAAATAAAAGGTATTTTTCATCTTTTAGATTTACTTTTAGTTGTACAAATAATGTTGCTGAATATGAGGCACTTGTGCATGGATTAAAATGGGCCATTAAAAAGGGTATCAGTTGTTTGCAAGTTTTTGGTGATTCAGAACTGATTATTAATCAAGTTAGAAATGTACATACATTTAAGAATGATTTATTGAAAATTTATAAACATGTTGTATGGGACTTAATTGAAGGATTTGGAGCACTTAACTTGCAATCTGTACCTAGAAACTAAAACAAACATGTTAATAGACTTGCAATAGTTGGAGCACAATATGACATTCCAACTGAAATTGGTAAATCAGAAGGGCTAAACTATGTTAAGGTGATTATTAGACCTGTTGTACCTAATAATGTAGATAGTTGGCAAGTTTTTGAATCTGATCAACACATTGTTAATTTTTTGAGAGAAGAAGTTGAGTTTGCACAACCAAACCAACAAAAATTACATAATCAATATGAAGATCAGATCATCTCGTTAAGGACAAATAAACTACCCAAATGTCTTGTGACCTTAGAAATAATGTCTGGTACTAATGATGAGTTTAAAAAGGACAAATCCAACTTACAGATCAAAGAGGAACATTACGAAGAAATTGTTATTACAAAGGATAAAGTGCTAAAACTTGGAAAGGTATGTACTCCTGAAGAACATCAAATCTTCATTAATTTATGCAATGAATTTCAGGATATTATTGCTTGGAATTATTCAGATTTGAAGGGATTTGATCCTAGTATTTCTCAACATACCATTGAGTTAGAACTAGGAGCTAAACCAGTTAGGCAAAAATAGAGGCCCGTAAATCCAAAATTAGAACCTCTTATGATCAAAGAACTGAATAAATTGATTGAGAGTAATATCATATTTCTAATTAAACATACTTCTTGGGTGTCTAATTTAGTTCCGGTTAGAAAGAAGAATGGAGAAATCAGATTATGTGTTGATTTCCATGATTTAAATAGAGCTTCATTGAAGGATAGACATCCTTTTCCTTCAATGGAGCAAATCTTGTAGGTTGTTTCAAGATCTAAACGGTTTTCATTACTTGACGGTTTCTTTGGTTATAACCAGATTTTGGTAAAGGGAGAAGATAGATTTAAAAAAATATTTACTACTAAATGGGGAACCATGGCGTATCAGAAGATGCCATTTGGTTTATCTAATGCAGGTGCAACATTTCACAAAGTCATGGATAAAGTTTTCATTAACTTGATGTACAAATTTGTACTTGTTTACTTAGATGATATAACTATTTTTTCAAAGAATGCATCAGATCACTTTAAGCATTTAAGAGTTATCTTTGAAAGATGCAGGGAATATGGTATTTCTTTAAATCTCAAGAAAAGTGTGTTTGTTGTCCATGAAGGTAAGCTACTGGGATTTATTGTTTCAAAAGAGGGAATTACTATTGAACCTGAAAGGGTAAGTGCCATTTTAGCCCTATCACTTCCAGCTCATAAAAGGGGTCTCCAAAGTTTCTTAGGAAGAATAAATTTTGTAAGGAGATTTACTCCAGATATTGTTGAATTATTGAAACCATTAACAGCTATGCTGAAGAAAAACATGGTTTTCAGCTGGACAAAAGAAGGTAAGCACAGTTTTGAATTGATTAAAGAAGCGTTAGTTGCTGCTCCTACCTTATTGAATCTTGATTTTTCAAAGGACTTTATCTTATATGCTTATGGAAATATTAACAGTATTGCTACCATGTTAGTTCAGAAAAATAATGAAGGTTTTGAGCAGCCAATAGCTTTTTTTAGTCAAGGTCTTAAAGACTATGAATTGCATTATTCATTTTTTGAAAAGCATGTTCTTGTTGTAATAAGGAGTTTGAAAAAATTTAGACATATGCTTTCTAACATTAAGATCAAACTAATGGTGGCACATCCTTCTGTCAAGGATTTTTTGCTGAACAAAGATTTCAATACAAAAAGGGCTGGCTGGATTACAAAGGAATGGAATATGACATTGAAATTAATGTTACCAAGCTGGTAAGAGGTAAAGGATTATGTGAACAACTTGCTGAAAATGGAGACAACACTCTAGAAATTGATTCTGATGTTGTTTTAGCTTTACAAGATGATGACCAGCTTGATGTCCCAGTTTCTCAGAATGATTGGGTAGATGATATGATCATCTTCTTACAAACAAGACATTGTCCTGAAGGTTTGGAAAGATCAAAGTGAAGGTACTATAGAGTACAATCCACTCCTTATTGTTTGCTGAATAATATATTGTTTAAAAAAGACTTGCAAGGTGTTCTATTAAGATGCCTTAAACCAAATCAAGTTGATCATATTTTGCATGAGTTTCATGAAGGGCTAGCTAGAGGCCATTTCTCACCAAGAGCTACAACTCTTAAGGTGATGAAAGCAGGATATTATTGGCCAACTGTATTTAAAGATTCACATTTATGGGTAAGAAAATGTAAAGAATGTGCAATTTTTGTAGGAAAAGAAAAATTAGCAGTGCTTCCTTTGCAGCCTATCCAAGTGGACCAGCCATTCATGAAATGGGGTCTTGACTTTATTGGTGTCATTAACCCACCTTCAAGTGCAGGTCATAAGTGGGTATTGACAACCACTAATTATTTTACCAAGTGGACTGAAACAGTTGCTCTCAAAAATGCAAATGAGACCACTATTTTAAATTTTTATAATGACTTGATTTCCAGATTTGGTGTACTAGATTCAATTATTTCAAATAATGCACTTGCATTTATAGAAAATAGAATATCCGAATGGGCTGTTGAAAAAGGTGTATATCTAAATACTTCATCACATTATTACCCACATGGTAATGGGCAGGCTGAGTCCACTAACAAGAACCTGATTCAGATCATAAAGAGGACATTAGAAGGTAATCAACGTTCTTGGCATGAAAAGCTAAAATCAACACTATGGGATGATAGAATAACTCCTAAAAGATCAAATGGAATGTCTTCCTACAGGCTGGTTTATGGTAAGGAAGCTAAATTACCTATTGTAGTTGAGTTTCCAACACTTGATTTCATGTATCAGTTAGATATGCTTGATGAAGGAACTATGACAGCAAGATTGGCTCAGTTGAATGCGTTAGAAGAGAAGAGGAGAGATGCAATGTAGAAAATTGAGCTTCATCAAGCTCAAATGAAGAGATCATTTGATAAGAAATTATCTCCAAAAAATTTCAAGACAAGAGACATTGTGTTGAAATGGGATGAATTGAAAAGTAGACCTGGAAGGCATTCAAAATTTGATGCTATGTGGGATGGCCCGTATATCATAACAGCCAACACGCCACACAATGTCTTTCATTTGTCTACACTTGAAGGAGAAAATTTAGCAATCCCAGTGAATGGGATTCACCTCAAGCGTTGCTTTTGAGGTGAGTTAATTTGACTAAGTGCTTTGCACATAGTTAGTTTGTTCTAGTTAGTTGCAGTTAGTTGTTTTCAAATAGAAAATAAGCATGTTGTTGTAGTGCATTATATGATATGGATGAGCACCGATCACATAGAGCATGAGTTGCAACTCGTTTCTCTACATCATAGGAGACCACATATCTTACTATCATGAGCTACAATAGCAGGTTTATTTGTTGTTTTTGTTTTGTTAGTTTGATCAGATCACATAATGTTATTTTTGGAATTCAAGAAGACAATAGAAACAAGCGTTCATCAAGCAGAGCATGGAATTTTTCCGCTGCCCTATCTCATGACAATTGGTTTACACAGCCCTTTTGGAGTGCAGAAATGGTATTTTTCAATCTGGTTTTTGATATTTCATTTTCCTCTAAGTGCTTCCAGCACATGTTTCATTTTTTAGTTGGTAGTTTTTTGAAGGCTGCAAGATAGGTTACTTCGTGGCAAAAATGCTCATAAATGTATACATTAATCCTTAAGAAAAACATTGGATATTCCAAGGTTTCAAATTAGGCACAATGGTCACATCCCAAAGCAGGTTATCCATGACTTAACCTGGCTTGTAGATCCCAAAAAGAAGGCAGATTTTTTAGGAGAAAGTACTTGAAATAATTCAGAAAATGGACTCAAATTTGTTTTTTACCTCATGCTAGTTGTTTGCAAATCAATAACTATATCTCTTTAGCATCATCATACCACATAACTGATTTAGCAGCCATATGATGGTACTGAGGACATACAAGTACAAATTCCCTAAACATCTAGCATGAGGTCTTTTGGTTTCAGTTTCAATTTCAATTTTGCAGTTGAGTGGTGTGTTTAAGTTTTCAGAATTTTCTAAGTTTTTTTAAGGTTTAAGAAGGTTTAGTTGTTCCTAAGTTGAAGACTCTGTGCCCAATGGACATACAAGAAGCTACTAGTCTATTTTTGTTTAGCAGGCAAACACTCCTGAGAGGTCACCAAAAATGTTACCAATTTTCACTACAATTGTTCTAATTGGTAGGGTTGTTACCGGCCCTTAATTTTCTGATGTAGTTGGTTCATTTAGATGTTGTTGTAATTGATTATTTCAATTATTAGATTATTTCCTAATGACTGGTTCATTTATGGTTTCATTGAAAAAATCTCAGATTTTCATTTTTGTTGTCATAACTACTTAAAAATCATATTTTGAACAAAGTACAAATGCTTGAGTTTAACAGAAAGAAGAGAAATATGTGTGCATTTCAGATAGTTAAAATACAACATTGAAATTATCCACACAAGCAGTGGTTTCTCTCAAAACTATAAATTTAAAGTACATTTTTGAGATATACAAAGATATACAATAAAAATACATTTATATGCAGCCACACATCCCGTGGCATAGGCTAATGCAAGCATGCATTTCAATCTTAGTCAAATGTAGAAATTAAAAAAAAACTTTTTACATGTGTAAATGCACAAAAGAAGAAAGAGAGGATAGAGTTAGGCCACCCCATTACCTGATGTTTTCGTGGAGGGTCGAATAGTGTTCCATCTTTGATCCCGTATCCCAAGTCATCCTATGAAAGAAGAGAGAGAAAAAGGGGTCAGTTCACGTAAACTGAGCAATAGAGGAAGACTAACCTATCATTCTAGATATCTACTTCCATACATTTACAAAAATGTAAATTAGAATGCATAAATGGAACTATTGAAAGGAATGATTGCATCACATAAAATACTTTATTTCTTAACATTGTTTGTTTCATGTACAGATTCAGATATGAAGACCAAGTAGGTTGTTTAAAGGACACACATACATTACAAGTGTGAAACTTTTCGGCTGAAGTCATGTAGAGGTGAAGACCAAGTAGGTTGTTGAAAGGACATGCATACATTACACGCATGAAACTTTCCAACTGAATTTATGGAGAGGTGAAGACATGAAGAACATAGGACTAGAGGAGGCTATTAAGGGGGCATGCATAAGTTTCAAGCATGGGACCTTTTGGCAAAATCTTGAAGTTGTAGAAGATTGGTTGTTGTAAGGACATGACCTTTGTCATGAAACCTTCTAGCCTAATAAATCATATTTGCAAGTGCTACGGGATAGTTTTAAATTCATTTCAAAGTTTCAGAATTGCTATAAGTATTTCAACATTCTACAAAAATCGCTACAGGAGGTATTCATCTTATTCTATTATAAAAGTTGTTTTACAAAGTATTGGTTGTCATATTAAAATTAGACTTGAATTCAAGAATACATGCTAGTCATATGAAAAGATAGTCAAAGAAGAGGTCCTACTTTTGAATCAAAATACTACTACAGTTAACACTTTCAGAATGCAAACATCAAACAATTGTGTTATTTATGGAAGTATCATGTAATGGTAGTACAATCATGAGATTACACTTTTTTTTTTTAAAGTGCCCATCACAATATATGCTGCAGTAAAGAGGAATAGTATGAAGGATTGCTACAGGAAGGAGTAGGCACCCTATTTAGCCAGGCAAAATTCACATAGAAAGATTCAGCATTTTTCCTTGAAAAATGCACTAGTATGCAACCCAGGAGAGTGCCTACCATATCTCTATGTAGAAAAAGTACCAAGATATTGTAAAATATTTATTCATTCAATGATTTCAAAGATATATTCACTATCCTAGTAGATCTTTTTGTTGTTCCTAACAGTTTAGTATTTATCATTTATTCAAGAATACATTCGTTGTTTTGAGCATGAAGTTATAACTGTTCAATAAAGGATGCAAGCATATAGACTTCAAAATCAACATTGGGCTAACAACAATATCAATGATCGATAGTGGAAGACCAACCAGTAATTAATAGCGAAGAGAGAAGTTATTTTTAGCAGGACCAATAAAAACATGTTGTTAAGATACAACCAACATCAAGGGGACAGTGTATATACAAATTTCCTCATCTTTTTCAGAATTTCTCCATGAGGACACAAAGGGAAAAGAGCTACATAAATAGGCAAAGGTTCCTTATATACACATTTTTATAAATGTTATACAAATTCCTAAAAATTATGAATTATGAGGATCATACTTTTTCACAGTCAAGTTTGAATTGAAACTATTTAATAGAGAACAGATATATCAATATAAGGGATCATAAATTCATGACTAAAAAAAATATTGGATTAAAGAAGATTGAAATATTTTAAATATCTAGGATGCTATTGGGGGTTTTTTTATATACAAGGAAGTAATTGGAGTTTTTAAGCTACCAAAATTAGTCCAGACTTTAAAGTCAACAACAGAGACAATGATAGAAATTAAATTGACATAGGCATGATAATCAACATGGTATTTGAGGCAGTAATTTCATTAAACTTCACAATGTGCTTATCATTTATCTTTATTAGAAAAGGAAATAGAATGAGGAGAACATAGTATGCAGCTAGTGATGGCATAAAAATCAACAGATCTAAACACAATAGAATATATGGCTCTCAAATATGCTTTGAGAGGTTATCCCACAAGGAAGGCTCTATCAGTAGCTTGGATATAAAGTTAAAGAAAGGGAAAATAACTCATATTCTTCAATCAAGTTGTAGCAGAAGATATGTATAGAAAATACCCATATGGATATAATAAGTTTTTATTTTCTTGTTCTTTCTCAGAAAATGATGTAACCCAGATCAAGTATGGAATCAGAATATGTATTCAAATTATAAGAAATAGACTTATTCATGGCATGAAGAGCTGCTGCAAAGATCTTTATCTTTTTAAAATTTTCGAAGAGGATCTTCTAGTTGAAGCTACATCCATAAGAAGTAACACAAAATGAAACATGAAAGAGCCAGGCTGATAGATAAATCCAACGCCAAAAATGAACATGCTGCATTTCTTTAGAAACCCGTATTTTATGGTCAAATGCAAGGAACAGTCCAGTGAAACTGCTTACCATTAACACCATGATGGCCGCAAAAAAAGAAGACAACATCAAATTTTGAGCAAGTATCACAAAGATGCCAAACCCCAATGGAGTGGTGGTAGTATGGATGAAAGAGCACTGAACAACAACATATCTCCAAGTTTCCCAAACCTTAGAAGCATGGCAGCAGCTCGAGACAAAAGGAGACACAAACACCAGCGAGAAATGATAGCTGAAAGGGAAAGAAGATGCAACCTTTTACCATAGCCATGCTCATAGGAGAAAAATGCAGCTTGAAAAAAGGATTGAAAACACAGAGAGTGTACCCAAGAAGCTGTCATGAGTTAAAGATTCAAACTTCCTGTAAGTCTTCATGTATATACAACAGAATGGTGTCCAAATGATCATGAAACCCTATGCATTCTCCTTCCTTGGCAACAATAGCAAAATAATAAAATGAAAATGTTGTGATTAGGGTTTGATCCCTAATATTATAAATCGGACTTCACATTTCATTTCATTTAAATGAAAAGTCTCAGTTACATACTTTTTCACTTCATTTTTATATGCAAAGGCAATTTCATAATTTTGCTTGATCTAAGTTTTAATATTATATGCCATACCTTATATAAATTTAAATCTAATAGATAGGTTCCACTTATCTATTAGATTTAAGTTATATATTAAGTATAATATATATTATTAAAATTTAGATTAAGTTAGATATATTTGATATTTTTAATATTTTGTAATTTTTATTAATTTACTTAATATTAAATATATCAAGTGGGATTTTGAATTATATTTAATTTATTTAATATTAAGTAAATTTTATTATTTACAAGATATTAAAAATATTAAATATAATTAGGGAATTATAAATAAGCCTTTTGGCATATTTTCTTTAAGTGATTAAATATGTAACTTTGATTTTGAGTCATAGAGTTATGTTCTGAACCAATTATTGAGACAGTTTAGGGGCTGTTGACAACATCTTGGAGTTATTTGGAGATGATTTTTGAGTTCTCAATCAATTACTATCAATTGAGAAGTCTTTTGGAGTAGTTTGCTCATAGATTCTAGCAGTTATACTCCTGATTTGGTGGGTCTTTTCTTCATATCCGACCCCCACAAAATATGCA
Organism: Chamaecyparis obtusa; assembly: GCA_027943335.1. Classification (NCBI taxonomy): domain Eukaryota; kingdom Viridiplantae; phylum Streptophyta; class Pinopsida; order Cupressales; family Cupressaceae; genus Chamaecyparis; species Chamaecyparis obtusa. The sequence continues at coordinate 138,195 of BSBK01011708.1, forward strand.
TGTTTGATGAAGATTTAAAGTAGTTTTGAGGGGATTTTGAGTGGCACTTCAGTTATGCATGGCTTGGAGGAGTTCAAGAATCACTTGGATTGCATTTTTTTATAGTTTGACTCCTTATTTCATAAGGTTTTCTCATGCATTCCGAATTAGGGTTTTGAGACTCTATTTATTGTGTTTTCACCTCATTATTGAGAACCTTCTTTTTGGCTCACCTATTTTTGCACATTGCATACTTGGGAGAAAATTGTAAGGCATTTTTGTAGCAGAGATTTTTCCAGCATTGATATATTGAGACAATGGTTCTTTCTCATTGGTTTGGAGTGCAATATTGTGAATTTTCTTGCTTTTATGTTGTGTTATCCTTCATCTAAGCTTTATTCCTTATTGATTATTCAAATCTTGATACTTGCTATTATAGGTCTTTGTTTGTGTCCATTAACCTTTGTAGAAAATTGGTGAAACCTAGTTTCCCTCTCAAAGTAAAAGATTGCAGGGCCTTACATAGAATCACTTTTGTAGTTGCATGTTTGTCTGGGTATTGAGAACCAGAAGTATCTTCAATGAGTCATGCTGAATAAATTTAAGCTGCATATCATTTATTGGTGTATCACCTTGTTTAGGTTTAGAATTTATTTACATTATTATTTTCTCATCCCTTTTCCCCACATACAAGTTTAGTCATTGGTGATATTCCAAATCCAAAAGGAACTGGCCTAGAATCCGAAATTCATTCTCTCACCCATCAATGAGAACATTTCCATGTTTCAACAGGATTGCTAGATTCCGCATCAAACTACAGGCGCAATCTTGATTGACAACACATACATATATGTGTATATATACTCATGCATATATATATATATATATATATATATATATATATATATATATATATATATATATATATATATATATATATATATATATATATATATATATATATATATATATATATATATATATATATATATATATATATATATATATATATATATACACACACACACACACATGTGTGTGTGTGAAAAACATTATTTATCATTAAAAATAACAAAAAAGTACATTAAAAATTTGGTTTTAGATGGTGAAATGTTGTTTTCTAGTATGCCTAATCGAAACCCTCGCACTCCTAGATGAAACCCCACTATCAAAATGATTTCGAATGTGGGGTTTCATTTTTTAAAAAACCCAAAAATTAAGGGTTTCAATTCAAACCCCCTGCATAAGGGGTTTCAATCAAAACATATTAAAGTAAATAAAAAAAAATTAAAAAAGGTTTCATTTAGAACCAAATTTCAATCAAAACCCCCTTGTTTTGGGACTTTCAATCAGAAGTCTAGGAATCTCAATTGAAAGTAAAAAGGGCTTCCAATTGAAATCTTTAATTTTCATCATTTTTCCAAAAATGAGGAATTCCTTTCTTCCAAAAAGTGTAAACCACTATTGTGGGTTCATCCTTAATCAAATTGCCTAATGTTTATGTAGCCTTCGAAAACAATCAATTTTGTATACACCTGTACTATTTCATTTCATGAGATAACATCTCTTTGGCACATTATGTCAAATGTTTCATGTATCATATTTTTTCTTCCTCGGGTGCATTGAATGTTAACTAGGGCATTCTTAACCATCATATATGTGTGGACTTGTACTCTTATCCCCAACATTGCAAACTCTTTATCACTTATTTGGTTGAGAACATTTCTCTATCATCCACCGTGCCTACTACAACATGCCCAACTATAATGTATAACAGACATATTTCAATCACATGCTCTTGTGTGATGATGGATATCACCTTCATGAAATTAAGATCTAATAGCATTAGTTTAAAGAAAATACAATGCAAATCTAATTTAAAATGAAACTATAATCTAGAACATCTCATGGTTCTCTAGAAAGAAGTGGTAAATGAAGCTCTCGGCTTAGATCCTCACTAGTGACACCTCTAAAATGAGAATTATGCTGCTATATGCTTCTACTATGCTTCTATTATGTTTTTATTATGCTTCTGTTATGCTTAAACTAGCTCAAATTGACACAATTATTATGCTAAAATGCTCAAAATGCTCTTAGAATGCTTTCAATTGCCTATAGTAACAATGCTTTGCAAATGAAATTCTAAGATGGAAATGCTCTCCAAAATGCCTCATATTTATAGTAAATGTCCAAGGATAGGGGGTGGAGTGAAGTAATCATGGTTATCCCTTGGTTGAGTCAAATACTTTGCATTGTTCATAAATGGGGGGATAAATGAGGGGACAAGCCTTTAAATGGTTTCAAAGCTTTGGACAATTTAAATGTTTGAGTGATTTATGTCTTTTTTTCCTCAATTCTCATTGGTTCATCACTTTGTTGAAAGAAATTAAGAATTATTAAATTCAATTAATTAATTAAATTTAGCCATGTATGGGTAATGGGTTCATTTTGATTTTTGATTAAAAACAACTATACAATTAATTGATTAAAATCAATTATATATTGTTTTTGGCCCCTTTAAGCTTTGATTTAATTATTTAACATCATTATTTAATTTCTCCTTTGCTTTAATTGATTTTGTCCCACTTTATTTAATTATGTCCATTTTTACTTGATTTAATCCCTTTAATGATTTTATTGATTTTTGAACCATTTATTAATTTTTGCAATTTTAAAAGCACTTGTCCAATTTTGTGTCTACAAATGCCCCTCTTTGAATTGATGTATGAAGAACATTGATTCAGAGATTCTTATGAGTCCTGATTGTTGGTTCATTGCTATGCCTCTGATACTGATTGATTACTGCCTCTGATGATACAAAAAAATTTATGATGCCCCACTGATTCCATGATGTTTGATTGCAACTTCCATTTGATACCTTGATGCCCCCTCAGAAATTAAAACATATTAATTTCTTGATTTGAAAATTTTTAATGATGTTTGATTTCTCGAATATGTTTTCATTTCTGAAAATTTGATTATCTGTCATGATTTAAGAATATGCCCCATTTATTTTGATTAGTCAATATAGGTCCACACCCATTTTCACCTCCAAAATCAGGTCAAAATACCTTCAATAGGTTGATAAACCTTGTTTTTCTATTCATTTTTACTCTTCATCTTTGGTAATTTTGCTCTGATCCTCTGGTGAATTTTGATATGGTTGTGTCGATTCGTGAGCATAGATTCGAGAGGTGCCGGAGATATGTGAGGCCACCTAAGTATGGACCTCCGGTAAGTCATTCCCAACTCCATCTTTACATTTATGGTGCATTTATTAGCATTTATTGCAATTTCCTTGTTTCATCCTTGCGTGTAATGTGCAAAATCTCACCTAGGATTAATTGAATGTTGCTTAGACCATTTAACTGTCGGCTCTGTGCTTTTCTCTCCTGCTTCCATCTGTTTTAATACCGCTTAAGAAACTTTCATTCTCACCTAGAAATAATATATTCACGCCTAAAGCTAGGTTAAAATGCCCCTTTTCCTGTGTGCTGTCACGTATGAAAACCCTAGCCATTTTACTATCGCCTAGGCTAACATTCTCTGTCGTGTAACGTGATTCACTATCACATATCAGGGAAACTATCACCTAACACCAGAATAGTGTCGCATTGCCTTTTTTCATTATCACCTGTGGTAAAATGTCACTTGACGTAAGTAAAATCACGCCTGCTGATGTTTTTGAAAAATTGTCACTTATACCTGATTGCGTCTAATGAAGAATTTGATAACTTTTGATGATAGGTGTGAATGATTAGGTTAGGTCTGTTTCTTTCAACAAAACAATTGGTTTAGGATATCAGGATAGGGGTACCATAGAATATGATTTGTCAATCTAATGAGGATAGTTATTGATAGGATAAATCAATTAGTGTGAAAACTGATATGATTTTGATACTGCTTAGTTCATTCTCAGGATATAGAGACATGAACAAATGGTGCTGAGTGTGATTACTTGATACTATTGATAAGATTGACTTGAGATAATTCCTTGATATGATATACTAATATGATTCCTTTGCTTTTCCAACAGGCTCACTTTCCTACCTTATATATTCGTTCAGTTGCATCATGGGTTATTGATTTAGGTAAGGCACTAACCACGGCCGAGTATCGCGTGGTTGAGCGATGTGGTTTGAGTTTCCTGCTTGATCTCCCATGATTTTAGCTGAACCATGGGTTACTTACTGCAGTGGCGAAGCAATGGCACTCCGACCACAACACCTTTCATTTACCATATGGAGAGATGATGATCACGCCTGAGGATGTGTATCGATTACTACGGATCCCTTGCAGAGGAGAGTTGGTATACTATGACTCCGTCTATGATTCTACTATCTACCGAAAAGTGTTCGAGGATAACACTATAGGTGATGGGGATACGATCACATGGCCTCAATTTGCTTCTTTTCTGAGATTGCTAGCCGTACTTGGTGCCTTGATTGGTGGTTTGCTCCTTCCTAACCGACGAGGTCACAATTTTTCTGTCGAATGGGGTAGGATACTGGAGGATTTGCTTGCTCATCCTCGATGCTTTGATTGGGGTTCTTGCGTCCTTGCTCAGCTTTATCATGATTTACATGAGGTAGTGTACAGACAGAGTTCTGCTTTATTAGTTGGTGCTATTGTTCTTCAGTTATGGATATGGGAGCATCTTCCCATTACTAGGCCCATTTTTGATAGGAGATGGCTGCGGGGATATCCTTATGTTTTTCTATATACTGGGATGGTTACTTAGCATCATTTGGGTCATCTGGACTACTGGTGCCAACAGATAGATGATACTGATCAGGTGATATGGCATCCCTACCTTGGTTGTGATCGATGGAGAGAGGATGAGGATGAGTTATCTTATATGTTTGCCCCTCGATGGATGATTGGGTGCACTACTACTACTATTGAGTGATTTTGCTTCGGCAGAGTTTTGAGACAATATGGTTGGATGTAGGGTATGCCTTAGGGCAATGCTTTATATGCACAAGTACAGGCAAAGACATCTATGTGGGGGCCTTGTATTGATTATGAGTTCACCTTGGATCAGATTGTGGGTATGACTATGTGCAGATGGGAGATGCTTGCTGGTATGGTAGATGTCGATATGTCTCATGAGTATGAGGACTGGTGGGCCCGTAACAGGTTCATTCATTTTAATGATCCCTCAGAGCCTATTCCTGGTCGACGTGATGGTGCTGGTGCCATTGGTGGTGGTGGTAGACATAGGAGAAGACGTGGACATAGAGATCCTCATGATGATAGACATGGTCAGGGTGATGTTAGAGATATATAGGTTGATGCAATCCTAGTAGTTCATCCTAGAGCAGCAGTTAGGTAGGATAGAGCTCATAGACAATAGTGAGCTCGGAGACAGGCTCACATTGATGTTGCTAGATAGATTCCTGGAGGTTTAGATCCGTTGGTATAGTTACAGTGAGTAGCTTTGGCACATCAGGATGATGACGTTTAGTAGGATCAAGCACAGCAGGTGCCTCTACTAGTTTAGTAGCCACAGGATTAGGGGCAGGATGCACAGGATGTTCCCACAATTGGTTCCTTAGCCCGAGATATGTAGTTACTGAGGACTGATATGTCCATTTTTGTTGGGAAATTATCTCAGGTTTCTTCCTTGATGCAGTAGTTTGTTTCAACCATGGTTGTTCCGAGATAGGATGGAGTGAGCACTTCTTAGGCTCCTCCTCCACCAGATGGTAGAGATCTAGGTGCCACAGGATCGTGATTGACTGCTGAAAGACTCATCCATCATTGATGTCCTCTGTTTCATATTTTATGCTCTATGATTGATCAGGACCTTTGATGTACCACTTTTGATGATATTGTAGCTTAATATACTTGATGTACTGGATCATTAATGAACACTTTTTTGATGATATATGATGATATACTCCTTGTTCTCTTGATGAGTTTGTTTATGAGATTATCTTTTATGCAACTATATGATGTATTATGCATTTACGATTTATGCTATGGATGCAGTTATCTTATGTTATGATATAGATAAATGAGTGCAATGATGTATGCTTTTCTATTTTTCAATGTATGGATGCAAAATGTTTTATGGAAATGCACATGTATGTTCCTATGTTTTTGATGATTTTTCAAGTATTTAGATGTATGTAATGTGAACTCTTATTTATATGAATGTATGATGTATGGAACATGATTTCTTTTCTTTTCTTTTTTGATATATGAGTAATGAATAATGATTAATGCTATGTATGAATGCAAAAGATAATCTCACTTGCATTGTTTGAAATCAAGGATTATGATGAATGTTTGAATTTAATCTTCCCCCATTTCTTTGATGTTTGAAACAACTCAAGTGTTATTGATGTGCCCCCCTTTGTCCTTGGAAATTAACCATAAATAAATGCAATTAACCTAACATAATAATGCAATGCAATTAATCTAACATGATAATGCAACCTAAGTGTCACCAAATTTTAGCAAAGAAATGCCATGAGGATAAATTTTCATCATTGAGCATTTTGGGACCGAAAAGCTAGTACAATCATCACTGACCACATCATGATGATATGAATACCACTTTTTATCACTTTTTTTGGTAACCTCATTTTAAAACTGGTACAACCCTCACTGGTTGGATGACCAAACTATGGGAGTCTGAATACCGGTGTCAACGGATTCAATGTTGCAAGTGGATTTTTGGTATTGAGATATGGAAGATCTAAATAGCCAAGGGATCCATTTGCATAAACAAGCAAAGGTTAATCCTTCCTCTGATGAGACAGTCCTCAATGGTTCTTTGATGACCATGTCGTTAGATGACTTCTCATAAGTTGATGAATCTTCCTCAAAACAATCACTCAAAGGCAAGAAAATATCATGCCTCTATCATGGCCAATCTAGTCGAAACATCCTCGATTAGCTAAAGAGATGTGATAAAAAGTCAATTTCCTAAAAAAAAAAATTATCAAAAGCTTTAAGTGTTTTTCCATGTTTTCATGATTTTCAAAAAGTATTTCAAAGCATTCTGATCTTTAAGATATTTTTGTCAATTTTTAATCCTGAATAGTAAAGTCAATGAAGGCTCATGGATCAGGTTGTAGGATCAAATACTTGGGTGGTGAACAATGATAACCATCAAAGGTTCACGAAAATCGCTCTCTCTAAAGTTCTGATAAATCTCTCTCTGATGTTACTGATTGCACTTATTGAATCCGTATGGTACCAAAATTCCAATCCTTTCCTGCCCCCAAGTGATAAATGTGATTATGGGACAAACTTAGGGCTGTAGGCAATGCAACAATGTGACTGAAAGCTTTATTATGACTATATACAAATGACAGATGCAATGAAGGTTTACAAATGGGATGTTGAAAATGCAATATGTACACATGTGACTAGGAAAGACAAACTTAAGCGAACAAAAGGTGCTTGTTTACCAAGTTTTCACCCTTTGGATAGATCAAGCTCTTTTTTTCTATTTTTTAAAGCTTTTCTCTTTTTTTTCCTACCAAGGTGCCTATTTGCTAGGTTTTCACCAAGGCATTTTTTTCTTTTTCCAATTTTTTTTGTATGTTTCTTTTTTTTTCAATTTTTTTCTTTTTTTTTCATATCATCAAGGTGCCTATTTCCTAGGATTTCACCAAGACAACATCTTATTTGAATGTTTTTGATCTTTTGTACTTTTCAATGTTTTTTGGAATTTTCAAGATCTCTTTTGAACTATGTACAATAAATATGATGCTCTCTCATCTGATACTCTTTATACTCTTTCATCTGACTCATGTGTAGAACCTTTTGAGATGAATATTGTTGATGGGTTCTTGGAGTTCCTCTCCATCACAATCTGATAACTTATAGGTTCCTGTGCCAAATGAAGATACTATGATGAATGGGTCAAGCCAATTAGCTTCCCATTTTCCTTTCTTCTCTCTTTCAACCTGATTCTTTGGGTTCTCTCGCAACACTAAGTCTACTACCTGAAAGACTCGATTTGATATGTTTATTATAGTTTCTCGAGATTCTATTTTGATACACTTTCAGGTGCTCATAAGCTTGTGTTTAATGCTCTTCAAGTAACTCCAATTGTTGAAGTCTAGCGACTCTATAGTCTTCATCTGTGATCAATCCTTATAAGGATACTCATAGAGACGGTATTTTAACCTCTAATGGTAGAACTACTTCGGCCCCATAGACTAATGAGAATGGTGTGGCTCCCGTAGGGGTTCTTATGCTAGTTCTATAGGCCCACAATGCTAGATTAATTTGCACATGCCAATCCCTTCCTGATTTATTGACCGACCTCTTCAAGATTTTCAAGATATTCTTATTTGTGGCTTCAACTTGCCCATTTCCCTGAGGGTAATAGATTGATGAGGAGTGGTGCATGATATGAAATGTCGCACAAAGTTCATCAACATCCTTGTTTTTGAATTATTTTCCATTATCTTTTATTATGGCATGAGGAATACCATATCGGCAAATGATGTGATTTAAGATAAACATGGAAATTTGTTTTCCCGTTGCCGTTATCAAAGGAACCGCTTCTACCCACTTAGTGAAATATTCTGTTGTGGTTATGATGTATTTGTGCCCATTTGAAGAAGGTGGGTAGATGACCCCAATCAAGTCAAATCCCCATTGGTAAAAAGGCCATGGTGTAACAAATGGGTGTAATTCCTATGCCGGTGCATGTATCATGTCGCCATGATATTGACATTTGCTACATATCTTTACAAAATGGCAAGCATCCTTTTCTAATGTCTTCCAGAAATACCCTAAGCGAAGGATTTTCTTGGCTAGGTTTAAACCACTAGAGTGTGACCCGCAAATGCCTTCGTGGACCTCGTGTAAAGCTAACTTAGACTCTTCTTCCTCTAGACATCTAAGTAATGTCCCATCAAGACCCTTACGATACAATGTTTCTGAAAGGATTATATAATGGGCTGATTCGCATATGAAGTTGCATTTTTGGGCTCAGGATTGGTCTAAAGGTAGCACTTGGTCTTTGAGATATGTGTATATAGGGTCATAACAAGGGGAGTCATGTCCATGTAATAGGGAAACAATTTGGGTTTCGGGAAGGTCAAATGCCGGTTTCACCAACTCTTCCACCAAGAACTCATACTTCTCATTTTGATCTAGTTTTTGTAACAAGGAAGTCAAGGTGGCCATGGCATCAGCTGCTCTATTTTTCTCTCTAGGAATCTGCTCAAAAGTGATCAAGGCAAAATACTTCTTCCATCCATCATTCATAGTCTTATATGGCATCAAATTTTCATCTTTGGTGTTATATTCATTGTTGACTTGATTGATGATGAGTTGAGAATCTCCATAAACTTGTAGCTCCGTGATGTTCCATTCTAAGGCCATTTTGATGTCTATGACTAGTGCCTCATATTCCACTATATTATTTGTGCATGGAAACAATAGCTTGTAGGACTTAGGAATAGTGTAACCTTGAGGAGTGACCAATAGTATGCCCACCCCAAAACCTCCTTGAGTATAAGAGCCATCAAAGTATAACTTCCATGTTTTTTCTTCTATGGTTACAATGGCGAAATCCAAAAATTCCACTTGAATAGTTTGTGTAGAAGTCATGGGATTCTCCGCTAAATGATCTGCTATCACTTGCCCTTTTATTGCCTTTCTATCGACATACTCAATGTCAAATTCACTCAATATCATAACCCACTTGGCTATCCTACCTGTTAAGGCAGTTTTGCTTAACAAATACTTGAGAGGGTCAATTTTGGCAATTAACTTGACCTTATGCATCAACATATAATGTCTCAACTTTTGAGATGCAAACACCACTGCTAGGCAAGCTCGTTCCATGAATGTGTAATTAAGTTCATATTTGATCAAAGTCCTACTCAAATAGTAGATAGCTCTTTCCTTTCCTTGTTCATCCTCTTGCGCCAAAAGCACTCCTAGGGATCTTTTAGTAGCAGATATGTATAGAAGCAATGCTTTGCCCTTGATTGGTGGCATGAGAATAGGTGGATTTATCAAATAGGTCTTCAATAATGTGAAAGCTTGATCACATTCCTCATCCCACATGAATATAGTATCCTTATGTAGCAATCTGGTGAAGGAATGACACTTTTCAACCAATTGAGAAATAATCTCCATGTCCATTATGGCTTGTACTTTCTCCGGGTCCACTTCAATTCCTTTAGCAAAAACTATATAGCCTAATAACTTGTCGGATTGGACACCAAAGGCACATTTCTTTGGGTTTAATCTAACTTTGAATTGTTCCAACCGAATGAATATCTTTCTTAGAATTTGGAGGTGTTCTTCTCTTTTGTGAGACTTTGCTAGTATGTCATCCACATAATCCTCTAAAAAGGTGTGCATCATGTCATGGAAGATAGTTGTCATGACCCTTTGATATGTGGCTCTGACATTTTTAAGGCCGAAGGGAATGACATTCCAACAAAAGGTGGCCAAAGGGCAAGTAAAAGCTATCTTTTCTTGGTCTTCGGGTGTGATTTTTATCTAATTGTAGCCACTAAAACCATCCATTAATGAGTACATGGAGTGACCTACTGTCAAATCCACTATGGCATCTATGCTCGGGAGTGGGAAATCATCCTTAGGGAATGCAAGATTCAAGTCTCTAAAATCCGTACACACACAAATAGATTTATCATGTTTTGTGACCGGTACAATGTTAGAGATCCATTCAGCATATGCTATTGCCCTTATAAATCCAACTTTTAACAATTTTTCCAATTCTGCCTTCACTAGGAGAGCCACATGTGGGTGCATTTTTCATAACTTTTTCTTTACGGGTTTAACCACGGGTCTAACATTCAAATGATGCATTATGAAATTGGGATCCAATCCAGGCATGTCGGCATATGACCATGCAAAGTTCACTTGTTGTTCTTGTAAAAACTTGATGACATCTTCTCTTTCTAGAGGTGTAAGTGATGCTGCCAAGTGTATAAATTTTGGATCCAATTATGTCCCAATGTTGACCTTTTCTGTCAGTTCTATAAGAATAGGTGACCTTTCTTCCTCATGTTCAGGCAGGGTATCCAATCTCTCTTCCTTTGGTGCCACAGTTGGGTTTTCACCATAGGAAATGTCTTTTATCTTTATTTTTTTTGGTTCTAATGGTGCCACATAGTGGTTTTCATCACTAGAACTTTTCATTTTTTTATTTTTTTTCATTTTTTTCTTTTGACTAAGAGAATGGACCCCCGCTATTCTCATCATGTCTGTATTGAATTCATTGGTGGAAGAGGGTTCAGCCGCATTAAGGTATTGGCTCATTGCTTGGTCATTTGGAAAATAAAGTAAGTCATTTGACTCGGTTTGGTCCCAATCAGTGAGGTCTACATGCATCAAAAGTAAGGATTCATTGGGTAAAATGTCATCAATAGGGTTGATGGACATGACTTCATTTGAGGGTTCATACATTGTATCGTTTAGATCTATGATGTGAACTTCCTCGAGATGGTCCATGGAAGAAGGGTCAAAATCCCCTTCACTTGAGTCCTCTTTGACTTCTACGGGAAACAATGTGGGAAAAGCCATGAGCAGATTAAAACTAACATTTAAATCTCCCTCCTCCGAAGGCATCCAAAATGTCTCTATCCATGCTTGATTGGTAGGTGCATGCCCTATGTTAATATCTTGGATATTAGGTTCTTCATTGATTTGAATTTCCTGCCTTGGGATTTTTGCATAAGTATGTATTGCAATCACCTCCTTATCTTGACATGATTCATCTGATAGGGTATCCCACTCATAATATCAGGAGTCATCACTATCTCCATCGAATTCTAAGGCATTTACTTGAGGATAAAAGTCTTGCATTGGGTTGGAGCTTTCGCCTTTGTATTGGTAGCCTACTCCAGAATTTTCTTCTTTCACCCTCCAAGTAGGTTCAATGTGTTCTAGTAATCCTCTATTCCTTTGGCCTAAGGGTCCTCTTCCCTTGTATCCCATCTTCTGCATTATCTCAAACCCATTCCCATATTGCTCGGTTTGTATATTAACATGCTGGATTCTTTCCATGGGAGTGTTTGAAATATCTTCCTCATCATGATAAAGCCATTGAAGGACTTCATTCTCCTCCTTGTTGAATGTTGCTTTGCCACTCTCTCTTATGAAGTAAGAGTTGTACTTATGAGGTAAGTGTTCTTTAGATGGTTTTCCATTTGTCCTTGGAGATGTGGGCATATCAAATAGGGAAACAGAGTATTCCCCTACTCCTTTTGAACTAATTTTGCATTGTTTGTCAAATGCCTCCATCATTTTATCCATTTTCTTGTAGTTTTCCTTTTTAGCTTCATCTTTTTCTTCTCTAGTAGGTTTGTAGAGTACCATCTCTGATTTGGGAGTTTGATATGAACCCTCATTAGTTATTGGACCCTCGTAGCTCATCTTTTCCTTTCCCTTAGTTGATGTCGTTGGGCTAGCTTGAGGATAGTTTTGAGTAGCATTTAATGTTATGACTAGATCATCCATTTTGGTATCTTCAATGGTGACTCTTTGAATGATTCCTTCCCAGTTATGTGGAATATATAACTCATGAAGGGGTTTGAGTGTATTGCAATATTGGAATGGGTTTGAGTCCCCTCCAACCGTGATTTCTTCACCCATGTACGAAAATTTGATGCATTGGTGGTACGTGGATGGGACTGCTTGCATCTTGTGAATCCATGGTCTCCCCAACAAAATATTATAAGTTAACTTCATGTCCAATACTTGGAAATTGGTGTCCTTCTTGACGGTTCCCACTTGTATGGGCAATACGATCGTGCCTTTAGAGGCCCTTTCAGCTTCATCATAAGCCTTGATAGTGATTTTTTTCGTAGGGTCAATGCAAGACTCGGACAACCCTAAGGATTTAACAAGACTTAATGTACAAATATCAAGGCCAGCTCCTCCATCAATGAGGGCTCTTTTGACTCTATGCCTTTCTATTAGGACCTCTATATGCAATGGTAGATTTTGAGGATGGGTTATAGACATGTCATCTTGGTCAGAAAATGAGAGACAATGAGGTGCCACAAGATGACCTACCATATTTTGGAACTTTTCCTCTTCTAAGTTAGTAGGAACGTTTGTCTCTATTAGAGATTTTTCCAAAATATCCTTATGGTTAGGGGATAACTTCAACAATTCCAAGATAGAGATTTACGCTGGAGTTCTTTGCAACTGATCAACCAAGCTATAAGGTTTTGCTGCTATAGAAGGTTGTTTGACCACGATGTTGGACTGCGGAGTGCTAATAACTTTAGGAGCAGCCCCTTGTAGAGTCATTCTAGAATTTTTCCCTCTTGTAATGACATTTGATGCCTCTTTTTGGGGCTGTTCATTAATTATTATAGCATTCACAATGTTATCATAAGGTGGTGCAAAGTTAATGTTATTGGCACTTTGTCTCTTGCCATTAGATGATTCCCCTTTGTCATGTTTGTAAAAAGGCTATTTGAATGTCGTATGATCTTCATTGCTTTGAGGTCCATCAATGGTGATCGTGCCATTATCGATTAAGTCTTGCACTATATTCTTTAGCTGCAAGCATTCATTTGTTGTGTGCCCTCGAATCCTATGGTACTCACAATGGCTATTGGCACTCCACCAACTAGGCTTGTTATTTGGCTCATAAGGCTGAATGTTGGGTAAAGTAATGACATTATTAGCCATGAGAGTCTTTAATGCCTTTTCTAGGGGTTCACCCAAGGATGTGAAGTTCCTTTGAGGAGTGGGCACCAAATATTTATCAAATTTATTATTTCTCGCATTATTTCCTTGGTTGCCCTTATTGGCATTGTTGTTATTGGAAGGTGCATTGGATGTCTGATTAGTATTATTCACCTGATTAGGTGTCCTTGTAAGAGCAAATGGGACCACCTTCAAGTTTCTAGACTCCACCACACCATCACTAACAATTCCCTTATTGTTGTTCTTATACCGACTATTATTATTGAACCAATTATTCTTCTGATTGTTGCCATTGTTGGAGTTATTGTTGTTGGAGTTATTCTTATTATTTTTATACAATTTTAATTCTCCACTTTTGACCAACACTTCCTCCATTGTTACTTCATTTTCAATTAAATCCTAGAAGGTCTTGGGACATTGCATTCATAATCAGTAGTTCAACTCATTGCTTAAATTGTTTATGAAGATATCCATCTTCTCTTTTTTAGACACGCTCCTAGGATATCTTGCTAAAATTGTCCTCCATCTTTGTAGAAAAGTGAGGAATGCCTCTCCATCCTTTTGTTTAGTGTTGCATAATGTTATCATCATGACCTCATGCTTGATATTATATGAGTAATGAGCCATGAATTTCAAAGCTAACTCTTCGAAGGTCTTAATGCTGGAGAGTAACTTAGAAAACCACTCCATAGCCATGCCTCCTAAGCTTCGTGGGAATAGCCTCATTAAATATGTTGTATCATGCATGAACTCTAAGCTCAATGCACAAAACTCATGTAAGTGGTCCTAGGGATCCGACGTTCCCTCATACTTGTCATACTTGGGAAACACTACATTAATTGGGAATGGCACCATGACCAAGCTTTTATCAAATGGGAATGGACACAATGCTTCGATGGAGAAAGGCTTGGGAGCTCCACTTTGCTTAATGGTATCCAATTGCATTTGGAACATCTTGAACTGCTTATTCATGATGTCTAAGGTACTCTCCTCAACTTCTGGTAGTTTGAGTTGGTTAACATCGTAGTCACGGGGAAGCTTGAGGCCTTTTTGTGCTAAGTCTAGAAAGTACTTTTCTCTATCTCTATCCATTGCCTTTTCCATGAGCTTTCAAAAATAGGGACATTGGATAGCCTCACTAACCTTTTCATCCATGGCATCTTCTGTCATTGCTTCGGTGTTAGTTTTATTGTGAGTGTTGTCAATCCCTTGAGCATTTTAATCTGTCCCTCCATTATTAGTATTGCCTTGGTTATTTATGCCAATGCCCCCATTATTGGCATCACCTTGGTTAGTGAGATCAATACCACTATTATCTTTACCACCCAAACTACCATAATACATCATGTTGTCCTCTACTTCTTGTTCGAGTGATTTTTGGGGTACTCTAGGAGTGGTAGACTCATCTCCTGGGTAAGGGAGCTCTTGTCTCAAATAGGTCCCGTATGCTTGCAAGGTTTGTTTAATGTAGTAAGATCTAGTTAAAGTAGGCATGAACCTTGGAGAGGAAGAGTTGATATTACTCGGGGTCTAATCCTTTGTATGATTTGCAACAATGATGTAGAACCAGGATTTTTGACCAAACTGAAAGTTGGAGCAGTAAGAATGCGGAAAAGGGTACTCAAATATGTGATCAAAATTTTTTGACCTCTCCTATAAATACTCCTTGTTTTCCCTTTTAGATTTTTGGGTGTCACTGGCCTGAGTGTAGGCATGACCAAAACTTCTATACGCGTGAACTGGTTTCTTGTTAGGCGGCAGACTGTAGATGTACAAGCGATACTTTGCTATTATTAAGCAACTTTCCAATTTTAACAGGCGTGTTTGAAAATTATCTAGGTGTGACTTAACTGTGTCTACGCATTTTTAAACAAGTCACAGGCATGACTGAACCTCTGATAGGCGAGTTTATTTTGTGCACAGGCGGCACCTCTTTGATCAGTTTGTAAGATTTTGGATTTTTAAAAGTTTAAGATCAGTCTTTGGAAATTTATTTGTTTGAAAATAGAAAAACAATCACAACACACACATCACTTTGTCATCATGTCCCTAAAAAAACTCTAATGTGTATATTCTCCAATGTTTTTCACAAGTATATCACAAGAAAGAATTCCAAATAGCCTACCTAAAGTCAATTTTGGCTTGTAAACATGGCTCTAAAAGGTGGCCTTGCTATTTTATCCAAGTTTTAATAAATATTCCATTCAAATAAACTTCAATCTCTCATCCTCCAAGGAGGCTTCCCACACGCACCGAAGTATGATTTTGCACAATCCGTGAGGACTACTAGAGGAAGGTTGAAAAATTAAAATCCGTTTGTCATGCACCCCATTAAGGATACATGCGTTTCATTTTAGAGTGGGTCGGATTCCCACGGCAAAAGCAAGTGTATCCCACTTTGGGTTGTCCCTCTCACTGGCCTCGTTAAGGCAAACTTGGGAGGCAAGCCCACTATTGCTCTAGCATATATATGAAAAACAAGAAATGAACTTAGGCCGACAAGTTTGGGAGTTTGGTTCACTCAAAGAGTGAAGAGCATATCCCTATTGTCTTTCTTTGTTCCACACACTTAAAGACACGTTTGTTCTTTCCCAATATCTTGACAAGGAGATTCTTAGAATTGAAGTGTGAAATTCATTTCCTACTTTATCCCAAGCTTATATCAAAATGAAATGCCGCAATTTAATCAAATGCAAGCTTGATTAGGAGAATACCTTTTTCTTGTAGCTAGCATAAAGCTAGGGGCATTTTTGAGAGAATTTTGTCATTTTTCACTCACCTTGGAAATAGCTCCTTCCAATGTGCTTATACTCCAGCAAGTTAGTCAACACTAACAATCAAAGTGAGGGGAAACCAAAATCAAAATTGACAACACAAAGATTTATGAAATGAATTTTTAAGCACTCTAATTGTAAATTTTCAAACAAAAATTTGAACTAAGGGCCAAATATCCAATTTAAAGAGACAAATTTCTATTTATAAGCTTCAATTACAGCAAGGTATTTTTGATATACCTGATTGTCTTCATCTTGTGTTAACTCAAGAACAACTTTGATATGTGCTTTGTTTTCCCTTTTGATTTTCTTAGCTAGTGCCTTCTCTTCTTTTTTGAACCTGGTTTCTAGCTTCTGCACTTTTGGATGCCTGTTCATTTACTATCAAAATGTACAATCAGAAAGTTAAATGACAGGATTAATCAATCTGCAAACAAATTCTGACAGAAAACTGAAAGCGACATTGTCCAGCAAATAGGTGATAACAAAATGTTCACAGGCGTAATTTTACAAATACCGAGTGACACTCTGCAGTGCCACGAGTGATACTGAAAATCACAAAAGTGTGCACAAATTATTCCTAAGCGTGAATAGAACTTTTAAATTGTAGAAAATTATTATTACAAAGTGACATTTTAACTAACATTAAGCGGAAACTGAAATATCCAAAGCATGGTAGTAATTTGAAAATTGTAACGAAAAGCTTGGACTTAAGCGATAATAAATTTCAACAAAGTAATACTTCAAGCATCATAAGCATAACTATTAATTAAAAGTGCGGAGCAAAGCTTTAAGATAAGCGACACTAAAATGAAGCCAGGCGATACTCCCTGAGTCACAGGCGTGACTTGAAGAGACAAAGGCTGAATACTTTACGGTCGCACGCGTTAATCTCTATTTAATCCGCATGAGTACAAAGATTGTAGGCGGTAATAAAATAACTACAGGGGTGAACAAACCTCTTGTAAGTGTGATTTCACCAATTTCCTGCAAGATAAACACGGAAAATAGAGAATACAAGCATGCAAATGAAGATCTAAATGATGAAATGAGGCTTAGAGCCCCATGGTGGGCACCATTTGTGTGATGATGGATATCACCTTCATGAAATTAAGATCTATTAGCATCAATTTAAAGAAAATACAATGCAAATCTAATTTAAAATGAAACTATAATCTAGAACATCTCATGGTTCTCTAGAAAGAAGTGGTAAATGAAGCTCTCAGCTTAGATCCTCACTAGTGACACCTCTAAAATGAGAATTATGCTGCTATATGCTTCTACTATGCTTCTATTATGCTTCTAGTATGCTTAATCTAGCTCAAATTGACACAATTATTATGCTAAAATGCTCAAAATGCTCTTAGAATGCTTTCAATTGCCTATAGTAACAATGCTTTGCAAATGAAATTCTAAGATGGAAATGCTCTCCAAAATGCCTCATATTTATAGTAAATGTCCAAGGATAGGGGGTGGAGTGAAGTAATCATGGTTATCCCTTGGTTGAGTCAAATACTTTGCATTGTTCATAAATGGGGGGACAAATGAGGGGACAAGCCTTTAAATGGTTTCAAAGCTTTGGACAATTTAAATGTTTGAGTGATTTATGTCTTTTTGTCCTCAATTCTCATTGGTTCATCACTTTGTTGAAAGAAATTAAGAATTATTAAATTCTATTAATTAATTAAATTTAGCCATGTATGGGTAATGGGTTCATTTTGATTTTTGATTAAAAACAACTATACAATTAATTGATTAAAATCAATTATATATTATTTTTGGCCCTTTTAAGCTTTGATTTAATTATTTAACATCATTATTTAATTTCTCCTTTGCTTTAATTGATTTTGTCCCACTTTATTTAATTATGTCCATTTTTACTTGATTTAATCCCTTTAATGATTTTATTGATTTTTGAGTCATTTATTGATTTTTGCAATTTTAAAAGCACTTGTCCAATTTTGTGTGTCTACAACTTTCATGGACATCCATATTCTGTTCCAAATCCACTACTGACAAAGAATCAGTTCTTGTACTTATTAATTACATTTTCTTGAAATATTCCAGAAGACGATTACAAGCTTCTTCAATAGGGTTTTTAAAAGCTATGAAATTGAAGCTAATGGATGCAAAAGTTAAGGTTTTCAATTCTCAAAAGTGAAAGTTAGGATTTCAGGCCAAAGATGTAAAAATTGGGGTTAGGACTCATCGAAAGGCGAAAGTTAGTGTTTGGAATCAAAAAATGTGAAAAGGTAATGTTTTGAAAAATTTCACGTGAAAGTTAAAGTTTTGGAAGAAAAGACACAAAATTTAGAGTTTGGAGCAAATAATCATGAAAGTTAGTGTTTGAGACTCCAAACATGCAAAATTTAAGGTTTGAGGTTGGAAAAACATGGAAGTTGAAGTTTTTAATACACTTCCGCATGCAAAGGGAAAATGACTTGAATTCTTTGAATTATTGGTCTTCAAAAATCAAGGCAACAACTGGTTCTAACTAGGGACAAGGACCAAAAGGGACGCAAGATGAATCCAAAATCCTTCCAATTATTAGCGTGTTATCCATGGGCAATAAAGTCACAAAGGAGAGACAACATCAGGACAAAGTAGAGATACTAGAGATAAGACAAAAGTGAGACTGACACAACAAAAAAATCTACCTACGATATGTACATAGTAGATATCCCTACCTCAAGTGGCTCAAAGATGATAATATGAAGCCATTTATAGGTTGGGAGAAATAGACACCTTTGTGACAAAGAGTAATGCACCTTTGTAACACCTGTGAGCTCAATAGCTCAACCAAAATGACATGTATGAGATGAGAAATTTTTTTGATTAGTGAATGAAATAGCCATTTCTTATCAAAAAGCTTTGAACTTTCTTGAATCATATGTTACAACTAGTGGTTGTTGTTGAACCAAAAGATTGACCTGTTAATGCTTGATACAACCACTAGACTTATAGAAGACGCAGGAGGTTGTTAAACCATATCATGAATCCCAAAGGGAGATGTTGGAAATTATTCCAACAATCCCCCCTCAGCATCACCCAAGGGGATTTGAACCTATAACCAAGCTCTGATACATCTTGTTACAACTAGTGATTGCCATTGCACCAAAAGATTAACTTGTTAATGCTCGATATAACCAATAGACTTATGAAAGACACAAGACGTTGTTAAACCATCTCATGAATCCCGAAGAGGGATGTTGGCGATTAGTCCAACATCATATTGGAACCACCTTCTATATTATTGGTGATAACTTTTGGCATCTTAACTGCAAGAAGTTGAGTCCACTTATAGCAAAGCTTTTTGTGCGTGAAACCCATTTTTAGTGGAAGATGTTTTCTAGGGAAGTTTTTCACAATATTAAAACCATTATAGCTATGACTACATAAATTTAAAATATAAAATTTTGGTTTAGTTGGAATATTTTTTTCTATTTTTCAAATAATTTCTAATAAAATAGGTACATAAGCATGAAATAATAGGTTTTCTTATTCATATAATAACTTCAAAAATTTTACATTTTTTGAAAATCAAATTATATGACATCAAACTATAGACAATTATTTTAACATGGATTTTTTTTTTTGAAAAATGATGAATTCAGGTCAACTTATGTTTTCCATACATGAGGGGTTTTCAAAATAGAAATCACAGCCATTAAAAAAATAGTAGAAAAAAATATATTCAAAAGACAATTACAAAAAATATGCTCATCAATTTTATGTGTCTTATAAATCATATACCAAAAGGACTCAACAAAATACTTTCATTTAGGTAAAATTATGGTTGTCGTACACGGGCATGGAAGGTCCTGAATAGTGACATTTAAACAATGGTTTTTCAAAACACCTAGTGAAATTTTATTTTTTTTATCTGGGTATTAATATAAATTACATATTTAGAAACTAGACTTTCAATACTATATTTCTTATTACTAAAATTTTTAAAGATTCAATATTTAATTACTTCAAATTTTTAGGTCAATCGGGATGAATTCTGAAAAACAAGGAAAATAGTTCCACTTTTTGGCTAAAAAGTGGACTCAACTTCTTGTTGGGCCTTGGCACCCTTGTTAGGCATACCAATATACTCTATATGAAGATTCTTTTGATGATCTATATTGGAAGAAATTAACCCACAAATCAGACATCCTTCATGCAGATTGTGACATGAAAAAACTTATGCCAGTGGTAATGTTGAATTTGATTTTTGAGTCTTGGCTTGGGAATCACTTGTCGAAAGATGTTCATCTAAAAATGGAGGATTTAGGTAGGTGCATTCACTAAGGTGGGAGTAATCAATTGAAGCCTTCGAACACCATTATGAGATACAACATCATGAGAGCTAACTTCATTGGAATCGATCATTAGATCAACCATTACCTTATTATTTATTTCATCATTAGTACACTTCTCCAAAATATTTTTTGATATAGGAGGTGACTATTTGATAAAAGATTCAAAAAGTGGGATTCTCTAAACTTTAAATGCTCCATAAGGTACAGATTGCACTCCCATTAAGACAAGGACATTTTTTGATATATCTATGTACCTTTCATCTTCAACATATTCATCAATGTCTATGTTCTCCACTAATTCTTCTTCATGACACTTTTCATGAAATTTAAAAGCTTCATATTCTATTTGCATGAAAGTTTGGAGGAGATTGTTTGATGATTTATCTTCTTCTACTTGGATCTATCTTTAAATCTTTCATCAACTACATAACTCAATGAAAGTTCATTGACATCTTCAAAAGTGAAGGTTTTCATTTTTGAAGGATAAGAAGATGTCTACAAAGGTTCACTTGTGGTTTCTTCTCCATTGGTCATAGCAAAACAAGATTGTCTAGTGGTTGTCAAAACTTTGATTTAATCACCAGGGCTTTCCTCTTTAATTATTAGTGATGGATGAATGGGAATATCCTCTCCACATAGAAAATAATCATCTGAAGCATTGAGATACCAACTAGGAATAAAAACTACATGGGATTCATCTTGATGCATTCTTTCTTTGCCACTTCTTTGAAGGTGGAGTTGCATTAAAGTATTAAAAAAATTTGATACCCCTCCTTTAAGCTCCTCATTTTTAAGTGGATGGAAGACTTCTTCTTTCTTATGAATATCATTATTGTTCTTGTGACATGCTTTGATGCAATCAACTTGCTCTATCTCTCTCACTTCTTTTTTATCTTTTTCTTGACATACATTCTTTTGAGAAGACTTCACTCCGTCTTCCCTAACATATGCACATTGTGATAGATCTCTTTCAAGAATTATATTAATAAGCATCCTATCAATAAGAGAATTATAATCATTCTCATCTTTTTCTTCTATCTTTTTCAATCTTTGAAGCAATGACGGATAGATTTTATCAAGATTAAGTTACATATTGCCATAGAAGCTTCTCAAGAACTGAGTTTATTTGTGGTCATCAAGGTCTTGATTTCCTTGACCAGCAAGTGTAGGGGAAGGAGCTTCATCATTGTTGTCCATTACTGATTTAAGTGAATGATCATGAGAAAGAAATCGGTTCCTTTCACCATCACTTTCTTTAATATTTTACAATTTGTGAAGTAAGGGAGGATGAAATTTATTTGGAACTAGCTGCAAGCCACCATAGAAATTCTTCAAGAAGTTGACTGGTTGAGGATCATTGAGAATCTCATTTTGTTGAGCAACAAGTGTAGGAGAGGAATTCCTATTTTTTTTCATTATTGATTCCAAATCTTCATCTTTGCATGCGTAACTTCTCTTAGATAAAAAAAATCTTGATTGTAAGAAAGAAAATGACTTTCTACACCACCTCTTTCTTCAATGCTTTGCAAAACTTGGAACAACAAAGGGTGAATCTTATGCAAAAGGAATTGCATGACACCATAAAATATTTTCAAAAATTCAACCTGTAAGGTTTCATTGGGAATCTAATTCTTCTGATATGAATAGTCTTCATCATCACTCTCACTATCACTATTGCTTTCCACTTTTCCTTTATACATAATCATTGTTCTAAATTTGAACTTTTAAATAGAGTTTCCAACCTTCATAACACAATGGTATTTCGCTCCCTAGTAGAGTTTCCAACCTTCATAACACAATGGTATTTTTGTCCCTAGAAGAGTTTCCAAAAATCTATTGTAAACAAATTTGTCACAATGAGTCCTCCTTCAAAATTGGCCCTATTTTCCCTGTGAGCAATGACAATCCTGCCAACAGTTGGAGAGGTTGCAATTAGATTGCAATCCTCCTCTACGTTTGAGAGGGGCATCTCCCTCATATGATGGTGGTATTTGTTTTTTTTGTGTACTTTTCACCTAAAAGTACAAAAAAGATACAAGACAAAATTGAAGGAAATGGATAATGAAAACCTTACTAGCAGACATATGAATATCAATTAAGACTTCACGATCGATAACAATTGCAAAGGGGATTTAACTACAAGATAACTTGGATATGCAAATTGATGAAAGAAAGGAAACATATTTCCATATATGAGGAAAAATGTAGTCTCAACACTTTCTAACCAAGATACCAAGGTGTGAATGTGATTAATCTTTTACATATATTATTTATACTGAAGACTCATAGATCACATAAGTATATAATGGGATTATCAATGTGACATATGAGAAATTGATAATAATAACTGAGAATCATATTCAACACATATGAATGAAATGCATTTTTTGTTATCTTTTTAAAAATTTAAAAGTTTCAAAAACCCTTAAGAACAAAGTATGAAATTAGAGATCTCAAAAATTTCCTCTACAAAATTCTCTGAAGTTTCTCCCCATCAAAGTCTCCTCCACATTACAAATTGCCTTGTATTTATAGGCTCCTTTGATAACAAACGGTTTTTAAGTTACTAACCAACTGAGAGCATGGAAGTTATTCATGCTTTTACAATCAACTCTAACTTTTACAAAATAAAAGTCAAAATCACAACTTATCACATTAAGTGATGTAAATCACTTTTACAAAAAGACAATTTACTATTCACAAATTCAAAGGAAAACCAACATATGAGTTTTTCCGAGGTGAGCTTTATTTCTTCTCTTGAGCCACAAGTCACCTTAACATATTTCAACTTAGTCCAATGCATTTATTAAACATCATTTTCCTTCAATGGAACCCAATTAGCATTTAGCAAGCTTTCAATTGAAAATAACCCCTCTTCATTTATGACTTGATAGACATATATGCACCAATTTATGAGTCATTTGTCAACTAACATGTATTCCTTTAACACCAATGTTTGATCTTGATAGTTATTTGAGTTCCCATTTTCATTAGAAAATGATGTAAAGAAACATTCACATCCAAAGAATCCTTGGGATGAATCTTAAGCATATGAATCTCAACATCAAAACCTACCATAGGCCTTATAGAATCTCAAATGGAAGTTTGAAAGTTTTTAAAGCTTTCATAATTGTTTACCAACTTACTCTAAACCTCCACCTTAAGCATACTTTGACATAAGATCAAGCATACTTTGACATAAGATCATCCACACTTGATACATGAAGTGGTCTCTTTAGCCTTATAGTGATGAATTGGAGAAGTGTACCCTCTATCTTCACTTATAAATGTTTCTTTTATGGTACCATTTATAGTTATACAACCAAAGAACACATTCCTCTTTCCAATTCCTTCATGAACATTAATTTTATTGTGCATGAATAATAATGGGAACATGATATGGCTGCCATCCTTCTCTGAAATTTTCTCTTCTGAGCTTGACAGTTAAAATTTATATATGCATGATTACTAATACTAAGAAGTAGAAATACATCGATACGCCATCTATTCTTGATCCTATCTAAAGAAATCTGTGAGTAAGATTTCTCCAAGGGCTCGTTCTTCAGTTTCACACCCTTTGATTACATCCATAGAATTATCTCTTCCATGACAACCCAAAAGACCAGACACTTTCCCAATTGTTTTGATTAATGGAAAAAACAAGTTTTGAAGGGACCTGAAACCCTGTACAAAGAAAAAGCTTAAGATAAAGCATTAGGAGTACACCATACACAATAGATCAGTCATAACAAAAGGCAAAATGTCCCCATGATATCCACAGAAATCAAATAATTTTCATACGGGAGAGTCAAAATTGCCCCATTGAGAAAATGTCACCACTTTCCCAATTGTTTGCTCCACCAACATGTGAGATAACATCAATTGTTGTCAATAATGCTATCAATCATTTGACCTCTATTTGAATAATGGAATAATAAAGACTGTCCAAATTATAGTTGTGATTCATCCCATACTCAAAATGGGACGCATCCCCCCCTTAAATCGCAGACGCACCCGAGATAGGGACGCATTGGGGACAAGGGGACGACATCCCGGAGGTCTAGGCGGAGCCACCATCCTGTCGTCGTCTTGGTGGGGGATGTGGTGACGTCCCGAGTGGGGACAAGGGGACGCCTGGACGTCCCCTCGACCTTGAGGGGATGCCCAGACGTCCCCCGTCATGGGAAGCCAAAAAATACAAGTTTTTTAAAAAAAATTTGTTCATGGGCGGGAGGATTTATACAAATATAACATTTAAGTATAAGTTTGATTTATTTAATCAAACTTATACTTTAAGTTATATTTGTATAAATACTTTTCAAGATGTTTGAGATAGGTTCCAGCTTCATAGGAGTTAAGATGCAAATTCTAGATTTTGGGGGTTTTCAAAAAATTCCAGACTTAGCCAAATTTTAGGATTTAGCAAGCCTTTAGTAGGGTTACCTCCCACAATCCATCATGGCCTTCTAAGGTCAAAATGAAGCTGACAAAATGATTCTCAAAGGGTTTTAACTCGTTTTATCACAAATCACTTGGTTTCAACCCCATCTCTATGAAAGACCTAGCTTAGTTCTCACCCAAATCCCAGACAGACATGACTTCCCAACAAGCCAAAATCACTCAAACCTCATTTGCCGGACCTAGGGACTTGAAAACAGCCACCAACAAAGATATAAATGTTAGATATTGGTCCTTTTGTGTTGGATATACATGTTAGATATAACTTATATGAATATGTAACATTTATATCCAACACAAAAGGACAAATACTTCAACACAATACTTTTACATTTTTATGTCTTATCTTGTTATACATCTTTTCATAACTAGCATTTTAAGTACCACGTGTATAGTATATACTATATACACCCCCCTTGTCCCCCGCCATCCCCAAATTGAAGCCCCTCTATCCCCGTACCAGAAACTTGTCCCGCCGTTCCCCGTCCCCCATGGCGGTGTAACTATGGAATATACAGAATAGGAGCAACTTGAAATATAAAGGACTGAATAATTAACATGCTTGAGCTGGTCTGTTAAAACCAACATTCTGACCGCACCTTCCTTATGATCACAGTTCTTTTGACTTTGGTCAAGCTATCCGTGTGCTTTGTTGATATACTCTTTGCAATTGTGAAGAAATGCCAGTTAATTGTATTCACTCGGATATTTTTGAAGCCTTTTCGACATATCCTTTTCATGTAATACCTGCAATCATTCAATCCATATGACTGTGTCTTTAATGAATTCTATCAAACACCCACTGTATTTCATACATGTCAATTACGGTACTCACAATTCTAACATCTGACAAAAACTCCACAATCGGGTGTTCATACGCTGTTCTGAGGCTTCCATATCAGTACAGGCGTGGAGGTTGTCAAAGGTTGTAGAATTTAGATTCACACCAGCCAACTGCATATGCTTGAAACTTTAAAAGGCCTTTTCAACAAGTCCAGTGCGCGCGCACACCACTTTGCACTAACACCTTCAACATTTTGCATTTGGCATTATGTCAAACAGTTGTTGTGCCTTTGTCTATGCATCCACATCTTCGCATGCATGTCTAGGATAGCATTTTGAAGTATAAAGTCTAACAAAAATATCCGATCCTTCAAGCTTTGATGGATACCACTGACTGTGTCGACTGTTTATGTGGTTTACTTTTAGAGTACGAATTGAATTTTATTGAAAGTTTATAGACCACTCCTTCGTGCATGCACCACAATTATGCCATTATTTAGATGATCATCCTTCGTAAAAATTTTAATTAGATTCCAATGCAATGAGATCTTCGAACAGCCTGGAAAGCAGAGTGGCTGTGCACAACATTATAAGCGAAGTTTCGAACTTGAAACCTCCTTCAAATTAAATTTTGCAACATGTAATCTTCTATATGACGGAAGGCATGCAATAACAGGGCCAGGATATCACAGAGCATTTTAGCTCTGTCACACAGGGGCTTAGTTCTGTGCTTTGCGATCACAAAGGCATTTTATCAAATTGTTCATATACCTTCACTGAGCTTCGACATTTTGCACGCATATCCAAATCGAACCCTCCACTATTTAATCTATGATGGATATCCATAACCTGTACTAAAGCTTCTAGTTTGCGTTGGTAGAGAGTATTTGGCAAAAGTTACAAGTACTGTATACTTTTTTTTCGCTCGGTACAACTAGCTTTATACTTGATAAGTGCATTTGCATGAAAATTTCTGAAGCATTTTCGTCAAAAATTATTTGTATGTATCCTGCAATGATGACATTCCATGTTGGCATGTTCACCTGAGCATTGGAACCGCACATCAACTTTAACTCAACAGTTGCCGATTGCATTGCTTGAAGTTTCTATAGCCTTCGAAACAAATCAATTTTGCATACATCTGCAATATTACGTTCCATGAGATAACATCTGTTTGGCACATTATGTCAAATGTTTCACGTGCCTTGTTTTTGCTTCTTCGGGTGCATTGCATATTAACTAGGGCGTTCATAACCATCATATATGAATGGACTCGTACTCTTGTCCCCAACATTGCAAAAATCTTGTCACTGCTTTGGTAGAGAACATTTCTCTATCATCCACTGTGTCTACTACAATAAACCCAACTATAATATATGACAAACATATTTCAATCACATGCTTTCATGGACGTCCATATTCAATTCCAAAGCCGCTACCGGCAAAGAATTTGTTACTGTATCTGTTAATTGCATTTTCTTGAAAGCTGTCAAAGGAGGGTTACAAGCTGTTGAAATAAAGTTTTCAAAAGTTAAGAAATTGAAGCTAATGGATGCCAAAGTTAAGGTTTTCAATATTCAAAAGTGAAAGTTAGGATTTTCGGTGAAAGAATGTAAAAGTTGGAGTTGGGGTTCATTTAAAGGCCAAAGTTAGAGTTTGGAACAAAAGATGTGAAAAGTTAATGTTTTGAAAAATTTTATGCTAAAGTAAAGGTTTTGGAAGAAAAGACGCTGCAAAATTTAGAGTTTGGAGCAAATAATCTTGAAAATTAGTGTTTCAAACATGCAAAATTTAAGGTTTGAGGTTGAATAAACATGGAAGTTAAGGTTTTTAATACACTTTCATGTATAAAGAGAAAATGACTTGAAATTTTTAAATTTTGGGTCTTCAAAGCTCAAGGTAACACACTTCACATGTCCCTTCAACTTTCACAAAGATATTTCATTTGGCTCATTTTGTAATCTTTTCAATTTACACAAAATATTTACAAATATTCAGTCATAGCTAACATTTAGACTACAATAATATTTACAATGATTTAAAAGTTAATAACACATTTGATCTTCAAATTTTTAAATGTGCTTCTAAAAAGATCCAAAGATACAGAAACAAATTAATAATTAATAAATATAAGAAATAACAAAATATGAAAAATAATGAAAATAAATTTAAAATATTACAACAATGACAATAATGTAGAGATCTTATAATTTATAGAAAAAAGAAGACAACTTAAAAAAATTCTTTATTTTTAAAAAATTTCATTTATTATAAAAATTTGTTCAAATATAATAACTATTCACAGCAACGGTCAATTGAAAAATGATTTTATTAATTATTTGTAATAGAAATAAAAATGTGCACCTTGTTTAATTTGTGAATTTGAGAAGTTCGCAGTATTATAAATAAGTTTATCCAACAGAAACTACAAAGTCACTTTTATAGAACTACCAAACAGATGGAACTGTCTAATCATAAAATAAATACGGCCATTCCTAAAAGATTCACCCAAAAAAACTCTAAATTGAAATGGAATGCAAAAGCAATATATTTATGTAATATGAGCTTGGTGTATGTTGTGTTGATTAATCTGTAGAAATGGGGTTTGCATGTTCATAGGTCTAATTAGAACAAAAACCTTCCAAATTCAAATAATTCATATCTGTGATTATAGGACTTTCCTGGGATTGTAGCACGTTCATGTTAGAGCCTCAACCTTCACCCCACTTCAGTATAAAGTTTTTGGGAGAAGCGTAAGCGATCTACTCCTTGTTTTTCTCTTATGATTAAAATTTCATAGTTGAACGAATATAAAATAGTCCAATCGTCCTAAAAATGGTCAAGCGCATTGCAAGGTCCCGTTGAAAGTTACGATAAATCCTCTTTAAAAAAAGAAGGCAATTTCTGGTATTTATCATGTTTTGATATGTACAGAGAATGAAAGAGCGTTGCTAAATTAACGTTTCCAATAAATAGTACAAAATTTGATGTTCAACATAAGACCTAAGTTTCATTTCAGAGAAACAATATCCCTTAATTGTGGGCAAAGTGAACAATATATCTAGGAAGTAGATGATCAGCATTTTGAAGAACATAGACATCAGCCGAACCTCCCATATTGTAATGAATTCCTTCCTGGCCAACCAGAGCAAGAGATAAAAGCATCATCCCTGACCCCCTGCTATAATTTACTGATATGTCTGGATCCAGTGCTGTGTAAACCCCTGTCCCATATACAGCTCCATTTCTCACACTGACACCTTTGCCCCCTATCTTGAATCCTTCTTGTGCAATATTTTCAATAGCAACTTTATCTGTGCCATGGAATACAAACATCTCCCGCACTTTGACCTGATTTTTCTGAAGCTCTTGCTTTGCGGTGTCATAAAGGTCTTGCAGAATTTTATTCAAGATGAGCTCGACCTTCCTAACCTGGATGCATTCGAAATCATAAAATCTACTCAGATGGAGAAAGTGATAAATTCCTGCCGGACAGATGAATGCAATAAATAGTTACCAGAGAAATAGCAAGACCACAGGAAAAGCTAAGAGCACAGTTTCCTTGTGGAAATCCTTAGAAAGATGATTCCATTTCAGTAGTTTCAAGACGCATCATGCAGTATGCACATCCATTTTATTATAAAAACTTACCTTTTGGTCACGCCTGCTGGACATTCTATAGAATTGAGACTCTGCTTCTCGGAAATGGTACTCTCCAGGATCGTTGCCATTATAAATTAAGGATGGTTCATATGTAATCCGTGTGAAGTTGTTCTGAAAATTATGTGCATGTAGAGCTTGTGGCTCACGCTGACTTTTATAGTGCACAATATATCGAGGGATTGCCTGATGAGGATCATATATCACATATTCATCGTAGAGTGTGCCCCCCGTGCCCCTGCCACCTCGTTTTGAAAACAAAGAATCGTATCCCTTCCTTATGATTTGATCTCTATCCATCTCTGGATGATCTTCTTGTACTCTGAAAATTTTGCATTGTATTGAACACATTCTCTCTCATCAGTCATTCTACTGCAATAAAACTGTAAATTCACCTAGAAAAAAGACATACCCTAGATAGTAACAACTTCCTTTTTGGTAAAATATGGAGTTTGATGACACAAGAAACTTACGTCCATGTACGGCCAAGAAGAACTTCACACAGTAAGAGTTTGTTACTACCCTTTGTATATATATTTTGTGCACTCTTTGTTGAGTCAGTAGCAAAATAACATCCCTGTAAACACATAATTACGAATTTGGACGCTCATTAACAACAAATGCAAACTATTCATTTGATTTAAGAGAGAATTCGTAAATTCTCCAAGGTTTGAATACCATGTGCACTTACTCGTCCAAACATATTCCTTCTATTTGCTTCTGGCAACCGAAATCCATTCTGTGTTATACCTTCGACACCAGCATTATCCGTCCCATGAAATAGTAGATGCGATGACCCTGTTGGTTGAAAGAGATCCTCCTGAGCTCTTAGGAAGTTAATTTGTAGCTTTGGGTTATAAACTTTTTGAATCCTTGATACAACAAGTACAACATCATGCCCTGGTTGAGTGAATTTTTCTGTGCGATCCATGACCTGCATGTTCAATACGAATATTAATATACGATCAGGAAGATCCAAAAAAATTGGCAATCTGTTTTTTATGCATACTTGGACGTTGAAATGACTTATTTAGATGGATGTTCATTTGATATAATTTAGTTATTGTTTGTATATTTGTTAGAGCAGGTTTTATTGATGTGTGATGTAAAATTTAGAAACAGTGACTTATGAAAGGATATGCATGCTTGAGAGGATAAGTGGAAGCCTGCAACTCCATGGATAGTAACAATAATGAAACGAAGGATAAGAATAAAACTCGCATACACTGTCCAGCAGGAACTAACAATATATTAGTTCATTCCGGCAGAAAGTTGAGGTTGGGTTAGTGAGGATGCTGATACAGATTGTAAGAGTAAAACTTTAACTTGTTTAGGAAATAAAATAATCTTTTTTGAATTTCTGAAATGGAGCAAATTGATTTTGGGACACATAGCGGAATAAGCTTATTATATTCAATGGTTGGTTTTTCACAAATTTTATTTCAGAATGACAGATTCTTCCAATATCAACAACTGTGCATGGCCGATCGAATAGCAGCCATAGAAGATTAGCACAATTTCAACAACAAAATATAGCAGATTTGACAGAACAGATCTTCATGCAACAATGAAATGTGTAACTGTAGATATTAAATTTGAAATAAATAAATAGCAGATGAGAAGTGCTTAGGTATAGAATGAAGTAAGGGCCCGTTTGGACCATGGCATATCGGTCGATATTCCAGAATACCATATTCCGAATATGCTATCCATTGTTTGTGGTCGACAGCAAAGGATGGAATTGGAAATTCGATATTCCAATTTTGCCAAAAAAACAGGCATATCATCTTCCACTTAAAAAGGTGGAATTGGAATATGGGGCTCATATTCCTATTTCGTATGCCAATTTTATTATCTCTGTCGGGTCCACTGCGTTAATAATGTTTGACGTCCGCTTTGTGAATCGTGGGTTACGCGATCTCGTCTGTATTCTTCATTGAAGAGGAGGGTTTTGAGGGTTCAGTGGTTCCAATCCCGCAAGGATGTGGCGAAGGGTTGCACAAAAACTTTCATCAACTGCAATGATCCAACCATTTTAAACCACATTCAGCTGGAGCACCAGGATTTTACCATATGTAAAGTTGATTGCGGACAGCGACAGAAATATAAAATAAATGGCCACAGTGAACAAGGGCGGCATTGGCCCACCATTATTTGCTCAAATCCCTTGTTAATTTGCAAATGGCTGCTTTCTCCCTCTGCTCTCGTGACGTTACAAAAATCTCCATTTCAGTTTTTTCTGATTGTTATGATTTGCAGATCAAAAAGCGGCTAAATCATTTCTGGTCTGATTGTAAGATCAAACAGGTCATCCCATTTAGCGTGAGATTCGCTGATTGGCAAGCTTGGATTGTATGAGAGGTAGCACACGTCACAGCCGTCTCCGAGTCCTGAGCAAAATCATCTCAGTTTACCAAACAGGTCATTCCATTTTGATCTTCTCCATGCTCTTGTGTGATTTTTATTTGCTCCAGCCATTGAGAAACCCATGGCATATTGCCTTGCACAGAGAATTTCGGTGGTCTCCGTCGTCTCGGAGGACCAGGGATCGAACCAGGCTCAGTGACAGCATTTCCTCATCGCTCTAAAAATTGTTTACTACTTTCTTCCTGCTGATTTCACCTTCCTTCGCCAGACCCGGGGAGCAAACAGGTCATTCCATTTTGTGGATATCATTTGAGAATTTGATCTTCCAGAATTTCATTTTGAGAATTTGATCTTCCAGAATTGACTATATCTGGCATTTGGTATTCCGGCGTCCAAACGGGCCCTAAAGGCATTTAAAGAGTTGATATCCAAAATGCCTTGGGTTGACAGAGCAACATATAAGAAGGCTACTGGTGAAGTCCCGTTCAAATTGGTGTATGGTGCTGAGGCTGTGTTACCAATCAGCCTCAAGTTACCAATGAACAAATTGCTGCAGCAGATTGATGCGGGAGAGGGCAGTGTCATTTCCCGAAGACTGTGAATTGATGGAATTGGAAGAGGTAAGGAAGAGTGCCCACAAGAGAAACTTGCTGAGGCAAAGAAATAAATCTTTTTGATAGGAAAGCTATCAAGAGCGAGATTCAGATTGGGGATCTTCGTCTTCATTTGGAATTCCAGATTAAAAGGGCAAATATGGAAAATGATGCCCTGAAGGTTGGCCCTTATCAAATTGCCGAAGGGTGCGGTCAAGGAATGCTTTACCTCAGAAGTTTTGATGGAGACCTTATGGAGCTGCTAGTTCATGGTCAGCATGCCAAGTATTACTTCTCCTAAGGGTGATCGTTTGGGAATTTTCGTTTATTTAATTTTTTTTGGCTATTTTTTGTGTTGTATATATATTATTGTCTCTGTGCAGTCACGACCCTTGTTTGTCATGATGAAGTGTGGATTAGTCCCAGTCTTCATTGTGTCTTAAGTTTTGGTTTCTCCAAAAGGTTTGGATTCTCACTGTGCCAAGAAATACAAGTCCCCAGCTAGAGCCAATGTTTGCACCCCATTTTGACATGTCTCAATTTTGTCCCATTCTGCTCTAAGGTTTGCATTTTATTTTTGTTGGCCCATTGCTATAACTCGTCCAAGATAGTCTTTAGATGGGTCTTTGTGTTTAAATGTTCCTTTCTCACTTGTGCTAGTTTCGGCTCCTCTATTTCAGTCAATTGTTTAAGTGAGAAAAATAAAAAATTGACTTAGTTTTATGTTTTGTTGACATGTTTAGGGAGATTTTCAAATCTTTGTAAGGGCATGACAAGCTTCTCACAACATTGTTGGAGTCTGACAAGCTCTTTGTATCTATTGACGTTTGGAGATGGAGCACCAAATGTAAGCATTTCACAAAGTTTTAAACTTTGTCAGCTTTGACAAGTTTAAGCATTGTGCTATTGGTCTATTTGTCCAAGTCAGAATCTAGTGGGACCCTTCACACTTAAGGTTCAACCAAAAGAATAAAGGAATGAATGAGTTTTTTAATAACATCTACAAGACCATCAGTCTATGGGACCAAGAACAACATCGTTAACAATTTTCAAGTTCTTTTCATTGTCAGCCCTTCTATTGTGGATCTTGATCAAGAAGCCTATTGTGAAGTCTTGCCTCCTCAAATAGCTCATTTAGACTACTCACCTTCAAATTGTCCTTATATTGTGTGCAAACATCCTCATATGCTGCACACTCAAAGATGAAGTGCCATTCAGTTTCCACCATCCCTTTATCGCAAAAAAGACAACTTCTTTCCTCCCACTCCTCCCTTGAGACAGTCCATCTGCTAGTCTCAAACCTAAGATGGTGGGACCTAGTTTTGATTTGCGCACCCAAAGCTCTAGCCTTTCCCTTGATTGCCACTCGTAGGTAGTTTATTTTTCATTATGCTTACGCAAATGGTTAACTTTTTGATATAATGTGCTTTTTTCAACCAATCTGTTTTGTCCACATGGTAGTTCTAAATTTTTCAAACACAAACTTTTTTATCTCTTCATTATTGTTGGGGCAATCTTGCAAATCAATGTCCCACTTGCTGATCCATTTGTTGTTCTGCTTCATCCAAGTTTTCTTCCTCTATTTTAATTCTTCTTCAACAAATATTTTGGGCCAGCGTTGCTTGTCCATGTTTATAACTTTTTAAAATAACTTAGAAAACAAACTATTACTGGTGCTTCAATTAGACAGATTCTTGCTTCTGCTAAAAGAATCTCATAAGGAATTGTTGACTTGACTTTGAGACTGTTAATGATTAGATGCTTTTGGACTCTGCCTAATTGCCTACTTTTGTAGTTTGACATGCTACTCCCCCAAATCTCACAACCATAAGGGACAACTCGCATAACCAACAGACCAAAGAGGGGCTTTCTTGGCTTTCAATCCCATAACTCCGCTTTTCTACATCTGTTTTGCAAGAGATAAGATGTCTTCCACCCTCCTTGAATCCTTTTTGATCTACAAGTCTCCCAACCAAGCTTGTTGTGAAAATCAATTCCCAAGTACTTGCATTCTTCCACTATCTCCAATGGGCAGCCTTCAAACATGAAGCTGATTTGTTGTTTCTTTCTTTTTAAAGAGAAGATCATGACTTTAGTCTTGCTCGATTTACTTGTATTCCAACCTCTTGGCAAAAAAGTTGAAGAGCCTTTAAATGTTCTTTTAAATTATTTGCAGTTTTTACGATTAGGATAAGATCATCCGCATCTAAAAGTAGTTTCACTCTAAAAGTAGTTTCACAACCTACACGCTGAATACCTTCCCTAATAGTCTTGTTTAGCCACTCTTCAAGTTTATCAATATATAGACCAAATAAGGTGGGGGAAAGAGGACACCCTTGTTTAACTCCAATGTCATTGCCAGCACATTCAGACATCCTTTCCTTTGTTACAATTTTAGCTCTTTCCTAATCATTGAGTTTAAGCACTGTAGCTCTAAGCTCGTTAGGAATCCCAAGCTCCGCCATTCTACTCCATAGCTTGTCCCTAGGAATTGTGTCAGGCTTTCTTGAAATCAACAAAGCAACAAAAAGCTTCTTCTCCTAAAGAGTCCCAAACATTCTCAATGAAGTTTCTAAGAGTGATAAAATGTTCAATGGCGGAGTGCTTTCGCCTAAAACCCGCTTGCCCTTTTGCTCTTTTTTCTTCTTTGTCTGCCCAACTGCTGATTCTATGCTCTATCATACTCCCAAAAAGATTTCCAAGAAGTGGATTTAATCATAATGATACGATAGTTAGAAGGTTTATTAATGTCTCCACTTTTGTGCAAAGGAAACACAACACTAGTTGTCCATTCAATTGGAAAACTGCTTTGCATGACCTTGTTAAGAATTTTCTTGATGCGACAAGCAAAAAGATCTATTCCCAACTTTAAGAATTCAGCTTGTAACCCATCAATGTCCCGAGCTTTACCAGTTGCAAGTTTCTTACACCTTGCTTGACAGCCTCTTCCAAGAAGAGTTCTTTTGAATCACTAATTATGTGAGGTTTGTCTTTATTATGTGTCCGCTCATAGAGGAGATTTGCCTAGTCTAACCAATGTGCATTCGTGATGTTGCTTTTTGTTTGTTTTCTTTCTTGTTGTAGTTCCCTCCAAAAGCTTTGGAGTAGTGCTTTCCCAAAGAAATTAACTCCTTCCTTATAGCCATCACATAGTTTTGTTTTCTAAATTTTATCAAGTTCTCATAATTTCTTTTATTTTCTTTGTTTGACTCATTGACTTTGAAACATCTTGTTGCTGCTTTGCACTCTTTGTCAAACCAAGGATTAGCTAGAAAAGAGTTTAAAACTCCCTTCTTCTCTTGAGATCTTTTTTCACACCTTTAGTGCCTTATGAATTATTGAAATCAGCTTATTGCTGCAGGTACAATCCTTTTCTTCAAGGTGTTGTTCAAGAGCTGCAACAAAAGCTTCCAATCTTCACAATTCACAAGGATTTTACCTTGTAAATGCACATTTCTATGCTTATGCACTGTCTGCCCTGCTTGTTTTCTGTTTGTATGAATGGAAAAGTTGACAAGAGGCTAATGGTCTGATTTCATCTCAATAGGACAGCCCCCAATATTGAATTTCAGCACCCTTGGTATATAACATTCAGAGAAAATTACATAATCCACCACACTTTGTCCAAGTAATATGTCCGGATCTTGGTCAGTTTTTCATACCATTACAGATTACCATATCATATAAGCTACATATCCCATCAACTCTGCCCCAAAATGTGACTCTCCCATTTCCATCTTGTGAAGTCCTTCCCAAAAGTTGGTTCTCATTTTCCTCTAGCTATGGAGGGTTGTTGTCCTCTTCTTCTCTACCCAGCTGAGACTGATTGTTGGCTGTTCTTGCACTAAAGTCGCCTAATAAAACTATTTCACCTTAAGTTCTGAAATTAGAAATGTCTTTTTTTAATTCTGCATACAGGTCTTCTCTATCTAGGTTTCTCCTTTTGTAGATGCGAGAGCCTTCTAGGGCAAAGTACCATGCCGCTACTCTAATAGTAACCTCATTGTCAACAATTTTCATCCATATATATGTAATGTCCCTCCCTAATTAATAAGACTAATAATTTAATTTTTAGTTAAATGCTAAGTTTGTCCCCACATTATCATTTAATTAACATATAAATATTTCACTTCATTTATATTATTATTTTTGTCTCATGCTAGTTGAGGGAATTTAAAATTGAAAAAAACAAAAGATGTAAAGAATTCCCTACCAGTTACTAAGGAAGTCAGATTAAAGGAGATGGGAAGTTTCAATCTGAGCAGTCCGGAATTCAGATTTATGAATAGGAATTTTGCAGACTTTGAAGTGGTTTCAGCTTCTGAAGAAAGCAGACTCTTCAGGGGAACATTACCTTCAGGGTTGGATGATATCCTCAAGGTAATTTTTTAGCATACAGTTTCATTTGATATGAAAAGATATTGTTGCAAGTTCAGAGTTAATGAGGACCTTTCTACTACTTCTGTGATGCAGTTGGACATTCAAAGTGTGGAGTTTACGAACCACAACTTCTTTCTAAATCGGGTTTTTGTGGAGAACAACTCATTTGCTTCGTCAACAGTCATTGGCATTTCTGAGAGTAGTATCGATATTGGAAAACCTTAATTGGGAAATGAGAATATTAACTTTTAAGTCATAAAGTATCGGGACCTGCTTTAATGGAGAGAGAATCTTTATTGACCGTTCAAATCCTTGCTAGCAAGGTTATCAGGTCTCCTTGAATATTTGGTGTCCGAATGTAAACTAAGAAAACGGTGGCCATGGAATCGAATATTACCAACCCAAACTGTAGTGAATGGAGAGGGCAATTCTGACATTGGTTAGAGCTAGATTTCAGGATAGCTGAAGGAGTGTTGGAGGATACGTGTAGACAGAAATAATTGCATCTCTGCCACAATTCCATTACTGAGTTTGGCGTGAATTTTCTTTATCTTAATTCTTGGAAATGACATCCACTATCTTTCATTCATTTTTTGGGATGAAATTGCAGAGCTATCGACTGTTATCATGTTTTCTCGGAGTATGTCCTGTGTCATTAAAGGAGGGAGTTAATGTTTTAAGTTCAAGGTGCGAAGCCTTCACATGTATCTCAGTCAGTCTTTCAAAGTTGAGTTTGTGCATATTTCTGAGTGATGTTCGAAGTGTTGGGTGTATGAAGCCCAATCGTTCTTGTAACGGTTACTGTAGTTGGGAATGTCAGTTTACTGACATGTAAAGTATTCTGACAGGAATATTTTCTTTCATCAGTTCTGTAACTGTAACTGAAAACTCTTGGTCTTCCCACATTCGGTATATTTGAAGACTGCTTATTGTATTGATAAATTTCTAGTGGCTGTGTGGTATTGTATTGAGAGATATAATAAAAACTGAGAATCCCATTGCCGAGAGTGGACGTAGCCTGTTTACAGGTGAACCACTATAAAATTGTTTGTCTCTTTGTCTCTGTTTCTGTTTTCTATTTTCTGTTTTGCTGTTCTGATTTTATCTTTGCATTTCCATTTTAAATCTGAATCAACAATTGGTATCAGAGATGGGAGAAGAATCTCAGTGTTGGAAATCGTGAAGAATTTTCAAGAAAATGGATGAATCAAATTTGCCTGATTGGACTTGAGCTCTCATGTCTATGTCCTATGGCTATCAAGAAAGTGATGATGTGTACTGGTTTGAGAATGATGTGTTGAAGAATGATGTGGTTGAGAATTGTTGTTTATTTGGCTGTGAGAGATGTTCTTTTGGAGGACAGGATCTTGCTATATACATGAGCCATGATTTGGCAAAAGAGGATACAACACCTCACGTAGTATATGATTGGACACGAAAGAAGAAAGTGTCCTTTGCAGAGACTGTTAATATTATTTACTATGAGTCTGACAGAGATGCAGAAGATGAAGGGGCAGAAGATGTTATGGCTGTGGCTAGTATGGTGGAAGAAATTGCTTCTAGCCCGGGTGAGGATTCTCTCCATCTTAATGCCGTTTTGCCAAGTTTTGGAGGCAGGACCTCTAGTTTGGATTTTCAAGTGCAACATACGATTGAGGGGCAGAGAATGACGCCTGGACATCACTCTGTGATTGATCAAGTAAAAGGCAATTTGGAGAGCTTGAAAAATGTTGTCGTTGCAGTCAAGAGAAGAGGCTTGCATATTGGCCAAGAAGAGGATCAAGAAGCCCAAGTTGTTGCTCGACCTGCAGATGAGGAGAATAGTGTGGAAGGACATGGTAGTAGAGATTATGTGGCCCAATTTGGCGAACCCTTCTCTCTATATCTTGACATAGAAGAAGAAGAACCCGCAGTTGGGAGAATCAAAAGCTCTTGGTCCGAGATTCAATTTGAAGAGGCACAAAATGACGTTGAGCATGCTTCTACAAAACAAAATGTTCCAAAAGTTCCTCAAACTATTCAAATTTCTGACATCAGGAAAAGAGATCTGGGCATCCTCATGCTGGCAGCAATTGACATATTTTTCTGTTTGCAGAATAAAGGGGACTTTTCAAACGCTTGGTTTCCCCTTATTGAGGAGTATCCATTCAAGAATGAGGCTGAGCGCCTCCCTCCACTGTTGATAACCAATCTGAATGGTGTTGTCACTGTCCCTGCTTATTTCAATGATTCCCAGAGACGGCTACCAAGGATGCAGGTGTCATTTCTGGTATGAATGTTATGAGAATTATTAATGAGCCTGTTGTTGCTGCCATTGCTTATGGCTTAGATAAAAAGGCTGTCAGTGTCGGTGAGAAAAATGTATTGATTTTTTATTTAGGCGGCGGTACTTTTGATGTTTCTCTTTTGACAATCAAAGAAGGTATTTTTGAAGTCAAGGCCACTGCTGGAGACACCCATTTGGGTGGAGAAGATTTTGACAACAGGATGGTTAATCACTTTGTTCAAGAATTCAAGCAAAAGTATAAGAAGGACATTTCAGGCAATGTGAGGGCTTTGAGAAGATTGAGAACTTTGTGTGAGAGGGCAAAGAGAACCCTCTCATCCACTGTTCAGACGACCATTGAGATTGATTTTCTATATGAAGGTCGGTTTGACGAGCTGGAGCATTTTTTCAAGAAAACCATGAGCAGTTTGACGAGAGAAGAGGAGAGTATTCAGGAGCAGCCTACTGTGTTTTATACAGAGCTTATGAATTTGACGGAAAAGAAGGCAATATTGAAGAGTCACTGCTCAAATTTAGGGATTCAGAGGTTTTGACAAGGGATGAAGTGCTGGGGATTGTGAATAATATGATGGAAAATAGGGTCGCTGAAGGCGATGGAAAATTTTTCAGCTTCGATGAGGGAGAAGCATGTTTTGAATGTACAAAAAGTAGCATTTTTTATTATGGAGTGATGGGAAAATTAATGTCTGGTAAAGTAGGAGGAGAAGATATTTTTTATTCTGATTTGACTTGGAGAATACTCGTTCGGAGTGTGCTGGAACAAAGTCAGGTAATGTTGAGATCTTCTCAATACGTACTTGTTCTTTGTGATCATTAAATCTGAAGCATGGGATATCTCTGTGAGCTTTCTTTCTCTTTTTTTTTGGTGATTGGTCTTCAGGTGGGAAATTGTTGGGTGTATGAAGCCCAATCGTTCTTGTAACGGTTACTGTTGTTGGGAATGTCAGTTTACTGACATGTAAAGTATTCAGACAGGAATATTTTCTTTCATTAGTTCTGTAACTGTAACTGAAAACTCTTGGTCTTCCCACATTCGGTATACTTGAAGACTGCTTATTGTATTGATCTAAGTTACCAGGGTTCGCCTCCTACCCCTCCGAATTGGCCCAAGTTCGAACTGGTCCGTGGTCCGGGTCCAGTTCGCCTGTGGGTCTGGGCAGGGTTTGAAAATCTGGGCCAGGGCATAGACGTCACCTTAGTTAAAAAAAATTTAATTTTATAAATTTTTAATTTTTTTTGAAGTATAAGTTTGATTTATTTAATTTCTTATACTTTAATTTATATTTGTATAAATACCAGTTAAATACATTTCAGGATGTTTGAGATAGGTTTCAGCTTCATAAGAGTTAAGATGCAAATTCTAGATTTTGGGGGTTTTCAAAAAATTCCAGACTCAGCCAAATTTCAGGATTCAGCAAGCCTTCAGCAGGGTTACCTCCCACAATCCATCATGGCTTTCTAAGGTCAAACTGAAGTTGGCAAAATGATTCTCAAAGGTTTTTAACTCGTTTTATCACAAGTCAATTGGTTTCGACCCCATCTCTATGACATACTTAGCTTAGCTCTCGCCCAAATCCCAGACAGACATGACTTCCCAACAGGCCAAAATCACTCAAACCTCATTTGCCGAACCTAGGGACTTGAAAACAGCCACCAACAAAGATATAAATGTTAGATATTGGTCCTTTTGTGTTGGATATACATGTTAGATATAACTTATATGAATATCTAACATTTATATCCAACACAAAAGGACCAATACTTCAACACAATACTTTTACATCTTTATGTCTTATATCCCCCCGTCCCCCCATCCCCTAGGGTGGTGTAACTATGACTTGAAGTATATGATGGTATGATCACGATTCATGATGCTATGATTATAGGTTTATGGTGTTTTTGTTGTTTGAATGTTGTTTTTATGATACTATGTGACATTCTTACTTTTACTCATGCTTCTAGGCTTCATAAATATATATATATATATATATATATATATATATATATATATATAATTTTAAAATTTTTACATGTATTTTCAAACCCGAGCCCAAACCCCTTTTCAAAATTTTGTCGAACTTGCGAACCGGTTCCTCATACCCGAACTTCAAACCGAACTCGAACCAATAACTTAGGTATTGATAAATAGCCATTCTAGTGGCTGTGTGGTATTATATTGAGAGATATAATAAAAACTGAGAATCCCATTGCTGAGAGTGGACGTAGCCTGTTTACAGGTGAACCACTATAAAATTGTTTGTCTCTCTGTCTCTGTCTCTGTTTTCTGTTTTGTTGTTCTGATTTTATCTTTGCATTTCCATTTTAAATCTGAATCAACACGAAGGCAAGGAAAGTTGCTATCGGGTGTTGTGAATTTTGCCGAGCCTTTGATTATTCGAGACCATCCTGTTGTGAAACAAACTTAATAGAAACAATTGAAGCTTGAGAGAACACTTTACATTCTGCTCAAACGAATAGACGGTAGCATCTTTGTGAAGGGGATTACTTTACAGAAATAGTTGAAGTTTGTTCTTTCCAAACCACACTGGATAAACCTTTGGAAGTCATGGTATGCATTAAGCAGCGGTAGTCCCCACTCACAGCAACGTGCCATCCTTCATTTGGGCTTGTCGTTCATTTGCAGTGGTTCTGAGCCTTGTCGAGTTGATGTGAACAGGAGAATAATAACCAACTAATGAAGATCCAACATTACACATTTCAATAGGGTATCGACAATTCATTGTAAGTCCTACAGTAGAACCAA
Organism: Chamaecyparis obtusa; assembly: GCA_027943335.1. Classification (NCBI taxonomy): domain Eukaryota; kingdom Viridiplantae; phylum Streptophyta; class Pinopsida; order Cupressales; family Cupressaceae; genus Chamaecyparis; species Chamaecyparis obtusa. The sequence continues at coordinate 180,221 of BSBK01011708.1, forward strand.
CTGAGTTCATTACAGAGATTGAAGTACCTGACACTGCTGGGTGATTCTTAAAATGTATGCTGCAACAACTCTTATTAGAGTGAGTTTTAAACAACAATCAGGTCAGAACTCATAAGTTGTTGCAAAATTATAATTATCATTGTCTCAGTTGTTGGAATAGAAAATATGAATTTGTTCTCCTCTCAAATGCATGTCTCTTCTTTTCTGAAACAAGCAACTATTCAAAGCAATTCAAATTTATATATTATTGCCATAGCATACAAACAGTATTGCATTTCAAAACAAAGAACTCTGAGAGTCAACAAAAGGGCCAAGGGTTAGACAATTAATAAAACAAAAAAAAGGTCCAGCACTAGGGTAGGCACCTATAGTGGTATCATAGCATAGTATACCTTGCAACTTGTTGGGGGTAAGGTGATGCGTCCTAGTACTCATAATTATTATCTTAGAAGGAACAAATCAAACCCAAATTTAGAACATGAACTAGCAATTGAGCAAATTGAAACCTATGGAATAACAATGGGATAGAGATGCACATAACAGTAGAGATCACTTTGGAGGTGGGGAAAGAACAAAGACAAGCAGTGTTGAGAACATGCTAAGTGATTTCGCTAGAGCTCAAAGGGAAATGATGAATATGTTGACTCAGTCACACCAGCAAATAGCACAAATGTTCACTCAATTGATAAAAAACAATTGCAACAATGAGAATGCAGGGCAAAATAGAAACAATGGGTAACAATGGGAAAGCAAGGCCAAATGGAAACAATGGTAATAATGGGAATATTGGAAAGAGCTCCAAGAATAATAGGGACACAAAATAACTTCTAGTTCTACAGTCAACTCAAGACCACTTATGCCAACTTTTAACCAAGTGAACAATCCTCCAACTAACAATGAACTAACTGAACAAGAGTATCACAGGTGGGTTTGGGTAGATTGGCAAGGCTTTGGTGTTCACTTTCAACTTGAACTGCCCTCTCCAGATTATCTAGCTTTCAGAGAAAGGAATAGACCATGAAGAGAAGGTAATGCCAGGCTTCAAAATCAGGAATTGCGAAAAAAAGTTTGGAAAACTAACCATTGCTTATTTTGATGGTTCAAGAAAGGTCACTATTAAATCATGGGTTTAGAAATTAGATACTTATTTTAACTTAAGCCCATGGCTGAAGATGAAGCCATTAAATATGCAACTTTACATTTAGAGGGTAGTGCTCATCAGTAGTGGTACCATGGGCTGATTACTCTAGGCCATGGTCTGATTGTGTCATATGTAGAGTATACAGAAAGCCTTATTGACAGGTTCAATAAAAAAAGACTCAGAATTAAACTTTAAGGAACTGGCTCAGCTTAAACAGTGGGGTTCAATGGAGTCATTCATTGCAGATTTTCAAAAACTCAGTGATGGTGATTGATATATTAGAAAGAAGATTGGTTGTTCTCTTCTTTGACAGATTATCAGATCCTTTGAGGGGTTGGGTTAAATCTTTCAACTCATCTACCTTGCAGGAAGCAATTAAAAGAGCTAGAAACATGGAAACTTCTACCTCTAGAAGTAGGGTTTAGTCAACAAGTTTTCAGCACAAAATGGAAAAAGATAAGAAACACTCTCCTAAAGTTTCAGATCAGAACAACAAGATGCTACGTAGACTTGATGATGATCAACTCAATGATCTTAGAAGGAAGAAATTGTGCTTCCAATGTAGAGAACTATAGGATTCAACTGACAAGTGTGCAATTAAGGTCAACGCAAAAAAAAATGTGCACTTTACAGCCCCTGAATCAGGTTCAGAAAATTCAGACCACCAAATTGATTCAGGACCAAATGAGGAGGAAACTTCACCAAAAGAGTTTGAAAAAGAACAAGGGTTAGTGTCCTAGCACAATCATCTAGCTTGCAGAAAATAGGATATTTCATAGTTAGAGAAGTGTTGTGTGGGCAGCGAATAGTCACTCTCATTGACACAGATGCAACACATAATTTTATTGATGAGGGTGTTGTGGCAAGAAGGGGTTTGAAAACATAAGAATTTGAATGATTTAAGGTAATGGTTGAAGATGGTTTCACTCTGACTTGCACTAGGAAGATAACAAATCTATGTATACAACTAGGAGAGTACGAGTTGAGAAATGATTTCTATGTTGTGAGTATTGGTGATAAAGATACAATTCATGGTATTAAGTGGTTGCGTTCTCTTGGTGAGTTGAGAATGAACTTACAAACTATCAAGATGAAATTTGAAGCAGATGGTAATAAGGTTACACTTAGGGGCAAGGCAAATGGTGGAACAAGGATGATATCATTCAAAAGGATGGAGAGATTGATTAGACATGAACATGTAGAGTGGGCAGCTGAATGTATTATTATGCCTTCTGATTTGGGACAGCAAAAAAGGACTTATCATCTAGATGTTGATGTGTTGTTGACTAAATACAAGGTGTTCAGAGATATTCTTCATGAAAAACCACCGGATGGGGGCATTTAGCATGTACTGTCCCCTATTTTTAGCAGTTGGTAGGTAGTCAGTGAGGCCAGTTCATCATTGTGATCCTCGAGGTGGCAGGTTGTTTAGAGGGGCCATGGAGATCGACTTGCTATTTATAGTAAGTCAGTGATGGCAGTTTCCATTTATGATAGACACCTAGGCACTATATTCAGTACGGTGATGGTATTGGCATTTTCAGTGGTATATATTGAATTAAGATTATAATTTGTTTTTGGGTGCCTAGTGAGGGTATTAATTATTAATTCACATGGAATATAATCTTGTCTTAAAAGCCATGATTTTAAGTGAAAAGTGTTGAAGAAGCCTTTTAAGTGAAAATTGTCTTCATGAAGCTTTAGCTTTGGAGTTATTAATTATTAAGTTATTAAATGAAGGTTTCTAATTGAAAAGTGTGTTGATTTTAAGTGAAAAGTGTGTGAGAAGCTATTTGTTTTTGGTGTCTTGAAGAAGATATCTTTTATTATTATAAAAGCAATGTTTGGTGAGAAAACAATTCATTCATGATGCTTATTTTTTATGAAATTGGGTGATGAGGGTTTGAGAATATTTCTTCAAGCTGAGACATTTTTCTCTCTTGAAATTATTGCATTTTGAGCCATTTTCTTTAATGGTGAATTGTGTGTTTCTAATTCTGGATTAAGTACCAAAGCTGGACGCCATTGTTAGTGGGCAGCATATTTCTTCCTGAAGGCTGTGTATTGTTTTGAAGGGGTTGAACTATGGTTGTTTAGAGACGGCTTGGAAGTTTCAGTAAATTTTTTTTAAAGGCTTTGAATATGGTAGCTGCCTTACATATGCAGCTCACGTGAGGGTCTAAGCATGGCTGCATACTTTCATCCAGTAGCAGCAATTCATTCTATAGGTGCTGCGTTCTGCATTAGAGGCAGCTTGGGTTTTCTCATAGCTGCGATTTCATACCAAGGCTTTGTTGTTGCTGTTTGGGGAATCTACAATAGCTTTGGGGTTCAAACTATGATCTTCCCAAGCCAACATTGGATTGGTATTGCAATTACCAAGTTCTTTACTTTGAAATAAATATTTGAGCATTGAATATATTTTGCATATGAATGCATAATTAAAATAAATAGTCTGGAATTGCATTTACTTTATGCATTGTTATTAAACTTCAAGCATTGGAAATGATTTTAAATTGCAAACTATTCAATTACAAAACAAACTTTTCCATACACATTCAAAAAAATCAGAATTCAGAAATTGTATGCCAACTATTTGACGAAATGTCAAACAAGCAAAATTAAGCTTTAGAGGTATAAACCAACAGGGGTTTTTACAGTGGTATTAGAGCTTGCATGCCAAGTGTTTGACAAAATGTCAAACATATAAAAAGTGAAGCAATTTGGTGTTTGTCAAAGTTAGAATCAACAGGGGTTATTACACTGGTATCAAAGCTTGCCTGCAGAGTGTTTGACAAAATGTCAAACATTCAAAATTGACAGCCAAAATCAGATTTGAAACAATATCCTAGTTGGGGATATTACAATGGTATCAGAGTGGTTTCCTACCATCCTATAGGGTTGGAAATATTGAGTTCCCACGCTTGATTTGTGAGGGATCAACACTCTATCTTTTTTGAGTCATGGATAAATACAGAAACCCAAGTAAATATAGAAAGCAGTTGAGCAGTGTGTCACGATTTAGGAAACAAACAAGTGTCTTGGAAAACAAAATGGAGAAATTGAGGCGAACATAGGAAAGGCTAAAAGCACAACTTTCAGATCCGACGACTGTTGACAAGGCAAAGAGTTTTATGGTTTCCTTCTTCAAGAAGTCTTCCTCACGAAGAATGCAGGAAGAGAAATGAGAGGTTTTCACAGGTGAGACGTCCATAAATCTTTATGATGAGTTTTCAGTAGCTACTGGTCATTGTGGAGATGATCATGTTCTTAGTAGGATAGTTATTAGTCCTATTTGCACACATGATGTTGGAGACTCTTTACAGGGACATGTGGATGTGCCTATCTTGTTGGCAGATTGTGGTACTGAGTCTCAACATCCCGAGCCTATCAGAGTTAGTGACACAAGATTTGATTTTCAGGACAGCAGTCCTTTATGTGAGTCTGTTGTTGATGTTGTGGATAGTGTGAGAGTGGACGATGTTGTAGATACCACTATGGATTTTGACAACTTAGATGACGATGTTATTTTTTATGATTGCGAGGAGTATATTAGCTCTAATGTTTATGACAACAGTCGTAGTGTTGAGTCAGTACAAGAGACAACAGTCTTTTCCTGTATTGAGGATGTGGGCAGGGAGCTATCTAGTGATGACACTCATGATGGGAGTGTTACAAATGAGTCAGGTGACATAGATTCATGCCACAGTGTAGATGATTCACATGATGACATTGAGTCATGTATGCAACCACAATTAGCAGAGGGGTCTCAGTTAGATGATGTGGACACTAGCATTGTTGATACCTCTAATGTTGAGTGTGAGGATGATGTGTGTTGCAGTGAGTCTAGTCTTTTATATCAGACATTGAGAGTTGACTCAACGTTATCATCTGATGGCAGTGGGTCCCAGGTTCCTTTTTTACAGGGACTCACGGATGAGGATGGGGAAGCATATGAGTGGCAAGAGTTTGTTACAGCTAGGGATTCCACTTCTTCATGAGGTTACTTCTGCAGTGACTCATGAGGATGACTCTACCTACAGCAAGTCATGCTTGATTTATCAGACCCTGAGGGACGACTCAGAGTTGTTAGTGAGTGAGGATGGGTCCCAGGATTTGCATTGTCATGTGGTTACAAAGGACGAGGTAGTTGAGGATTGTGTTGAGTCAGATTCATCAGCAGTTTCCTCGGGGGGAGATGAGGATGAGTCCGATGTCAGTACTCAATTGGTAGATGTGTGCTCGGATGACAATACATAGAGATACGGTGATCTTGAGGGGAGTTTGTTGGATACAACTTCCTTCCATAGTGTGAACAATACAGTTGAGATTGTACATAGGAGGCCTGTTGTGTAGTCATCATGTGACTAGCCAATTGAGAGTCAGTGAGAGAGACATTAATTCTACTCTCAGGCATTTCGATGTCACTCGTCAGCTGTTCGCAATAAACATATGGGGTGCTCCTATGGTAGTTCAACATGGTAGTGGTTACCTTTCCCTGAGGGAGATTCATTCCTTGCGGGAGGCTGTCAGGATTTTGAGACAAAACTATTTACAGATGGTAGCCGACCGAGATCACCTAGTTGAGTGGGGGAGTACGACATATGAGGCATTGATGCTCAGAGAAGAGGAGGTTTAATAATTAAATGTTAAGTTGTAAAAAAAAACTAAAATTATAAGACAACTTATATTAATTATTTAATAAGGTGAATTTCAAGTGATTAAAGTGAGGAAAAAGTAAAAATAAAATGAAGTCTCTTTATGGAGCAAAAAGAATTATCATTTCAAAAGTGATTTTAAAAATAATTTTTTTAAAAGTTCCATAGAGGGTTATAAAAAGCCAAGATACCAGAATTGTGTCTCTAGAGTTGCATCAGAGTTCGGGTATAATTCAGGTCAACTCAGGTCCTACGTTTAGGCTGAACCCGAGATGAAGCTAAACTGAACCTGAACCTAAGACAACCTTGAACTGAACCCGGACTTGAATCCATCCCTTGGGGCACAATTTCTGTATCTTAGTTTTTTATTATCCTCAATGGAACTTTCTGAAAATTATATTTTAAAATGACTTTGTAAATGATAAAACCCAGGAGCAATAAGGGGAACGTGTCCCATGGAACACTGGTAATTTGAGTCCTCCACCTGGCAATCTTATAGGGCAAATGTATTGTTCATAAAAAGACTGATCAGATTTCTTCTAAACTATAAATTCTATCTTTTGATTTTAGCCTCTAATTTCCTCTTGCTTCGACAACACAAGATTGGCTCACATCTTTTTTGGATTTTTGGTATATACCTTTTGCACCTTACATGTTTACAACAACGTACCTATAAGGTTCTACCATTTTAGATTTGAGGTACTAATTGCAATTGTTTAATAGTTAGGTCATTAGCTCCTGTATGAATGCCTCATACTCACACACCATCATCATCCCAAAGACGACTATTGCCAATGCCTTTATCTCTCAATTCCCATTTGGGAGTTAAATTTTAAAATCCAATCACATCTTCCTTTCCATTGATTATAATTCCAAATAGAAGACACAAATTATATAATAATTAGTAGTTTAAAGTACTATTGAAAGGTCATCTGAAAGTCCCATAGAAACCATGCCTAGAGTTGGATATTAAATATGGCTTGTAAATTGAATTTTCATTGTGTAAGGACATTTTGAGACTTGAATATTATCATTTTTGCAAATTATGAATATGATATATGAAGCATTTAAAAAATTTATTTATTGGCAATTATTGATTTGGGTATCACTTCATATAGCAATACAATTATAGTCATATTTTATATTTATAATTTTGATGTTTAAACACACAAATACCCACACACATATATAACGTGTTTGTAAATGGTTGTACTCGTACTATAATGTCCCTTTTCTTGAATAGGATTTAATAATAAATAATAAAAATAAATTGATAAATGAATAAATAATAATATAGTTTGTTGTTTTATTAACTATATTACTAATGAAAAATATATAATATATTAATTAATACAGTATTATTAGTACTTGCCAATAGGCTAAGCAAGTATTATTGCAATGATTTTTGCATTTCTTGGTTTAACTGGTGATTAAAATAATGTGTATACACCAATTGGAAATTAGGATATTTATTATTTTGTTACATATTTCATATTCGGTTTATTAAGACAAACTTAAGTTTAATTAATATGAAAATTTATATTTTAAATAGTATATTTTTTAAATGTAATTTTTGCTAAAAATGTTAAATAAAAATAATATATATTTCCATTATATAATCTTCTAAGATAAATATTATATATTATTATTATAATATAGATTATAATATAAATTAATATAATAATATTATATTTATAATTATTATACATTCTAAAATATATTATATTATAATTATAATTTATGTATAATATAATAGTACTATATTATATATATAATAATATTAATCATATGTAATAAAAAATATATATCAATAAAATAAAATTAGCACTGTTGTTATATTTACAAATAAAATTAAGATTAAGGTTTAAATTAATTATAATTTGCAATCAATAATTATCTATATAATTATAATTAAAAAATTATTTATTACTACAATTATCATTATATAAAAAATTATAATTATATAATTATATAATTAATTAAAATATCTTATATATTATAATAAATTTATTAAAATTAAGATTAAATTTATATTAAAAATTAAACTTAAAATTAATTACTAAAGGCAAGTACTTGGCCACTACGTGGCACTTGTTATAATCTATTATTAAATATAATTATTAATAGTAAATAATAAATAATAATTATAATAAAATATAAATAATTATAAATTGGAATATAAAATCTCAAAATTGTATTATAATATAATTCTAAAATGCATTAGAATATATCATTAAAATATATAATAATATAATATAAAATATATTATTACCAAATATAAATATATTAATACAAAATTTTTGGTCAAATGACTAAAAGAGAATAGTGGCGACCGTAAAGAAACCACTATCTACATGGGTATATATGGAGGACAACCTTAACTAGCTTATATATACTTTATATATATATAATAAGCCGAGAGATATCCTTCTAAGGCGCCTATTGCACTGAGATATATTATGAGAATAGGGGCCTCGAGAAGGATATCTCTCGGCTTATTATATATATATATATAAAGTATATATAAGCTAGTAGCAGTTGCGACGCATAATGAAACATTTTATTATTATTATAATTAATCTACAATAGTAAATTATATAGTGAGGAAATAAAGGAATTATATCTAAGATTGATTAACACATTGAATTAATTGATTAGGGTTAGTATTTAGTGTTAGTATTAGGGTAAGAGTCTGGTTTAGATTTATTATTATGATTAGGGTTAGGGCTTTGATTATAATCATGGTTACGAAGAGAATTAGGGTTAGGGTTAGGGTTTTGATTAGAATTACAACAATAAATAAGATAAGGGTCTAATTTGCAATTAGGACAATGATAAATTGTTTAGATTTATTATTATGATTAGGGTTAGGGCTTTGATTATAATCATGGTTACGAAGAGAATTAGGGTTAGGGTTAGGGTTTTGATTATAATTCCAATAAATAGGATAAGGGTCTAATTTGCAATTAGGATAATGATACATTGTTTAGATTTATTATTATGATTAGGGTTAGGGCTTTGATTATAATCATGATTACGAAGAGAATTAGGGTTAGGGTTATGAAGAGAATTAGCGTTAGGGTTAGGGTTTTGATTATAATTACAATATATAGGATAAGGGTGTAATTTGGGAAAAGGGTCTAATTTGCAATTAGGATAATGATAAATTGTTTAGATTTATTATTATGATTAGGGTTAGGGCCTTGATTATAATCATTCGTGACTATATATGGAGGACAACCTTAAAAATGCGGGGGCGAGGGGGATATATGGAATCATGGAAGCAAAATATATAGTCACGAATGGAAGGACATTCGATATTCAACGAACAAGCAAATTCAACCACCACAATGGAAATCCTACCATTGATCACCTCCTTATTACTCTATCTTATGACTAGACGTAGCTTCTAAATGGAGATCATCCACTAACAAGGAGAATATTTATACTCATTGATAGTGATATAGGAATAAACTCTTATGGGTCGTCTGAGCGTATGGAATTATTTTGGAAAAATATACAGATTGAGACCTAGACGTTGAGGATGAGGATATAACTGAACCACTAAAGGGATCCTTAGCCGCCAGATATATTAGGAAAGGCAAAATATTTTGGAGATATCCCATTTGTATTAAACAAATAACAAGCAAATCTCTTTCATAGATGAGACTAGCAGAAACATCAATATTACTAGACAAAGATAAGAATTTTATACGCATGAAACGATTGTAAGAAATATACAATAAACACAATCTATTCTATATATATATGATTAACAAATTTCAGGATAACACCCTTGAATAGAATTCTCAATTGGTATTGATTAGGGAGCATTATTTTATAGCCTTACATTCTATATCAGATTGGCCCATTCACCATAAGGAGAGCTTTTAGGGTATATTTGAAATAGTGAGATGATTAGATCAGGAGGTTCACCTATTGCAAAATAGATATACAAGAAACTTTGAATGTTACATGATTATAGTTATTCAAATTAATCTCACAATGCATTCTATATATGGTAATTATAGTTGTACAAGATTATCATTATTATGCAAGAGTTGCCAGCCATATAATCCTTGCAAGGTATCAGATATGGTATTATGTTTGATAAGTGAAGATCATAATTAGGAAAGAGCTCACTTGTACTTGAAATTTGAAGACAGAGTTTCCTAATCCTGAGAAGACCCACAAGGGGACATACATCATAGTGGTATCAGAGCATGATCCTGCCATCCTGCAGGGTAAGGGAGGATATGTGAAAAATAATTCATATGAAAGAACGTGGAAAACCAATGGAGCTTTGAAGCGGTTCAATTATAGCTGCGACAACAATCTAAGAATTTGGTAATGTATACATAGTAAATAATATATTTGTGTACTCAATAATTTTTATGATCATTAATAGACATTTAAGATATAATGAGGGGAAAGGATGACAATCAAGGGAGAATCGTGAAGGGCACCCCATTGTAGTAGCAGTAAGGAAGAACCGTATTCTACTGCACTGTAATTCAAGGAGAACCGCTAAGGGCACCCTATTGCTAGCGCCTTCCCAAGGCTACAATTAAGGGAGAATCACTGGGGCACCCTATTGCAGTAGCATGTTAAGGGAGAACTGCTACAAGGGCACCCTACTGCTCTGTGATTAAGGGAGAACCTCTAGGGCACCCTATTGCAGAAGAAACCAAGGCTGCAATTAAGGGAGAATCCTAAAGGGCACCCCATTGCAGCGACAGTTAAGGGAGAACTGTTGTAAGGGCACCCTATTGTGTTGTGATGGAGGGAGAACTGCTAAGGGCACCCTATTGCAGAAGTAGTTGAGGGAGAACTGCCGAGGGCACCCTATTGCAATAGCAGTTAAGGGAGAACCGCTAGTAGGGAACCCTACTACACTTTGATTACGGGAGAACTGCTAGGGCACCCCACTACAAGGTAGAGATTATACCTCTGAAGGCCTAGGAGAGATAGATCTGTCTTCTAGGAAGGATGGATATGCCAAATTTTGGATATTCATAAGGCCTTAGGAGGAGATAGTCGTAATTAGATGGTGACATAGCTTGAGGACCGTTCTAGAATAGCTATATGGAAACTAGAGCCCTGGGAGGTCCTCCCCAGAGAGCTTGTAACCTGATTACAAACCCTCCCTAAGGATTAGGATTTCGATTTCTCATCAAGACTCATCACGCAACAAGAGGAGAAAAAGTATTGGATATTCATAAGGCCTTAGGAGGAGATAGTCGTAATTAGATGGTGACATAGCTTGAGGACCGTTCTAGAATAGCTATATGGAAACTAGAGCCCCGGGAGGTCCTCCCCAGAGAGCTTGTACCCTGATTACAAACCCTCCCTAAGGATTAGGATTTCGATTGCTCATCAAGACTCATCACGCAACAAAAGGGGAAAAAGTACTATAGCACAATAATATAAGCTCATCTTTTGAATTATTTTTAGTAGTTTAAATTGAATATTATCTTCAGGTTTAATAAGTTATACTTGTAAATATATTGCATTTCTAACCTCAAGTTGAAATTATCATTTCAGGGTCGTTGGATTGATTCTCAGAGTTACATAGTAGAACACCAGTCACACCAAAGGTTCACATTGCTGGAGGACAAACAATCTCGGGAAGGGCAAACTGTAATGTCCCCTTTCTCGAATAGGATTTAATAATAAATAATAAAAATAAATTGATAAATGAATAAGTAATAATATAGTTTGTTATTTTATTAACTATATTACTAATGAAAAATATATAATATATTAATTAATAAAGTATGATATAGTATTATTATAGTATAATCTATTCTTAAATATAATTATTAATAGTAAATAATAAATAATAATTATAAATTGGATTATAAAATATCAAAATTATATCATAATATAATTCTAAAATGTATTATAATATATCATTAAAATATATAATAATATAATATAAAATATATTATTACCAAATATAAATATATTAATACGAAAATTTTGGTCAAGCGACTAAAAGAGAATAGTCGCGACCATAAAGAATCCACTATCTACATGGGTATATATGGAGGACAACCTTAAAAAGGGGGGGGTGATATGTGGAATTACGGAAACAAAATATATAGTCACGAATGGAAGAACATTCGACATTCAACGAACAAGCAAATTCAACCACCACAATGGAAATCCTACCATTGATCACCTCCTTATTACTGTATCTTGTGACTAGACGTAGCAACTAAATGGAGATCATCCACTAACAAGGAGAATAAATATACTCATTGATAGTGATATAGGAATAAACTCTTACGGGTCGTCTGAGCGTATGCAATTATTTTGGAAAAATATACAGATTGCGACCTAGACGCTGAGGATGACGATACAACTGAACCACTAAAGGGATCCTTAGCCGCCAGATATATCAGGAAAGGAAAAATATATTGGAGATATCCCATTTGTATTAAACAAACAATGAGCAGATCTCTTTCATAGATGAGACTAGCAGAAACATCAATATTACTAGACAAAGATAAGAAGTTTATACGCATGAAACGATTGTAAGAAATATACAATAAACACAATCTATTCTATATATAAGATTAACAAATTTCAGGATAACTCCCTTGAATAGAATTCTCAGTTTGTATTTGATTAAGGAGCATTATTTTATAGCCTTACATTCTATAACAGATTGGCCCATTCAGCATAAGGAGAGCTTTTAGGGTATATTTGAAATAGTGAGATGATTAGATCGGGAGGTTCACCTATTGCAAAATAGATATACAAGAAACTTTGAATGTTACACGATTAGAGTCATTCAAATTAATCTCACAATGCATTCTATATATGGTAATTATAGTTGTATAAGATTATCATTATTATGCAAGAGTTGTCAGCCATATAATCCTTGCAAGGTATTAGATATGGTATTATGTTTGATAAGTGAAGATCATAATTAGGAAAGAGCTCACTTGTACTTGAAATCTGAAGACAAAGTTTCCTAATCCTGACAGGACCCACAAGGGGACATCACACGTACCCAAGAACAAAAATTGTCGTACCCAGGTACTTGAATCCGTATCTCGTACTACTACCCATACCCAAATCGACAACGTAGATAAAAAGAGCCTGAAGGAGCTCATCTAATCCATAGATGAAGTAAAAGAAGAGATTTGAGCAAGCATTGTTATATCTTTCCAATTACATCTCTATTTGCAGGTAAATAATGATTTCAATGCAAATAAAGATTTCTATGATATTACTAAAGATTATTTAAGAGTGAACAAGATCACTTCATTCAACGATAAAATTGTGGATTTTAGAGAAGGGTTAGGTTTTTGATAAATTGCAGACTTAAGGAAGTACAAGGAGGGGCATAGCATCCAATATGATTGCTGATATAAATTTACACCAATTCCAACTATTATACACTTTTGTTCACTGAAAGGTCATAAATTATTAATATGACCATTTTGCGTTTGAATATATGCTTCAGTTGCTTGTTGCTTGTACGACAACTAGTAATGGAGGAAATGTGACTCTGCAAACGAAAAACTATGTTCCTCTGAAAGCCAATTTCACTACATACATTCGGATATCTCTGACTAGTTAAACTAATGGAAACATCTACTTACAGATGAATAAAATAAAGTTCTTGAATACAAAAATGGAAAGTGTAGATGAAAAAAAGTCTTTAGCCAAAATCTGAGTGTCTCAGCCAAGTATGATATTACGGTGTGCAGACATTTGCATTACATGTTGTAGTTTCATACATATCACGACATAAAAAAAATTTAAAGTAGCAAAGACCCAACTTTGTGCTTCGTCTAACCAACAAAGCTCAAAAGTCGGAAATGCAACAGAAAATACTAGAAAACAAAGATAACTTGAAATGAAATTAATAGATACAAGCAAATCTTTGTGCAATTGAATACCTTCAACAATCCTGTACACGCAAAGACAATAAAAGATGTCTGGGGATGTTTAGGGCATTGCCTCTATTAATTCTTTGCTTCAGTGTATCCACCTCCATAGTGGCCAAATAGATAGATAGATCGAAAGACAAATAGACATAGTGATAAATTATTTGACAGGCAAGGGATGTTATAAATCCCAAGATGCTCAAAGACACAAAACAAATATTACCAAAGAGGTTTGAGGAAGCCAAGGGAGTTGAAAAGACCATTATAACAAGTTGTAGAGAGTTGTGCAAGCTTGAGGGAGAGACAGACAAAGCTATGAGAGCCAAAAGAATGCAAGAGATTTTTAAGATAACATCCAAAAGAAATTGTGTGGGGTGAAAAGATGGATTTAAAAGGAGAGAATAGGCAGAAAAGAAGGGACATTGAGCCACTACAAATCGTCTTCAACCATTTCCATTGACTTGGGCAGGTGACAAGTAGCAAAATGCTTGGAAACAACCTTTGAACAATAAAATGTCATGCAACTCTGGTGTAGCACATGGACATCCGCATGAGGCGCTAGTGTCTAGACAAATCACTCCCAAAAACAACATGAGATGAGAGAAACACGCGGTTGATACAAAACTGGCACAAGAAGGTGGCAGTTGAAAAATGACCATGAGAATTTTGAGAGGAAAAAGGCTGATGCAAGGGCTGAAATGAACCTACACAAGTGCTAGGGGAATGTACACTAAAGTGGACAGCTGTAGCAATTGCAAAGGGTATGCAATTTATGACTCTACACAACTATTTGTAAGAATGTCTATGAGTGAATGAGTAGTAGTAGCTGAAATAATTAGTTAAAAAATATTCAACATTGGGAACCTATTAGAGGTGAGCCACCACATCTAGGGCAGATTTGGTACACATATAGAGTGTAACAACTATTATAAGCAGCTACAAGAAGTGTTTTGATGCAATTTCTTAATTTTATATGGTGTGAGCATTATATGAGATTTCAAGGAATGTTAATCAACAACCGGCTCTTAATTGAGGTTAGCAAATTATTCTTCATGTTGTGTATATGCTTAATTACCTCTTATTAGCGATAGAAATGTGAATGCAGAGTGTTTTTCAAAATGTCGATGGCTATCTACATGAATGGTAACTATTTGTGAATATTTCTATGGTAAAAAATGATTGTTGCAGCTGTTCTAAATTCTTAAAATCAGATCTATTGATTCATATTATGATTTCTAAACTGTTTGATGAAACACCTATGAGCTCACTTCGAGAAATTTGCAAGTTTATCAAGAAAAAAATGGTAAGGAACTTAACAAGGCTTAAGGTGTAGGTGAGGCCCATTAGCATTCTAAGGAGAGTATTAGTAAATTGCAATTAAAAAAATGATTTTCTAAATTAAAAAGCTCACTTTTTGGCATCCCAAGCCACAAGAACATCTTGGAGCTTTAGGCAATTGAATGAACTCATGAATTCTCTATGCCATCCATGAGGCTCTCTAATATATCCTCAATGCGTCGATCAGGGAGAAAATCCCAAAAAACATCCTATCTATTAGGTGAACATCTAAGGGAAACTTTCCCTCTACAATAGTAGTGGAGGGGTGACGAGGGATCATTTCCTTGGCATCCTAGGGATGTACCCATCCTAAAAGAATGACACTAGGAATGCTAGGATTTTCTAGAGTTCATGTTTATGATATGCAACTTCACTCTTAAAACCTTGTGGGATCAAACTTGATTCTAGCACCATATGATGATGGGGTGAGCCTCTAACTAGTCCTTGCTTCGTCATGTCAGCTAGGCATAGGAGGGCAATATCTTCTAAGGATGCGGGAATGGTTTTGACATTATCAATACTCATTCAAATATCCTATAAAGGCGCAATCTAAATGAATATTTCCAATAGAAGTTAAACACTTGTTGTTGGACTACAACTGATTTGGAATCTGATTGAAGAATCTGTGATTACAAGATCATTGAGGAGTTGCTGATTAGATATGTAACATGATTAAATCAGTATTATGTTGTCATTGATGTCAACTAGTTTGACAACACTTATCTTGTAAGTTACTATACCGAGACATCTGAAGAAAGGTGAAAGAGATGACAAACAGAGAAATCTACATGAGGAAAGATGTACATGACAGATGAGGATAAGGAACACATTGAGTAACTTGTTGATGAGTCTATGACTTGATGATATTGACTTTATTATGTTGCATACATCTATGATGAAGTATGGAGCTTAAAGACACAAAGCAGTGTTGTCAGTAAATGAAGCATTTCTAGTATACACCGACGGAGTGTAGTGTATACCGACCGCAGTATTAACCGAGCTGTGTTCACTGATGCTTTTCTTTGTTAACCGAGCAGAACAGAATGAATCAAATGATTAGTTTAACTGATAAGATTGATGAGCTTGCAAGTGAATAACATTGAGGTAACAGATAATGTTTGTTACAAAGATCGACGGTTGACAAAATTTAGGGAAGATCTAACGGAGAAGATTGAAACGTGTTATTGACACAAGTACCGAGAAAGTTTGAAGCGGCAAAATCTATGAATGAGGTTAAGCGGCAAAATCTGATGGTGGAGAAGAAAACGATTTACTCGTCTATATAAGAGAACAAAATTTCTTTATGAAAGATGCCAGAAGAAGTAGAAGCTGCAGGAGTATTGCGTGAACAAGCTTTCATGCATTCTGATCGTACTGGTTAGTAAGAACCGAGCTGCAGAACAGTTACCGAGCTACAGAGAGCAATTACCAACGGACAGTAAGTTGATAGAGTATTGAATCTGAAGTGAAATATTGATCAGAAGGATTTGTATGGACTGAATATTGATCTATAATCTACAATTGAAGTTGTATTAAGTCAAATCATTTACTGTTACACATTTAACCATTGTATACAGTTTAAATCTCTTAATCGAGTGGACTCTGAAAGTCTTATGTTGTATCATTCATAGAATGAACATTGTTATCCTGTCAACCCCATAGTGAATGCTGGTTGGACGATAACTTCTAGTCTAAAATCCTCTAACAAGGTCACACCTGATAGTGTGTTTGTAACCTTTAACAGGGTTGGGTCTTAACCGACCTCACTTCAGAAGAGTGAACAATTTTGGGTTGCCGGTCCCAGGTGGTTTTTCCCTTTATAGGGTTTCCACGTTAAATCTCTTGTGTTATGTGTTGATTGTGATATTTATTTGTTATCATACTTTGCATATTTCATGTTAGATTTGATCGGTAAACTGTTATAAGTATTAGACTGGTAATCGATAAAAGCACAGACAGTGAAAGTATTTAGTGTTTACCGACGAGCAAATTTAGAGAAGTTGTTTTGAATTATACATTTTGTATTGGGGCACTGGATAACTGATTCACCCCCCTCTCAGTTATTCTAACACTTGTAATTTAGGCCCAAACTAACCTTGCATTGTTACTTACAATCATCAAGTACCAAAAGGTATGGATACTAGCACCACCACTAATCACCATTCAACAATAGCTTCCATTCAACTACTCCTACTTCTATTCAACATGAAGTAATATCCTAATCTAAGTGATGAAATGTAGAAACCAAGCAATACTCCAAAAAAACACAAGTAATCCAATGTGAAGACCAACAATGAATTAGCAATCACTTTGATAGCATTATGGAAACAATTTCAACAAGTCTCTCCTTTACAAATGATAGGACTAGGGTTTATATAGGAGCTCCAAATACAATGAATGGCCAGGATCGATTTGAAACCAATGGCCCAGATTAATCCATGACAAACCCTAATTGGGCAACCACAAATAGCCAATAAAAACAAGGCACCAACATATGGTCCAATAAAAAAATTACATTCCATATCCCCTTGAGGATGAACCAATGAGAATATAATTGGTTCGACATTTCCACTTATGAATGGATGATCTTGGACATGTCAACTTGGAGCTCTCTAATTGGTTGAATGGTGATTGGATGCCACCTAAGCTTATTCATCTTTGATCCTTGTTTCAATTTTGTTTCTTCATCCTCTTCCTTTAGCAAATTCTCTCATTGAACTTGTACTTGACATTGTCCTTGATATCTCGATTTTCTTGAAGTGACAAGTTTCCCTCTATTGATCATGGACTTGTAAATCTTCATGTCTTTGAACTCTTGATGACGATAATCCTTCTTCATTTGTAGACTTGTTCCTCCTTGCATATTTTGATCATCCTTGTGTAGTAGAGTCTTCCTCTCACATTGTTTGGGACATCCTTAATACCTTTATTCGTTACCTCCTTGGCTTGGAATCCTTTAGCCTTGATCGCTCATAGGGAGAAATTGGAGTCCCTAACAACTTGTCCATGAATTGAATCATGTTTGATCCTTATGTTAAATTGATGTGAATAGGGACAAGTTGATCTCCCAATAAGATAGTCCTTACTCTTCAAGCATTTAATCAAGTGGAAAGTTGCATTGCATAGGGACATATGAATGTCCTTGAATTTGAACTTGAACTTGAACTTGTCCATGAACTCCTTGTTTTTAAATCCGGACTCATCCACGTCCTTGTTTGATGAAGGCTTGACCTTGAATCCTCTAAGTCCCCCTTCTTGAATGTGTCAAGTTCCTTTTGCCTTGTTGAATCCTTCTTTCCTTATCTGCTTCCCTGCATTATCTTGAAGTGTTGTCCTTTGAACTTGATCGCTTTAGGCTAGTCTTTCTTCAATGCTATCCTTGGCCTTGAGCTTGAACTTGTCTTCCACCTTCTTCTATTCACTTCCTTACAACTATCCCTGCCTTCAATCTGGGCATGATTCCTAGTACAAAGCTCAAAGTCAATATAATTTAAGGGACTCAAATAAGGAACAAATTTCAGGCCTTCTAAACATTTGATTCAATCCTTAAACCCAATTCAATGACTTAGAAAATTTACACTCATAGGCTGCAAATGAAATATGCATTTGAATAAAGTCTTAGGACAATAAAAATGAACAAATTTAACCTTTAATACCTTGAATTTACGTAGAAAATCAGACTTTTAAAGTCCCCAAATTTTGAAGACAAAGTCTGAAAATTAAGTCTGAGGACTTAGTCTGTAGACTAAATTGCAAGCATGTATAATCAGATCTCAAGACTATCCAAACATGTCCTTAAATGACCAATTTTTCTTTTCAAAATGACAAAAATCAGACCTCATTACCAAAGAAAGAACTTTGATTTTCTGAGAACGGCTCATGGTAAGTCTTAAGACATCCTTAAATCAGTCATAACACTTCATCAAATCCATTTTAAATCACAATCTAAGTTCTCACTATGAATTAGGAATTAAATTACATAAAAATCATGACAAAAAATCCACTTTCACCATTACTACAAATTCAAACCTCTGAAGACAATCTCTGAAACTCACTTCTTTCCGAATAATTTCATCCTTTAAACATGGAGTCTTTTGTGCAAGGATACCATCCAAACACTCAGCAACAGCCCCTATGATGATTGGACAAGTTAATGAGCTATGGTGATTTTTCCAAAATCGCCCCTGCCTAGGTACTTTCAGACTTAAGTCTGAAGACAAATGTGATTTCAGGCCCTTAATGGACCTGGAATTTGCATTAAATCTCTCCAATAAGTCTGCAATAAATGTCAATCAGATTTCAGGTCATAGAATAAAATCAGGATTTTTCAAAAAAATTGAACCTCATGGTCAAATTTTCAGACTTAGTTTGAAAACTCACTAGTTTCAGCTCCTTAATTGCTTTCAATCAGTCCTGAAACTTAGAACTAAGCCCCCTAAACAGCCTGCAATCAAGTTTGGAATGTTTTAAGTGCTTGAGAATTTTCACGATTTACCAAAAAAAGTTGCCCCATATAGACAAAGTTTTCAGATTTTGGTCTGAGAACAAATACTTACAGCCCCTTAAATCCATGAAAAACGGTCTTGAAATTCAATTTCTTTCATCCCAAATATCCCTGTGATAAAATCTGATATGGCTTGGTGAACGAGAAAATTTCCAGAATTTTGAAAAAAAACCAGCCCCTATGGAGAAAATCTTCAGATTAAAATCTTTATCAGCTTGTGTTTGTCATCTTCTCTTGTCAAATCCTTCCTTGGAGGCTGAGAAAAAAATTCTGATTTTACATCAGCAATCAGGCATATCCAAAGCTCCACGGGGATGCATCCCCTGCCAAATTTACCCCACACCCATCCTGGGGATGGTATGGGGACACGGGGACAGGAATTTCACATCCCCAAATTTGTTTCTTTTTCCAAAAAAAGGGGACGTTCCGGAAATGGCACTTTGAGAGTATCAGGGTTCGTGGGTACAGGAGTATAGCTAGAAGTCCCTGGGAGAGCTAGGGGACAGCTAGAAGTCCCCGGGATACCTATCCCGGGGACTTCTGGCTGTCCCCTAAGGCTCAAGCCATTTTTGGATTGTTAGTGTTAAAAAGTAAGACATTTTTAAATTTGAAAAAAAGTTGGTTGCCCCCAAGGACACCCAAATCACATTTAACAATACCAAAACCTAATCCAAGCATTAAATAACCAAAAAAAGGAAAAAGAAATTCATTTTCACATTCACAAAGGAGAAGAGAAGCAAGAGAAGGAGCAGCTGGTCAAGGAGTGAACAATAGTTGAAAGAGGAAGTTATGGCATCAAATTTACTTGATTCAGCCTCTTAGACATACCATCTACTGATTATGGACAGTTATATATTATTGCAAACTTCTATGTTTATTTTTTAGTAGTTTAGTTATAGTATTTATGTTTTAATATTAATATGGACAGCTGAACATGGAGTTGGACTTCTATGTTATTGTTTACTATTTAGTATTTTAGTTGTAGACTTATAATAGGATGTATATTGTTTACATTTCAATATTTTAAGTCATTTCATGCATGAAACTTGGAGCCTTTGGGCAATTTTGCTATATGTACGCCATATTTTTACAACAAATGTATTTGAATTTTGTTAATTTGCTATGTATTGAGCTTCTAAAATCTCTATGGTGAATGGTTTATCAAATCTCTATGCTGTTATGATACGCATATTTGAAATCTCTCTCTCTATATAAAAACTCCCCTATTTTTTTAATAGTTGTCCCCTTAGGTCCCCTAAAAATTGGCCCTGAACCATACCCGTACCGGAAACACGTCCCCGTCACCTAAAATGTTCCCACTCCTTGGATCAATTTTCAGCCTTCTTATAGCTAGGCGATTTCTTTCCAGCCTTTTAGCTTTTGTCTTCACCACCT
This sequence comes from Chamaecyparis obtusa, assembly GCA_027943335.1. Lineage (NCBI taxonomy): Eukaryota > Viridiplantae > Streptophyta > Pinopsida > Cupressales > Cupressaceae > Chamaecyparis > Chamaecyparis obtusa. Next base: position 201,161 of record BSBK01011708.1, read on the forward strand.
TTGACCACTAATAGTCTATCCTTTGCATTCTCATATTGCTGTTGGATGTCCTTTTAAAGTAGTTTTTGGTTGATCTCACACCCACACATCCAATGGGGATAAAAAAAAAATCACCTTGAAGTTTGTCTATGATGTATTTTAATTAATTTCCCTTTACAATTATATTTATATTTATTTTATTTCAACAAGGGAAAATCAACCAGCTTAGGGATTGCTTCTACTTTCTAAGTCATCCTCTTTCCATCCCAAAGTGGGGAAATTTAATCCCCATAGGGATAAATTCCCAATCTTATACTTAGTCTTTCAATCCTTGATTTGTCAACAAGAAGGGAAATTCGATCCCCATAGATAACAATAATTTCCATACTTCGAATTTTTTTCACTTCTCTTCATTAGTCTTCAAGGGGAGAATCGACCTCTCCATCTAGATTTGGGAAATTTCTATGTTCATCTGGACAAAGGGGAATTTCATACTCCATCCGAATTTCCTGACATTGGAGCTCGAAAAAGTTTTGAGTGTTGGAAAAGGGGAAAAATCATCTTCATAGAGACAAAGGGGAAAATCCATACGCATCTAGACAAAATAATTGCCTTAAAATTTTCAAAGTCCAAGGGGAAAATCACTCTGCATCTTGACTCTTCACTTTGTTCCAACACTTAGGTTTTTTCATTGCAAATCTCTCTTCAAGTGGGGAAATTCTACCTCCATCCGGATTTTTGTCATCTTAAGTGGGGAAATTCTGTTTCCATCCAGATTTTCATCATTTTAAGTGGGAAAATTCTATTTCCATCTGGATTTTCATCATTTTAGGTGGGGAAATTCTATTTCCATCCGGATTTTCATGATTTTAAGTGGGGAAATTCTATTTCCATCCGGATTTTCATGATTTTAAGTGGGAAAATTCTATTTCCATATGGATTTTATCATTTTTATAAAGAAAAATTAATTTTTGTTAGGATTTTTCAAATTTTAAGTATGAAAAATCAATTTTTATAAGGATTTTAAGGCCCTTATGCATAAAATATGCCTTTGTAATAGATTTTGGACTACTTGACTAACCAAACTTTTAATGCACTTTGAATTTTTATCCCAACCCACTACAACTTGATCCAACAGAACTTCCATCTAAACATTCCAATTTTTACTTGCAATCTAACAACTTGATTGCTTATCATTCCTCAATCTTTTAAAGCTCTGAATTGCCATCTCAACTGCCAAAACCTAACAACTACAAGCAAAAAGAGGGGGGTCCCCATTTGCAATGGAACGATGGTGTGAAAACCTCACAACAAGACCCACTTATTTATAAAACATATACTAAGTTCAACATAAGCACCGTATAATAGAACTCATAAATTAAGGAGCCCCAGATACAAGAATTTTATACTTAAAGCAGGCCCAGTATTACATCTTTTCCTAGAAGAACCTGTGACTATACATCTTTCCTAGAAGAACCTGTGACTAGTGGTCTCAGGCCCTGGCCAAGCAGGATTACAATTGAGTGCTTTTTATGCACAAATGAGTAGGCAAACGACAATCCAAAATTATTTTTAAAAAAACATAGAGGTATCAGAGATTTCAATCAATAGATCGCATTTGTTTTTATTTCATCTTCCATATCTCTCCAAATGCAAGTGAATGAAAATGGCCAAACAGCATTACCTAATTGACAAAGCGCTAAAGGAAGATGAAAAATCCAAGAAAAACAACAGATTCAGAAAGAGGTCTGCCAAATATGTCTCCTAGCACAGATATCTCACTTATATGTGGCACAGCAAAACAGCAATTTGAAAATGATGGTTAGAATCTCTCACAATTTTCACTCATTATAAGTTTGCAACTCATTACTAAGGAAAACTTGAAGGTATTGACATTGGTGGATAGTCTTATTTGTCATCCTCAGATCCTGTTATTTAGAACACGAGGACTCCTGCCCCAGTTGATATACATCTAGAACCTAAATTGCTGATAAAGCTCAATGTAAGTTTCTATATATCCTCCTGTTGAAGTTTGTGGCAACAATGTGAATGATTTTTTTTTTTTTCACAAGTTTCCAACCCTGAATCTGTTTCACCATTGTTACTATTTGATCATGTTAGTGCACCTAATGTACACATTTCTGCAATAGATGATGCCATTTCCTTTAAATATTTAGCTGATATTCCCATGCCTATCCTTGATTTGGATCAAAATGAAGATAAAACATATGAATGCTCAAAATTGTGATCGAGGACTACAAGAAATCAACACTGAGGGAAAATATCATGTGTAAACTAATTGATTACTTCCCATTAGTTTTATTAGACAGTTATAGCTTTTGGACTTTGAGATGGCTCAAAATATTCTTATTCAATTTGACTGTCCAAGTGAAAATGCTTGTAATCTATAAGGAACGTTATATTTTCATCTAAAAATTAATATAAAAAACTGTCCCTTCCACCACACAAGAAATATTTACTTAAAATTGCTTCAAAGAGCACATCTTCAGAGACTACCCCTTCCTTGGAATACAGAAATCATACCTGAAAATAATCAGCTGCAGAGTCTCCTGTTGGACTTATATCTATTACCAATTTTTCCAAGTCATTTGAAGACTCTAATCTCTTGATTTCTGCTTCTATTTCTAGACGTTTCATTTTCATTTGCTCTGCTTCAAGTTGCCTTGCTTTTTCTGCATTGATTCTTTGTTTTTCGAAACAGGTGGAACACGGTTTTGCTTCGCAGTTTTCAAAGCATTTCAACATACAGGGATGATGACAAGTCAAAACCTTACGACATGATTCATTGCATTTTAGTTCCTTCCTCATTTTCTCTCAACACTTCACAAATTTTGTGTGTCCACATGAATCAAATGTATGCATTACTTCCTGCTGGCATGATCTCATTTCTCCATCCTCTGAACACTTCTTTGTTATTTCGTGTCCACAACTGAATGTAAACTGTACAGGTTCAACACATTTAGGATGATCACCATAGTGGCACGTAATTTGGCAATAGTGACCACAGGGTAGCTGCCTACTGCATGTCCTCCTACATAGGAGAGGATTGAAACTGTCAACAAGTTTGCTAGAAATCGCAAAGGGTGGGCTGTGTGGGTGTCGTGGACAACGGAGATTTATTGTGTCACCTACACAATTCTTATGAGCCAAGTATTCAAGAAGTACTCTCCAATGTTCAGACTTTTTTGTCAATGACATAACATTCCCACAAAAATATAATGCCCCCCTTGCTCTTGAAACTGCTACACACAACCTATTTCGCTTTGCTAGGTGCCCAATGCTGCCTTCATCGTTAGAACGAACTAAAGATAGTATGATAACTTTATTCTCAGACCCCTGCAACAATTATAAGTTTTCTTAGAATGAAACTAAACTTATAATGTTAGTAAATAACCAGAGTAGGTCAATAAAACTAAAAGTACATCCAGTAAAAATATAACATAAGAAAGAGTGTGTCTATCAAACCACCAACAACAGAAATGAAGAAACAGAACCATACAAAAATAAAAGAAAGTCTGTTGATGTTAAGATTATTCACTCAAAAGAGCACTATTCAGTAGTTACCAGAGTAGAAAAAAATGGGGCATTACATGAAACTCTAGAGGGAGGTGATGACATACCTGAAATCTGTCTATGGTAAGGATTTGAATGGCTTCAATAGCAGGTATTACCTTCACCATATCTCGTAATAGTGTTACCTGACAAACATGTACCAGGACGATGGTATCGTATAAATATTCAATCCTGCTTATATGATCTTCAGCAACATGCAATCACAATACATAATATTCTGTAAATATTAGTACATTGGTACCTGCCCATTATATGAAGCAAGGACAGTTATTTCATCAGGATTTTGTCCTTCAGCTATCATCCAACGCACAAGGGCAATCACCATTTTGGCTTCACCTTCATTTGCAACACTGCGTTGTTTAGTTTCTCCATATGAATGAGACCAAAAATAGATTGAGCTTGACATGCACATAGGTGCTTTATTTCTCTCTCCTGATACAAATTGAGTGTTGGTCCGCAAATTAGGATAAATGGGTAAGATCATGGGCACAAACTCCTCTCTCATTCGGCTCTGTGAGGACAGTGCTTGAAAAGGCAATTTATTATGCTCCACAAGTCTTTCAAATAGTGAGATTGCAAACCCATGCCTGAAAATTTCCAACTAGTTTAGAAATGTTTGACACTGTTTCTTGAAAAAATGTAATGATCTCTCATTTTCCCTGGGCAATTTAACCTGTAACTATACTGCGTGTTTTGTTAGCCACCGTAAACATCTTCAGAAATAATTTCCATCATCCTTGAAAAGCATTAAGAGTTAATTATTTATAGATGAATGAAAAACTTTATAACACAAAAAATAGAATTTTTAAATACGAGTATACCTTCTTTCAAGCTCATAAACTTCCACACTTGGGGACAGTTGGTAGTGATCACCAATTAAAATAAGATGCTGAACACTTGGACCGAGCACTGCTAACAACTGAGGTTCCAAGACCTCTGCTGCTTCTTCTACAAATACAATTGCTGGATTTAATGCTTTTAATAACTCCTGATTCAGTGCTGCACCCTGTGAAATGCAAGAAAGGTAGTAAATTATCTGATCAAACAGAAAATCAGCCAGATAATATATTACATAAGCAAACAGAAAAAGTATCCCCATTGATGCATGGAAGCAATATTATGTAAACCATTCTTTTACATTTTTATCGTTATGTCCAGTTATTTTTTACAAAGCCCATTATCTAGGCAAAAAAATGATGTTGCACAATTGAATGGAAAACAATTGGTATTACAATTATTCTCCTTGACCACACCAAGGAATATGATACCAATAATTTTATTCTGTTACATCTTCAAATGCAATGACTTTGGAAGGCCATATCCCATCAGGGAATCCATCTGCTGTTAATTCCACTATGCAGCTCTAGCTCCTCATTCCTCATCCAGAAACGAATATTCCAGTGTTTCTCTGTGTTTCCAGGACAAAGGAACATGGCGATTCGTGGGAATGGTTTGAGGGACACTAAAATTTTTGCTGAATTTGGGGCATGGCAGAGGTACAGCTATTTCAATTACCTTAAAAAGTTAAAAGAAGCTAATTTTTTTTAAAACACATGCAATATACTGAATTTACAATGAAGATTCTGCCCCTATTACATAGTAGGAGTCTTAGCATTTTCTTCCCCTTAAGTTACCTTTTCTCTTTTTATTCACCAAATGGATTAGGCTGTCAAGTTCTGAAAAAGGAGAATATCCCCTCCCAGTCACTGAGTTTGTGAGACATCAGAGGTATCACCTTGACTCTTACGGACACATCCAATTGAGCACTCCAATATTCAGAGACGCGCCTTCTTATTTCAATTCATTCAATGCTTGTTTTTAACCACCTTTGAATGCAGTTAAAGTTGGAGGCAGCTCTTCATCCTTGAGCTAGAAGAACCATTTCTTCATGGCCTAAATTCTCAGCCTTAGTCTTATAAGTCTTCGAACAAATGTCCCAATGAATATTACAATCCATAGTCTACACCGCCCATACATGAATTGGTCATTAGTGTTAACAACTGGCAGATCACACAGCACTTTACGGCAGAGAATTGATAAAATCCAGAATAGATCTAAGTTTTCCATAAATACTCTATGGAGAAGAATGAAGTACACACAAAACAAACAAATAGAACAATAGCACGTAATCATCTAGCGCATGGATTGGTCATATTGTGGGAATAAATGGTTGATATTTAAGCTCCATGTATTCAAGACAGGACCAGGTTGTCCTCAGTTTTGGCTCCGCAACTATGTGGGGTGCAACTTCAAGTTCAAAACCATAGAAACAAGTGTTTTGATGCTAATCAAAGGAGATCCATTATTTAAACTTCTAAACAAGGGTAAACCGTTCCAGTACATAAATTAGTCACAATGCGAGCCTTATGCTCTCACTTAAGATGCTTAGATAGTAGTTCAAAAACTTGGACTTAGCAACATACTGGCTGACCAAAAAAGATTAAAAAACTCAGCAAATTTTCTACATAAAAAAATATCTTCAGAAACATGCATGGTACAGAATTTAAGGTACATATCATTGATTTTCTTATTATATAAACCAAAATTAGAATTCAATACACATCATAGATAAAAAATCAAGTTCAATACATATTGACTTCAAGTTTCAATAGAAATAAAAAATACAAATTATAATTTCAAGATTTGTTATCAATAAATTTCTTCAACAACTAAAGCTCAAAAAAGGCAGTCATTGTGTAAGTGTCCTTAAACTAGATGGTCCTACTATAGCATCTTGTTGAGGAACAATATCATCCTTCACAAGAATATGTTATGAATGCAATGAATTCCCCATCAATGGCTCAACTTCTCCCTCCTCATATGTTGCCACTTCTGCTTGCCATTTCATTGCCCCTCACTCAAAGTCAGTCATACCATTCTTAGTTATCATTGGTTTGAACTCATCAACCACCCAAATAGAATATGGATCGAAGTCATCAGATTCATCCACCATTCTAAGTCATTCCATTTTGATGTCATCAATGTTATCAATCAGAATATACTGTCACTTCTGGTTGACATTCCATTCCTCTCACTCTAAATCAGCCATACAATGCTTAGCTATTCATAGTTTGAAATCATCAACAATCCAATTGGAATATGGATCCATGTCATCAATGTCAAAAGCCTCATGTCTCCTACCTCTCTACCATAGGGCTGGGACAAGTTGTGGATGGCTAGACTTCAAAAACTAGGTTTTGTTGCACCAGAGTCTTCCCACCACAAATCTACAAAGACAACATGTGTAACTTCATAAAGAATTTAAAATAAAAAAGCAACTAAAATTAAAAGAATAATTTTTAACTTGGCTATAGATTGACTCTTGATTGAATGCATAGAGATGAATAAAACAACCTCCTCTTCACCCGCTTATAAACTTATAACTTATGTATACCTCTTAAGGTTTTTATTGGGAACTAACCTCTCCATACACATGTTGAAGCTAGCCATAAGCTCTTCTACTTTGAAGGAATTGGAGAAGGAAAACTTAAGAGTTCAAATAGTAGGCAATGGTATACTATATTGCTTTTAAATATTTGTGTGGACCAACTAGAAGCCAAACCTAGGACTACCCATTTGTTGCAGGGGTGCTCTACCATTGAGAAATCAGCCCACTTGTAGTGCCCCCGTTTTTTTTTTTTTTGCATTGTGTTCTTCCGGATGTGGATCCTTGTATGCCATGATCTGGTTTTGGTTGCTACCTTGTTGCCTTCTGTAATTTTGTGTTCTAATTGTGTGTTGGATGGATATATGCTGTTTCGCCAAGTTGGACCCATGTTGTATTGGTGCCTTCTTGGTGATCTGGATTATGCTATTGCAAAAGCATGTTGCTTGTTACGATCCAAGATAGACTATATGTATGGTTACCATAAGATTGTTTGCATATTATTCTCTTGATAATTTGCAGATGCATCAGGCTATTGTTGTTAACTGATTTCTCGCGTTATTCCATGATGATTGCCGATAACTAGTGGTAGTCAATAATCTGACCAGATTTCAAGATTATTGCTAATGATTAAAGATGGTTGACATGTTAGCTTAGATGGGTTTATATCTATGATGCTTACATGATGATTGATGATATTAATCCTATTTAATGTTATTCAGTGATTATTTGATGTAATCAGATAGATGATGATTTTATGTGAGAAAGGGGTGTCGTAACATTCATAGAATGATTACGCTGCTAAAGTTCTCTTTCACTGACTGATGTTATTGAATGATGTTGCATGCACTTTGGCTATCTATATATATGATCTGGTGCACTTGACATGTGGCGTTTGAGTGATGGTAGGTACCACACATCGACTCCATTGGCTCCATAGGTATGAGTGTGCCTATAATATCCCTGACAGTGGTTAATTGGAGATAGTTATTGGCATGTATCCGGCCTAATTTTCGTTCCTATTCTTGGACGACGATCGGTGTGTAGTTTATACTTGTCCAATTACGGCATGGTAATATCTAGCTACCCTAGCATAAATTGCAAAAGTCCCGTAATGTATTGTGTGTGGTCAAGTTGTTTGCAGTTGTCATAGTTAAGTGATTTAATGTAAAATGCTGATTTAAATTTTTTTTATGCTAAGTTTATGTTGTCAGCAAATATGGCATATATGTAGTTAAGTTAATTGGAGTTAAATATATATATATATATATATATTAAGTGATTTAATGTAAAATGCTGATTTAATTTTTTTTATGCTAAGTTTATGTTGTCAGTAAATATGGCATATATGTAGTTAAGTTAATTGGAGTTATATATATATATATATATATATATATATATATATATATATATATTATGTTGGAAGTTTTGAAAAGTGAATTGGGCCTTTTGGAGAGATTATTGTGCTTTTGGAGTTTTAATTTATCTTTAATATTATTTTTATTTGCTCTCCAAAAAGTGACTTTTAATGGAAAATTAAAGGTCATTTTTGGACAATTAGTCTCTTTTCTTCTTTCTTGCTTAAAAAATGCTATTTTTGGGGGAATTTGGATTTGATATTTGAAGAGATTTCTTGAGAATTTTGTGGGCATTGGCTTGAACAAATTTGTTGGAGTGGCTTCTACCGGTTGTCTGAATTTCACTTCCTCTCTTGGTGTCTGTGGGATTATTTTCATATTGGAGGTTTTCAACAAATTTGAGGTAAAATTCTTGAAATTTCCATTGTCGTTCATATGAGATGGTTTCCCTAGTTTGCAAATGGTTTGTTGAGTCGATTTAACCATGTTCTCACTTTGTAGAACTTCATATGATGCGTTTGTGAATTTAAATGCATGAATTTTGGAAATGAGGTTTTGTACAGGAATATGCTACCCAAATTTTTATTAATTATTGAAATGTGGATTTGAATGCACTTATGGGTTGTTCAATGAGAGATCAATGGGTTCATTCGGATTTTTCATTCTTTGTGTTTGAAATTTTAAGCTTTTCGATGGTCATCAATGGTGGATTGGCTTTGGACTGATTTCAAGCCCAAATTGCGATTAATCCAAATTGTGGATTTAAGTGGTTTTGATGCATAGTTACAAGACTCGGCGAGTCCTAGGCCAAGGCAACCTTGTCAAGTTTGTGAGGCTCGGGACTCGGACTTTGTCGAGTCTAACCAAACCTAGGTAGACTTGAATAATTATACTACACATTCTGATCAACAATAAACAAAAAATCACTCAAGATACATATTATGTCGACATCTATCATAGGGCAAGTGCTTACTTCTGACCTTAATTATGTAGTTGTTTAAATGTCAATATTTGGATAACACTTTGTGACCCATCATCGGGAAGGGAATAAAAATGTGCGCGGAAGCATGTTCCTTAAAAAGAAAGAAGAAAGGTTATGATCATGTTGTTATCTCTATTTGAGCATTAAGGATTGTCATTAGTATCAAAGATGATCAAACGGTTACCTATGCTATCTAGTCGGTAAAAGGAAGTACTACAAGCTATACATGCTAGTCGGTTAACTACATAAGCCTTCACACTGAGTTATCTCAAGGCAGTACTGAGAACAAAAAGATAATAGCCCTAACCAAGTAGCAGAGCAGTTTTACCAAGCGTCACTAAACACCGAGCAGACTGGACACCGAGCACCAATGTAACTACCGAGCAGTATTGATAGTGTTTACTGAGAAATCCAAGAAATGACATAGTAATCAGTTTTGGCACATCTATCTATGTAGATGGTTACAACAGAATCATAAAACATTTTACCAAGATCGAGGATAATTTATTGTAGATGTAATCATTAATTGTGATGATGATCTCTATGTAATTGCTAGATCTAGGTTATTTTTATATATTGTAGATCTTAGGGTTTTTCCTAAGATATTGTAAACCTAATTTTGTTAGGCGGTCATAGCAGTATGCTATATAATTGTAATTCATGTCATTTTGACATAAGAGAGAGAAAAGAGAAGCTAAGCATGGTAAAGAGATCTTGAAGCAAGAAGCCAACTTCAAGACATCAGTTATCAGACAAGGAAGAGTAGAATACAGAGACATTTAGATTAGACAGAATCAGACAAGGCTACCGAGAAGTTCAGAGACAAGATTTACACATATCAAGGTGATATTTATTCAATACTTCATAGATCTGTTTCAGACAAGGTTAAGTTAACAAAATAAGATTTCCACAATCCATTAAGATGCACAATAAGTTTCTGGATTCGATTGTGTGAGTTTTTTTAGCATTGACGTTTCGGATCACACTCTGTGATCCATCATCAGGAATAGAGAGTAGGAATGAAAAGCAAAATATGATCATTCCTTTACTTTTCATTCCTACTCTCTATTCCTGATGATGGATCACAAAGTGTGATCTGAAACGTCGATGCTAAAAAAACTCACACAATCGAATCCAGAAACTTATTGTGCAAGGTTAAGTTGTCAATTACAGATACATCATGTTATTATCTAATCATTGTAACAGAGTTAGCAAAAATCTCTTAACAAAGTAGACCTAACAGTCTTTTGTAAATCTCTTAACCAAGTACACACTCAAGTAGTGATGTTAAAATCCTTTAACTAGGTAGATCTAGCTAATCTAATTGTTACTCCTAATAGGGTAAGATCACTAGAAGTGATCACAACTTGTAGCCTTAACCGGCAAACTTTATTATCTGTAGTAGTGAAGAATTTGTGGGTGTCACCCCCATCGCAGTTTTTACCTTCTAACAAGGGTTTCTGCATAAACAAAATACTTGCGTTATGTGATTGATTTATTATTTTACTTCATGCAAATTACTTTTACCAGTTAATTGAATGAATGATGCATACAATGGATTCAGTTGATAGATGAGTTTACTACTGTTTGCTGACTGAGTTTTTATAGGTAAAGTTTTTGAGGGCACTGATTCACCCCTCCCCTCTCAGTACCCTATCTCTCCATTCCAACAATTGGTATCAGAGCTCAGATCTCTTATTGGACGGTTTAACCATTGAAGAGTAAAGATCTAACCATGGAGAGATATAAGTTGGACAAGACAATAGAGAATCAAAAGATTCAGATGCAGATGTTCATTGAGCAGTACAAACATGCCAAGTATGAATTGAAAAAGTTAACTAGTACAAAGAAAGAGCATGGTTATCAAGGAGTGTGAGACTAATTATCATGAAGAGGAGATTGATGATCCATCTGAAAATTCAGGATCTAGTTCAAGCAGTATTTCTGACAGTTCTAAAATTGCTATATCTAATTTGTCTGAGGAAAATCTTCATTTGATTGAACAAGTGAAAGCCCTATAGATTGGTCAAGAAACACAGATGGTGAGAATGATTGATGTAATGAATAATGCTAGACAAGCTGAACAAGAGAGGAATTTAGCTATTGAAGATAGAAGACAGATGACTGAACAACTTCAAGAAAAAGAAACTGAGATACAAAGACTTACTGAGCATCATTTTGAAATATCCAATCAGATGATGATTGTAAACTAGGAGATCAACAGAGTAAATGGTGAGTTGTCAAGAAAACTTGAAGACATTGGAGTACTCAGGGAAGAGAATGAGAAACTAAGAAATGAAGTAAAGATGCAGCTACAACACAATGAGATGATGAAAAAGGCTGAAGATAATTCAAAGAAAATTAATGATTTTCTGATTAATCAAAGAAGATTTGGAAGCACCACTGGATTAGGCTATACCATGCAAGGAGAATCATCCAAGCAAGCTGAACAGGTGAACAACAATCAAAATCAAAGACCTAAGATGCTGACATGCTATCACTGTGGCAAACCAGGACATACTTCAAATGTTTGTAGGAGTAAAGCACAAGGTAAACCTAAAGTCACTCCTAAGTTTAATGGTTATTGTTATTATTGTGGTAAATTTGGACATCAAGCATATGAGTGTAGAGCTAAGTTGAATAAGACTCCTAACAATCCTACCATGGAGAAATTATGTTACACTTGCAACAAGCATGAACACACCTCACAAGAGTGTAAAGCAAAGATGAAGCAAGTCTGGACACCAAAACAAAGGAACAAACCTTATCAACCGACGAGACAAGGTAATGCTTACACTTGGGATTACAACACATGGGTTAACTGCACAGTATGTGGAAGGTATGGACATATTGCAACAAATTGTATGAGGAAGAGATGGGCTGGAAAATCACGAAGCTGGATAGGCACTGGTATGGCATGCTTACATTGTCATAAAGTCGGTCACCTAAGCAAGGATTGCAGAGACCGAGCACCAAAAGAAGGACAAATATTTGAGGATGGCAACACAATTGCAGATATCATGAGAATTAGAAACACTATGTAGAGAAAGGCATCAAATGAAAATGCTGAGTCAAGCAATGCAATCGATGAAACCTCGTCCATTGGATTGGGTGACATTGGTACCTCCACCTAAGGTGAAATAGGTATGTATGGAACTGATATTCCAAATTCATCTTATGTTACATACAGTTCCTTATGTTTGATGTACACATACCAAATCTGCATGAATTAAGATGCATTATGGTTTATAAGTTTTGAGCTAACAAAGTCATACAATCGGTATATGTAAGACCGAGTAAAGAGTTACCCGTTGGTGACTATTATGCAAGGTTAACCGAGTATCAGTATCAACTGAGTGGAAAGTTGTGTTAACCAAGTTGTTGATGTTTTGCGGTAATCACCGAGTTGACAGTTGTCACTGAGCTGGAAGTAGGTCAAGCATTTATGACAACCGTTTTAAGCGGGAAATTGAAAAAGGCTATAAATAGATGAAAGACTTAGTTTATTCTTCACAAAGCGATTTCGAAGAGAGAATTTCTAGAAAGCAAATTCAAGAAAAGAATTTCAAAAGCGTTCAAGGTAGTCTCAGATCCAACCGAGCATGTTCTTCATCTTTTTTGAATAAGTATAGTTTCTACTGAGCACATTCAAAGTATTTACCGAAACCCTAAGTTGAGTAAAATGGCATCCGCATCCAAGGCAAGCAAATCCAAACTAGTAGAGGAGGAACTGAACTTAATCACGTCAGCTAACTGTGATGAACCTCGATATAAACTTCATCCCAAAGTTGTAGCAAAGATTGATTCAGCGGGAGCTTTTTCAAGCATACCCCCTAGGGTTTTGTTAGTTGAAGATGTTAGATTGTATATCCATTGCAAAATAGGAGAAATAGGAGATTTTGAGATATGTGCAGCTTACCAGAAGCTTTGCAGTGAAGATGACAAACTTAAACCGGGATTTAAACAGGTTGAAATGATTGGTCTGACAAATGCCCTAAGTTTCCCGAATAACTTAAAAAATGAATGGATAAGGATTGTGTTAAGTCGTTTTCACGACGGGAAATTTTGGTTGGATGAACCGGTAAAAGTAACAAAGAATATGATTTACAGAGTTACCAGGTACCCAACAACCGAGAAGACCAAGGCATTTCGCAGTGCTTCTAGGGCTGATATTGAGAAGAATACCGGAGTAGTATGGGACGGCCGGGCACTGAAAATTGGTACAATCCAAGACCCAGAGGTTAAGTTTGCAGCTCATGTCATCGGTTATAAGATCTATCAGTCAAGCAGACTGAACAGTGTGCCATGTGGAGCCGTTGACATTGCATACAAAATGGTAAAGAAAAGTTTCCAGTTAGACCTTGCAGAGCTTCTGAGGCAGATTGAAGAGAATATGAAGACTATCCAGTCAGCAAAGTCGAATACTTGTAAGTTTGGGTCACTTCTAGTTTGCATATTCTTCTATGTACAATGATTTTTCCCTTCAGTCGTAATGTAGAGTGGTCAACTGACAAGCCAATCATAGTGAAAATTTCAGATATGATTAATGACTTGGGAAACAATCTGAACAATGTTCTTGATAATTATTTTGAGCAATTTAAGATTAGAATGAATTCTCAGAGTAGAATTCCCAATAAATTGGTTGAAGAGTATGAAATGGATATTTGTTTTCTTGTGGACACCGACCACACACTGATAAAGGCTGTGGAGCCTAGAATTAAATGGTTAGGCCCCATGGGTTATGAAATGGATATTGATTTTGCTTCAAAATCAATCAACGCACTGCTAGCTACACCAAAGGACAAAAATGCAGAGAGATTTGGAACATTTGAGGAGGCCAAGACAAGAATAAAAACAGGCCTGGTTATCAGTAAGATAACAAAGAAATCAAGAAAGATGATGAAGACTTTAGTTGAGAAGTTTGGGGATGACTCTGGATCATCTGATAGCTCACCGGTTGAAGTTGTAACCGAAGGTCAGTTAATGTTAACTGATAAACCACATGACAGGAAGAAACCGAGTTAGATAAAGGGACAGATTCTACACCGGTTTCCCCTTCATCAACTCCAAAGAAGAGGCAGTTAGAAGTGCAATCAATGGCATGAACAAGGTCAGCAATTGCAGCTTCACCGCCATTGAATAAAGGAGTTGTGAAGTTCACAAAACCAAAGGCAGCATCACCTACAAAGACATATACCAAGAGAGGAACAAAAGCTACTGCAGAAGCACCAAGGAAAAGAAGAAAACTGATAAGAGGTAAGGAAGATTTAGAAGATGAGGAAGATGATAATAATCAATTCAAAGTGGTCAGCAATAAAGATAGAACAATTGATGAAGTTGTTGAGGATATAATTGAAAATGGTGAACTCACTGATCCTAAAATTAGTCGGTTTGAACACATGTCAACTGAGGATTAGAACAAAATAGAAGAGGCAATCATCCAGATGATGATTCGATTTAAAAGAGTTCCACTTGAATTTTCCAAGCATTTAGCTAAGGCATTAGAGGAAAGAATCACTCAGAAATGGTCCTATGCCTTAGACATCGAAAAGAAAATGAGGGAACAATCCCTAGTTTTGGCAATTCCTAACTTGTCTATTTCTAAAATTGAGGAATACATGACAACATATTCAAGGAGATTCAGAGTAAAGAACCGGGCAATGCAGATACTAGATGAAAATCTAGCAAATATAGATGAGTCTAGTCAACTCATCTGGACCTCAATAGTTGAAGCTCGGGAGCAAGCAGAAAAGATAGCATTTGCCAAATCATCTAAGAAGAGGCTGAAATCAAAAGGCAAAGGAATTCATATTGAAGATGCAAACTTGGCATTGAAAGAAGAAAAGGTAGATATATCAGATACCGAGGTACCTGATACCATAGTTGCCGCCGAGGACTTAAGTATTTCACAAGATGCACCGAATCAAGTTGAGATCCAAATTGTAGATAATAAAGCATTACATGTACTCATTGAGGACATCACAAATGGTGATCCTAATGACCAAGATGATGATGAGGATGTGAACGTTGCTGGAGGCACAACACAAGAAGGTACTTTTACCGAGCTTGCAATCACATCATTACCGAGTGAACTTCCTATCTTGATGGAAGCAGTTGAAATTGTAACCAAGGAACAACCTGAACACTCAAACCCAGAGCAACCGATGGACACATCAGGGGAACAAGGAGTTGGTACACTGGCATAAACAAATGAGCCTGAAGAAAAAGAGGCAAAAGAGGCAGATACAAAGGGCCAAGATGACCCCAAAGCAACCGAGGCAACCCCACCTATCACAACATCAGAGGATCCTATTAATACTTACCGGTTACTGACAGGGGGGGGTGAATCAGTTAATACTCGCTATTATACTTTTTAATTCTGAACTTCTTAACCTTAATTGATAAGCAGAATATAATAGTCATTCAAAAGTATAAACAGAATCACATAGATCACTACAAGTATTTATACATGGAAACCCTTGATTATAAGGGAAAAAACCACAGTGAGACAAAGCTCACAACTTCACTACTTCAGAATGAAGGCACCCTGTTAGGAGCTTGCAAAGCATTGAGGTGCTACCTGGTTAGGGGATTTTACAAGAGATCTATTAAGATCTAAACCTGGTTAGGAGCTGCCTGGTTACAGGACTTTGAACATCAACAAGATGTTACCCTGTTAGGGGATTCTTACAATGAACGATTAGGTCCACCCTAATAAAAGGATTTGAATATGCTTCTACTTCTAATAGAATTGATGATCTGTTATGACACTGAATGTCTGATTAAATCATACCTCTTCTCTGGTTGCCTGGCTGTTGATCTCTACTACCTCTGTGTCTGCAGCTCTTCTCTTAGAAGATGTCTCTTCTTTTCTCCATACAATCACTCACAATCAACAACAACTTTCTTTACGTCCTATGACTTATATTTATATGAGAGTTCACCGTAATGAGACCCTTAACTCATACAACCGCTAGGCTGCAAACTCCACAATAAATCATGCAATCAGCAAAAGAACTGTGCGCTCTGATCTAGAGTTTACCTTGCAAAACATCCGCATGAATAAAGCTAACTCCTGTTAAAAATCTAACTCCACTTCTACGTAGTGGATGTCCCGTATAATTCTTCTTTTAACTCAAGATGATCCACTAAATCCGGTGCGGATCTTTAAGCCGCTTTAGACCGGTATAACCTCCAGTACAACATTATGCACACTGAGACCGGTGTGTGTTCTTAGCTCGGTCTACCAGTGTTCTTTATCTACCGGTGCATACGTTATGTTGCTTGTCTACCGGTGTCTTCTAAGTGTTGTGAGTGACCGGTGACCTCTTACCGGTGCATAGTGTTTGTGGATGTTTGTATACTAATGACAACTTGAATTGCTAACAATATTCCCCTTTGTCATTGGTGGCAAAACTATACACAAACTTCACTCACTTACTGATCACAGTGCCTTGTATCAGTAGAACACTGCTTCCCCTGTTCCAGACTTCCCCTGATTGAAAGTTCTGCACTGTCTAAATACTTCCCATCTAAGTGCTCTGATGTTATCTCCTTTTTGTTGTTGTTTTTTTTTTTTTCGCTTCTCCTCTATTCTCCTTCTATTCACTCTCTATCTTGCTGCTTTCTTCCCCTTTTTGCCTCCAAAGGACAAAGGGTTTTGCTTCACTTCACATCTGTAGTTTGGTGAAGATATCCTTGTAAATTGTTTTGGTCGAGTGAAGGAAAGGTGCCCATTGACTAGTTATTTATTCAATATTCTTGAGAGCTGCGGTGAGGGAAATAGTTATGTTTTCCATATCTTCAACAGTCTTGTAATCCGGTTCATTTATCAGAGCTTCTGTTGTAGTAACAATCTGCTGCATTGAGTCAAATGTTGGGGCGAGAAACATTTGAAATCCAATAATATCTTGGATTCTCTTACTTTCCTCTTTTGTAGTCTTCCTTTTGACAAGAGCCAGACTTGTCATTTCCCTGCTATAATGTACTGCAGATTTATTCTGTATATTAAACTAGGAAGATAAAGTTTTGATGTCCTCTGTGGTCTTAACAAACTTCTTTGTTAGATCTTGCAAAAATAATTCAAAGTTTGAGGTTCTGCACATCAGACTTTTTGCTTCTTGAAGCTGTTGTTGGAGGATTCGCAGGTTGGTTGTCACATTGATTTTGATATCATCAACCTGTTTGTGGAGTATTTCTACTCTTTTCTTTTTGTAGTGGTCAGCTGCTATTGTTTCTGGATCGGTTAGATCCTCACCGATTACTTGTGCCAAAACTTCTAGCTGATCTATGACCGGTTCATCTTCATCTATGTCAGCATCAGGGACAAAGTTGTACAGGATGTTCTTTACATTTGTCAAGACCATATCTTGTTTTCTTTTGGCCAATTCTTTTAGTTGCCTTGTTGACATCTTACTGATGTCTACCACTATGTCTGTAAATTTGCTTCTTTTTGCTTCCTTTTCCTCGGCAAATGATAGTTTCCTTTTTGAAGAGGAACTTGGAATGTCTCTATGTTCTTGCTGGTCTTGCTCTTGCTCCGGTTTTAGCTGCTCTGGGTGGATAGGGATCTCTTCTTCTTGCCCCTTGTTGTCTTCCATTACTTGATGAGCTCTGCCTTCCAGTTGGACTCCTTTTGGTGACTTACTACCTTCAACATTTTGTGGTTGTTCTCTCGGTGGATCTTCTTTTTGTTGTTGCTCCTCAACAATATGGAAATTCCCTATGGGTATATCAATTTATGTTTCTTGTTCAACATGTATTTGTTCATTAGTTAAGAGCTCTTATGTTTGCACAGGTCTGTTTTGATCCTGAGGACCATATTTCTCTAATGCCGCGAAGTCATAATTGTTCCAGTAGTCTAGAGTGTACTCTTTGTAGACTTTATTCTCATATCCATTCAATATCTCTGCAACTCTATCAAATGTTTTTAGGTTCATGGATGCTTCTTCTAGAAGAAGCTTTATTCTTCACTAAAACCAGGTCGAACCTTAAGTAGTGTGTCTCTAGTGATTCTGGTGTTCAGACCTAGACCAATTTTCCATTTTTCTTGTAGCTTGTTGTTTAGTTCTGGTGGGAACTTGGACCTGTAGTACCTTGGGGTCCTATTATAATCCATGAAGGTCTCTACAATCCTAACAATCAGATTTTGTTTGTCTTCATTTAGTATACTATACCATTTAGCTGCATTGTCCACTTCCCTAAAATCCATAACTTCAGTTATTAAATCATCAACATGCATAGGTTGAAAGTTACCTTTGCTTGGTGAGATAAAAACCGTTGGATTCGTTGCTTGTTCCTTGGTTAAGTCCACTAGTACCGGTGCTTCTTCTCCAAGTACTCCTTTCCCCTTACCGATGTCAGGTGCCGGTTTGGCTATTGTTCTTTGTGCTGCTTCTTGTTCTGCTTGTTGCTGGGTCTGAAGAAGTTTGGTCCATAGTGCGACTTCTTCATTGTGTACCTTCTCAATTTCTCCAATAAGCACTAGGCCTATCCTTCTTATAGTTGCAAAAGTTTTCTGATGCAGTTCAGCCTGTTTTGCTGCCTCGTCCAGAGTAAGGTGATTCTGAACCTCCAGAAGAGCGTGTATCCTCTCCTCCTTTTCTCTTTCTTCTGAAGCTTTCCACCGGGCCTCAATATTTTGTAGAAGTTGTTCCGGTAGAGTAGTGCGAAGTCCACCGGGATGAAGATTGAATTTGTGGAGGCAGAATGCTACTGCATCCTCAAGTTTGTCCTTGTCTTCATCACTGCTTAAGTCATATCTTCTTCTTACAGAGCCTAGATTTCCATCCTTCTTCAATCCTTCCACAATTTCGTCAATTGTGGGCTTGGCTC
Organism: Chamaecyparis obtusa; assembly: GCA_027943335.1. Taxonomy (NCBI): domain Eukaryota; kingdom Viridiplantae; phylum Streptophyta; class Pinopsida; order Cupressales; family Cupressaceae; genus Chamaecyparis; species Chamaecyparis obtusa. The sequence continues at coordinate 220,293 of BSBK01011708.1, forward strand.
ATCTAGGTGGATCCTCCTTTGATACTTTTTCAGTCTTCTTCCTAATCAGAGGAACTGTGACTTCAGGGTCTGTTTCTTCCTCTTGGATGTTGGGTGTTGGTTCTTCTTTCTTCCTTCGGCCTTTGGGCAGTTCTGTCACCGGTTTCTTTCTTGGTGGAGGCATCCTCTTATAGAAGATTTTGATCGGTGCCCTTTTTGACATATTCTGAAAAATTTCAGTGCACGTGCCGAACCGAATAGCACCAAGATCCAAATTTGCATTGTTTAATGCCTCAGCATATGCCTTTGCAACTTTGGCTGAGATCTCGTAACCCAGCTCAGGAGCATATGCATCTCTCGGTTCAACTGCTTGAATAATGCAGTTGTCGGTGGTGACCAAAAAACATACCTCATCCTTGTAATGTTCAACAATTGCCGATGGAATTCTTTCCCTTTCGTGCATCTCTAGTTGAAAGGCTTCGAAACGTTTGGTCATAGCATTGCTTAACTGGTCTCCCTGTTTATTTGTCATTTCAGTGATTTGATGCATGATCGGTTTGTCGGTTCTCCAATTCACTTTTCCGAAACCTGGGAAGAAATCCAGGTAGAAAAAGTATAAGCACATCAGAAGGGTTCCATACTTCATAGATTTCTTCTTCACAACTCCAAGCTTCTTCATATTTTCAAAGATTTGATTTTGAAGCATTGCACAAATGTCGTATTGGACATTTTCGTGCATAATGCGATGCGCAGCATGGATTGCACCACCAAGTACGTTGTTTAGGTTGCTTGATTGACTGACTTTATAACTGATAACAGCCAACGTGAAACGTACTCCATCTTCAATGTCATTTATAGTCATAAGTCGACCATCGAACTTCGACTTGGTCAGCTTGTTGATGACAAAATTGGAGATGATGCGCAAGGTTATCGCTTCCCCTTTGTCACTGTACCCAGTCACTCTGTGGAGATCCTCTTTGGTGATCTCATGACATGCACCTTTGTTGAGCCAGAATCCTGGTTCATGAAGATGGCTCAGCACCAATCTAACTTGGTCCTCCTGAAAGATTGCAGGGTAGCACACGCCATTTATTAGATCAGAGGATACCAGATTAGCATATTTGTCGAGTAGTTTCCCTTCTTCACATAACGACACATACTCTCCTTGAATAAAGGTTTCTCCGAGTTCTTCCTGTCTGACGTGAATGAACGCTGTAACATCCTCGGTCAAGAGGACTCCTGTTGGTATGGAAGAGAGAGCACCAGCCATGTCATTTTCTCTATTCTGCACAGGCAAGATGTTGTATGCAGATCTGTTCACTAGATCTCCTTTGATCAACTTCACGGTAGTGGAAGATGAAGCCATTCTTGCTAACCGAAAATTCGCAGTTAGTGATTTCTCAGTGATCAAAGCGTGAGAATAACACTTAGCACAAGAATTCCTAAATCGCAAAGTAAGCAAAGTAAAAACTTGCGAGTAATTTCCCTTTCTTTTATAGGGTTAGGTTATAATGGTAATTACCAAATGGTAACTATTTGTTAAACAGCTATAGTAATAAATGCTTTACCTACTTTTTCCTTCCATTTTTCCAACCAATTGATTTTAATCTTGCCTTACTGGTTAATCTTGTAGACCGAATGAGTCCAACTCTCATCAGTCATACCGGGAATAGTAGTGGATCTACCGGTTCCCTCTAAACCCTCATGGTTTAGTTTGTCTAAGAAATATCACCATCAGCAAATGGTGATTTTTCCTCTGTCTTTTCTTTAGCAGAGATCTTTGATTCTTTTACGAACCAAATCTATTTGACCGTTCTCTTAGTCTTTTCTTCCTTGTTGATCTTCTCTTCAGATTTAACCGGTTCCTTCTTCTTCCCGGATGACCGATTTCTGCATTCTTTGGCTTGTGTCCCACTTTGTTGCAATGATAACAGATTACTCCAGTTGCTTTCCATGAGTTCATTCTTTTCATGTCAGTTGACTTGTTGCGTGAGCTATTGTAGTTGTGTAATCCACAGTTTACTGTACTCAGGTTCTTGTTTCTTTTGTTGAGTATTGGTTTTGGGGATCTAAATGCCATTGTCTTGGATCTGCATTCTTGTGGTTTGTGCCCAAATTTATTGCATGCATAGCAGTATCCTCTGAAGCTTCTCTTGCTGCTGCTGGACACAGATGTGGGACTAGACCAGCACTCACTGGTCTTGTGGCCCTTTTTATAGCAGTTCTTGCAGTAGCTATTAGTGGTCTTTACCAATGCATTCCTGCAGTTGTTAGTCTTATGACCCAATTTTCCAAAATGATTACAAGATGTGTTAGGGAGATTCTTACCTTTTTGCATCAGCAATTTCATCTTATCCTTCTTGATTGCTTTTACCCTAGAGGGCTCACCATTCCCTTTTGCATTTTCACCGGTGAAACCAAGAACGATTTGATCTTTGTGTCTTCTTTGACCTTTGAGTTGCTCATCAAGCTGATTTGAACTTTCATTTTATCTTCTCAGTATTTCATTTGTCTCTTCAAGTTCATTCATTTGCTCCCTTAGTTGATGCAATTCTTGAGACAATCTATTGCATGCTTCATTCCTGTCATGCCAGCCTTTCTGCATGTGGGCATTTTTTTGGGTGACACTCTGCATGTCTTCTTGAAGTTGTAGAATGATAAGTTCATTTGCCCCTACGGCCTCCACTGCCTGGTCCCTTTCTTTCTCAGAGGCTGACAGAGACTTGACTGTCAAATTTCTTTCGTCTTCAGTTTTTCTCTTTTTCTTGATTACTTCGGTCATCCTTAGGGCATTGTCTTCTTGTTCTCTTTTGAGATTAGAGATCTCATCGGTCAGGATCTGATTCCTTTCCATGAGTTCAGATACTACCTCCTCAGCTTCGTCAGATCCACTCTGCCCAGAGAGTTCATCGATGGTTTCATTGCTCTCATTCAACTGCAGCGCTAGTTCCTTTCTTTTTGCAAGTGATATCCTCAATCTATTTTCCAGAAAGGTGATGATGTCGTTGGCTTCCTCTAGCTGCTTTTGATACCGGTAAACCTCCATGATCTTTGTCTCCAGCTCTTAGGCTTAGAAGCAAAGAGAACTGGGCTCTGATACCAATTGTTAATACTTACCGGTTACTGAGAGGGGGGGGGGGTGAATCAGTAAATACTCGCTATTATACTTTTTAATTCTTAACTTCTTAACCTTAATTGATAAGCAGAATATAACAGTCATTCAAAAGTATAAACAGAATCACACAGATCACTACAAGTATTTATTTGTGGAAACCCTTGATTATAAGGGAAAAAACCACGGTGAGACAAAGCTCACAACTTCACTACTTCAGAATGAAGGCACCCTGTTAGGAGCTTACAAAGCACTGGTTAAGGTGCTACTCGGTTAGGGGATTTTACAAGAGATCTATTAAGATCTAAATCCGGTTAGGAGCTGCTTGGTTACAGGACTTTGAACATCAACAAGATGTTACCCTGTTAGGGGATTCTTACAATGAACCGATTAGGTCCACCCTAATAAAGTGATTTGAATATGCTTCTACTTCTAATAGAATTGATGATCTATTATGACACTGAATGTCTGATTAGATCATACCTCTTCTCTAGTTGCCTGGCTGTTGATCTCTGCTACCTCTATGTCTGCAGCTCTTCTCTTAGAAGATGTCTCTTCTTTTCTCCATACAATCACTCACAATCAACAACAACTTTCTTTGCATCCTATGACTTATATTTATATGAGAGTTCACCATAATGACACCCTTAACTCATACAACCGCTAGGCTGCAAACTCCGCAATAAATCATGCAATAAGCAAAAGAACTATGTGCTCTAATCTGGAGTTTACCTTGCAAAACATCCGCATGAATAAAGCTAACTCCTATTAAAAAGCTAACTCCACTTCTATGCGGTGGATGTCCCATATAATCCTGCTTTTAACTCAAGATGATCCACTAAATCCGGTGCGGATCTTTAGGCCGCTTTAAACCGGTATAACATTATGCACATTGAGACCGGTGCATGTTCTTAGCTTGGTCTACCGATGTTCTTTATCTACCGGTGCATACGTTATGTTGCTTGTCTACCGGTGTCTTCTAAGTGTTGTAAGTGACCGGTGACCTCTTACCAGTGCATAGTATTTGTGGATGTTTGTTTACTAATGACAACTTGAATTGCTAACAGATCCATCTCAGTCAACTAACACACAGGTTACCGAGGAGTAGAAAAAGGAGGATACTGTGTCAACCGAGCAAGATACACAAAATGTTGAGGAGAAAGCAATAGTTTCATTTGTGAAGTGCTCACCTCAAGAGCCAGAGAAGAAGAAGAAGAAGAAACAAGGAAAAGGGCCAACCACACTAGATAAAGTTATAGTTATACCTAATTGTGACCTGAGGACCCTAGAGCCTGAAGAACTCAAAAAATATGGGGAATTATGTATAAGAAAAGCAGCACAAGAAAAGTTGAAGGAATGCAAGAGCAAGGAGATATTGGAAAATGTAAGAGACATCTTACAACAGGTCATACCCGAGGTACAAGTTAATGAGGACACACCTATAATGGACCAACTTGCTACCCTTGCAGAAGAAATCAATGCCCCTGACATTGAAGCTAAGAAAAGAATTGAAGAAAGGGCAGAATCAAAGATACAACATAAACTTGCAGAGAACATCAGCCAGGAAGTGGCAATAAACAAAGTCAAATTATCTAAGGTAATAACCGACATACAATCTATTACTTAGTTAACTAGTCAGATATTGATTAAGCTTTGCAATGTTGAGACCTTCACTAATGAGATCAGTGAGAAGATTAAAAAGCTGGATACCGAAATCCAAGCCAGTGCACAAGCAACTGTAACCGAGCCAGATGCTTTTTCTAAGCATATATTGAAAGTTCAAGAACTTAGGCGGTTAAGAGTAGATTTGAGGAAGCAAGAAGAAAGGATAAGTGACACACTTTTGTATTTGGCATTAATATCAAAAAGGGGGAAAACTAATGTCTATGCCAAATTATGTAAATATATGATAAGTGTACTACATACTACCAGGAGCATTTAATGAGGGGGAGTAATTTTGAAATTTTGTTAAGATAAGGTATCTATGTATATATGGCGAAGTTAGAACAATTTTTGAGACATCGAGTCTATATACATTCAAGGTTTTGATACTAATGCCAAAGGGGGAGATTGTTATCTCTATTTGAGCATTAAGGATTGTCATTAGTATCAAAGATGATCAGTCGGTTACCTATGCTATCTAGTTGGTAAAAGGAAGTACTACAAGCTATACATGCTAGTCGGTTAACTACATAAGCATTCACACCAAGTTATCTCAAGGCAGTACCGAGAAAAAAAAGATAATAGCCCTAACCGAGCACCAGAGCAGTTTTACCGAGCATCAATGTATACTGATACCTAGCGTCAGTAAACACAGAGCAGACTAGACACCGAGCACCAATGTAACTACCAAGTAGTATTGATAGTGTTTACCAAGCAATCTAGGAAATGGCATAGTAATCAGTTTTGGCACATCTATCTCTGGAGATGGTTACAACATAATCATAAAATGTTTTACCAAGATCGAGGATCATTTATTGTAGATGTAATCATTAATTGTGATGATGATCTCTATGTAATTGCTAGATCTAGGTTATTTTTGTATGCCGTAGATCTTAGGGTTTTTCCTAAGATATTGTAAACCTAATTTTGTTAGGTGGTAATAGCAGTATGCTATATAATTGTAATTCATGTCATTTTGACATAAGAGAGAAAAGAGAAGCTAAGCATGGTATGATATGCTAAAGAGATCTTGAAGCAAGAAGCCAACTTCAAGACATCAGTTATCAGACAAGGAAGAGCACAATACAGAGACATTCAAATTAGACAGAATTAGACAAGGCTACCGAGCAATTCAGAGACAAGATTTACACATATCAAGGTGATATTTATTCAATACTTCATAGATCTATTTTAGACAAGGTCAAGTTGCCAATTACAGATACATCATGTTATTCTCTAATCATTGTAACAGAGTTAGCAAAAATCTCTTAACAGAATAGACCTAACAGTCTTTTGTAAATCTCTTAACTGAGTACACACTCAAGTAGTGATGTTAAAATCCTTTAACTAGGTATATCTAGTTGATCTAATTGTTACTCCTAATAGGGTAAGATCACCAGAAGTGATCACAACTTGTAGCCTTAACTGGCAAACTTTATTATCTGCAGTAGTGAGGAATTTGTGGTGTAAGAACCCTTCACGGGCTCTAATTGTTGAAGTTGTTTTGTCTCAATATTTGTTTTGAAAGTTTATAATTTTGTTGTGGTTTTTACAAGTTTTAGAGCAAAAAGAAAATATACCATAATCTGAAATTCTGAAACAATTTGAAATACTTCTGCACCTTCTATTTATTTTCTAATGAAATACAAGTAAAATCCAAACAATCTTTTATTGAAAAAATATCACCAAAGGCAACTATGAACTACATAAAAAACCTGGAATAAGACTATCATGTGCTGCTGTAATTATTTATTTGCTGAAGTAGTAAATGCTGAAGATGTCGTTATGTCCCCACGTTTCAACCTCTATATGATATAATCTGTCTTCGTCAATCCCCAACTGCCAGCCGATATTATCTTTCCACAACTGCGAGTAAAACCCTCTACTGAAGCACAATAAGAATCTCTGGATGAGACCCTCTCCACAATACCAGATTCACCAGGTATTTCATTGGCTCAAATGGTGAACAAAGAAGAAAATTACGTTTCTCCAATGGTGCAATGCTAAAAACCCTTGTCTAGAGCTCAGAGCAAGAAGCAATAATCAATAACAATAACAATGGATGCCTTTCTTCTTTCCCCAACAAGCATAAATAGGCTTTCCAACCCTAATTCACAATTCCTTGAAAAGCTGCGATTTCTTTCTTCAAGGCATTAAAAATATAATCATTAAATAAATTTGGCCCCCTTCATGATATTAAGACCCATCACTTAAGTGATTTAATATAAAGTCAATTTACAACTTAATATTAAATCCTTTGCCATTTAGTTAATATATAATCACCGAAAATAGAATAATTCTCTCAAAAATGTGAATTTGGCTTAACCATCACGAACTGAAGTTGGCATAATAATTTCCCATGTGATCAAATAATATTTCTAAAAATAGCAGGGGTCCATCTCTATGACTCTAAAAGTTGCTAAAAATAGCAAAACTCAAACAAATAGAGTCTGAAACCTCTCCATACCAAATCAAGGGTGCTAAGCTTTGCAAAAGTCGAACCATCAGATAAGTATATCTCCTCTGTGCACAAATTGACCCTCTATCCGTCTCTACTAGCCTACGAGGGTCCAATGATAGGCTAATCAATAGCTAGAATGATGTCTCTAGCTAGAAGGGGACATCACAGTCCGCCCTTCCTAAAATTGCTTGTCCTCAAGCAATCTCAACTCTGGATGCTGTAAAATCTCCTCGCTCTCCCAAGTGGCATCCTCAACCAGCATGTCCTTCCATTTCACCAAGTACTCCCTGATAGTGCGCCTCCTCAAGTTTCTCTCCCTAAACTCCAAAATAGCCTCGGGCACTAAACCAACTTCCCTTCATCATCCAAGGGTGGAAGCACTGCAAAAGGAACAATCTGGTGTCCTAATGCCTTTTTGAGACGTGACACATGAAAAACATTATGGACTTTACTCTCTACTGGTAAATCCAACTCATACACCACCTCTCCAACTCTCCTGATCACCCTAAAAGGTCCATTGTATCGTGGCTTCAGTTTCTCGACACCACTCCTTTTAAGAGTGGACTGGCGGTAAGGCTGTAACATCAAGTACACCATATCCCCTACCTCAAAAATCCGCTCAATCCTCTTTTGATCTGCATACTGCTTCTACTGATTCCGTGCCTTAGTAATATTCTCCTTAAGAGCCTTTACAATGTCCTGGCTCTCCTATAACAAGTCTCCAGCACTAGGCACTCTACTATCACTCAACAAAAGATCCAAGAAATTGGATGCCTCATATACCCATACAATGGCATGAAAGGTGACATCTGAATAGACATGTGATAAGCGGAATTGTAGCAATACTCACATAGGTAAATCCACTTAACCCAAGCCTTCTGCTGCCCTGCTATGTAGTTCCTGAGGTATCCCTCCACCCATTTGTTGACTATCTCAGTCTGTCCATCCGTCTAGGGATGGTAGCTAGTACTCGGAGTGAGCTCTGTCCCGCACAATCTGAATAACTCCTGCCAAAAGTGACTCATAAATCTATTGTCTCTGTCACTGACAATGCTCCGAGGTAAGCCATGCAACCTAAATACCTCTCTGAAGAATAAATCTGCCACCTAGGTAGCAGTGATCGGGAAGAAGTGGGCAAACTTCGTAAGCTGATCAACAACAACATATATACAGTCTGTGCCCTAGGCTCTCGGCAATCTTATGATGAAGTCCATGGACAAACGCTCCCACTTTCTGTCAGGAATCGGAAGTGGCTAAAGTAAACCGGCTGGATAAGAGTGCCCCCGTTTATTCTGCTGGCAAGTAGGACACTCTCTAACATACTGTAACACCTCAGCCTTGAGCCCTTTCCAAGAAAAATGCTCACGAATCTGCCGGTAGGTTTTATAAAAAACTGGATGTCCTACCATAGGTGAGTCATGATAAACTCTCAACACCATCCTCCTCACCTCTAACCCTGGCACCAAATAAATGTGCCCTTTGTAAATGATGAGCTCATTCGCAAGGGTGAAATCACTATCCTGAACCAATCTGTCTATGAATCCCAATGCCCATGTATCCTTTGCATACTCTGCAAGGATCAAATGTCTCCAGTCCTCTGATATATCTATCATCAAGCTCAAGTGGGGTCTTCGTGACAAGGCATGTGCTACTACATTTTGTGTCCCCTTGAAATAGGTAATATCAAAGTCATATGCTTGTAATTTACTTACCCATTTTTGCTGCCTATCATTAAGATCTCGCTGCCCCAAGAAATGCTTCAAGCTATTGTGGTTTATTTTTAGGCTGAATTTGCTGCCCACTAAATACTGCTTGAATTTGGCCAAAGCATGCATTATGCCAACATTTCCTTATCATAAATGTTGAAGCTCTTCTCAGGTCCCATGAGCTTCCTACTCTCATACACAATCGGGTGCTTGTCTTGCATAAGCACCGCTCCAACGCCCTCACCAGATGCATCACAATAAAGCTCAAATGGTTTACTGAAATCTAGTAGTGCTAACACTGGACAAGAAGTCATCAACTCCTTGAATTTATCAAAACACTCATGTGCCTTAGGAGTCCACAAGAAAGCCCCCTTCCTCATCAAATCCCTCAAGGGTGCTGCATGCCTGGAATATCCACTAACAAACCTCCTGTAGAACCCACACAACCCCAAAAATCCTCTCAATTGTGTCAAGTTTATTGGAGTAGGCCACTCAACAATAGCATGAATCTTTTAAGGATCCATGCGTACTCCTTGTGCACTGATAATGTGACCCAGATATAATAACTCTGATAATCCCAAATCACATTTAGACTCCTTTGCATATAAGGATTCCCTGCTCAAAATGCTCAACACAGTGTCTAAGTGTTGCACATGCTCATCCCATGTCCTACTATACACCAGGATGTCATCAAAGAAGACTAACACAAATTTCCTCAACTAAGGCTGAAAGACCCTGTTCATCGTGGACTAAAAAGTGGCTGGAGCATTAGTTAGCCCAAATAGCATAACTACAAACTCAAAATGGCCATAATGACACCGAAATGCTATCTTCTCTATATCCTACTCTCTGACTCGGATCTGATGATACCCTGATCTCAAATCAATTTTGGAGAAGAAGCATGCTCCGTGTAACTCATCCAATAACTCATCAATCCGTGGTATGGAGTACTTGTTTTTGATAGTCTTCTTGTTCAGGACCCTGTAATCTATACACATCCTAGGAGTACCATCCTTCTTCACCAAAACCACAGAAGAAGCAAAAGGAGACTTACTTGGTCTAATGTGCCCCATAGCAAGTAGTTCCTTGATGGTTTTCTCAATCTCATCCTTCAATCTCTTTGGATGTTTGTAGGGTGTAATCATAATGGGTTTGGCACCCTCATCCAACTCAATGATGTGCTCAATATCTCTATCAGGAGGACTACCTAGTGGAATGTCATTGAACACCTTACTATGCTTGATTCTTAGCGCCTGTATGTTTGGATGATACTTAGAATGTTACTGCCCCTATGATGGCATCAAAGTGCAACGGGCTGCCCACTCAACCTGGTCATGTCTCAGCAAGCTCCCCATGCATCTGCAGGACATCATCCTAAACTCACTATCACGAATGGCCTTAAGTATGTGTCTTTCCATTCGATTGGAATTTCATCTCCATGTCTCTCAAATCGAGAGTGAACACTCCAATGTCATGCAACCAAGTCATACCAAGTACTAGATATGTGTCACCCATGTTTACAACATAAAAATCAGCTTTGAAGTCAAAGTTATTAATCCTCAGGGGTAGACATGTAATCTTCCTATCACATTTGAGGACGTAGCCATCAGCTACCCTCACTCTCAAACCCTCAAACTGCTCTGTCTGAATCCCACGTCTCTCGACCAGCCTGGAATCAATAAAATTATGAGTGGCACCCGTATCGAGCAAGGTGATAACTCACTGCCCTGCCAATAATCCCCTCATCCTGAATGATCCCTCCTGCTGCACACTAGTGAGTCGGGCCTCCTTAAGTCTACCCTTAGTCTTTTCATCACCTATAGCCATTTGGTTCAACTTTTCATCACCTGTGCTTTCCTTTTCTTCAGCTGATCCCTCATTTTCAAATTGCTGGTTTGAATTTTCAAAATCGGAATCCTCATAATACACCCACATAACCCTGTTTGCCTTGCCCTTGGGTCTTAAAGGACAATCATGGTTTATGTCATAAGGTCCTTTGCAATAGAAACATAATTTCTTCTTCCGCAAATCATTAAGTGTCTCCCTGTTTAGAGGTGCAAAAGATTTATCTCTGTTTTCGGGTTTAAATTCAATCCTCTCTGGTTTCTTAAAGAATGGCTTATTGTCCTTGCTGGAGGAAGCTGCCTTGGGCTGAAATTTATTCACTGGGGCTTATTGCTTTCTTCATAGCATCATTCAATGTGAAAGGATCAAAAACCTTTACCTAACCTCTAACTGGTTCGGCTAAGCCTTCAGTAAATAATACTATTAACCTCCTCTCTGATATGTCTGGCACCATAACTGAGGACTGCTGAAACTCATTAATAAAATGCTCTAAGCTCCCAATCTGTTTGAGTTGTGCCAAGTCTCTAAAGTATACCTCTGGATCTTTCCTATCAAACCTTTCAACCAATCCGTCCACGAAGTCCTAGTAAGAAATCACCTGGTTGTGCTGAAGAGTGATCAACCCATGATACCACCAATCGTGTGCTACTCCCTCCAAATGTAAAGTGGCATATTTTATTGCCTCAATCTCTATCATAGGCCCTAATGCTAGAAAAGTATCAAGCTTGTGGATCCAAGCTTGCGCTGTCAATCTACCACTACCATCAAAAGTGGACAAGGAAAGCTTGCCTGTAGCACACTTTAGTTCATTATTCTGCCCCCTAGGTCTCCTGTCCTGTCTGACTGCACGGTAGCATTCTCTCCTTTGACTCAAAAAACTTTCAAAGGTCATCCTTTCTCGCAAACGTGGGGCCAATAGTTCCCACTCATCATTTGCAGCCATAAGGATGTCTGCAAACATCTCATCCCCAGCTTCCTCTACTTGATCCTACACTAGTTCCTCCCTAATAAAGGTAGGATGTGTGGGTCTATCTGTTGTCTTAGATTATGTCCTCTGTGCCCGTGGAGAACCTATAGCACTCCTGCTATCCTCTTGTTCCTAACTCTACCTGTCAGGTGGATTCATCTGCTCCATCATGGTAGTTAGTGCTTGTAATGCTTGGGCCACCTGCTGCTGCCTTGTTGCCATAGTTTTAAAAACTCTCTAGTTTCTTGGTCTTCATCATTCCTGTTTACCCTAGGTGGGCTACCATCGCGCCTGTCACCCATGATGACCAATTGCTCTAAAACCTGTTCGCCTTCAAGTAAGGCTCTCCTGCGTGTATAATACCTATGTGAACCAACCTGCTCTAGCTGCATGTAATAACTAAACCCTCAAGATGGCAAGATTTAGCTCTGATACCACTGTAAGAACCCTTCACAGGCTCTAATTGTTGAAGTTGTTTTGTCTCAATATTTGTTTTGAAAGTTTATAATTTTGCTGTGGTTTTCACAAGTTTTAGAGCAAAAAGCAAATATACCATAATCTGAAATTCTGAAACAATTTGAAATACTGCTGCAACTTCTATTTATTTTCAAATGAAATACAAGTAAAATCCAAACAATCTTTTATTGGAAAAATATCACCAAAGGCAACTATGAACTACATAAAAAACCTGGAATAAGACTGTCATGTGCTGCTATAATTATTTATTTGTTGAAGTAGTAAATGTTGAAGATGTTGTTCTGTCCCCACATTTCAACCTGTTGGTGAACAGATTTGCCTTCCTCTTTTTAAATGAAATGAATACAGACTCTATAATTTTGAAGACAGACGATTCCTCAACAGTTGGGTAAGAATAAGAAATTGCTTCCCTCTGAATTCTTAAGGTATAGCTCCCTCGTAGGATATTCAAAGAATTATCAACAATTAAATAAACTCATACACCTTTAACCTGAAAGTGCAGAAGGACCACTCACATACTCTTGGGTATGGAGGTGATTTGCAAAATTAACAACTAAAAGAATTAACTATAAGAATATTTGAGATCTATTAAATAGTTCTGAAGTAAACAGACTATGAAATAACTTGAGAAGAATAAACTAGAAAGAAATTGGAAGCAACTGAATATGAATAATACATGCACAGATCAAAATATACTAATTTCCAAAGCAATCAATATATTCCAGATTTGATTCAAAGATCATAAACCTTGCTATGCATCCATGTATTCAATAAGATCGGATCAAAGTCTAATAAAAAAGATCAATCACCCTGTTTCATAAAAACAAAAGACTATCTAAACTATTTACTTAAACAGCAACTATCTATCTTCTATATCTAATTTCTAACCCTTTTACTATTTAATGCTCCAGCATTTATAGTTTCAAGTCCAAGAGAGCCTCCAAAAAAACCCGGCCTTCGGACACCAGAAAAACCATTTAAACCAGTTACATAACTAACAAAGTTTTAAAACACATGTCATTAAAAGCATAAGAAAAGGAAAATGTTGTCGTTCAAACTACTAACTGCCCTCTGGTCCTTCCAACGTGGCAACCTTTACGAGTTTCCATGATCGAAATACATTCACCAATTCCTGGGCTGGCTGGAAGTGCAGGTTCTTCAGACTAGTTAGCTTCGCTCGGGTCGCATTCTTTTCCCACCTCAATTCTTTGATCCTTTCTGCCTGCTTTGGTAATTGACCTAGATTCAACAGCAACATGGACTCAACATTTGCAATCCTTGTGAAATCTTGGACTGTAGGTGCTTTGCTCTCTTTAAGAGCATTCATTGTATCTGCGAAGACCTTGACCATAGCATTCACGTCCTTGCTACCTTCATCAATCTGCAAAAGACTAGAAGGATTAACTATTTTGATATCTTTGAGGGCATCTGCATGCATGCCTAGCACTTCTTTCTCTATTGCCTTAGCTTGAGAGATTGCAATTTTAAACAGTGTGCTCTTCCATCCAAAGTTTTGTTTCAAGATAAATAACATACAAGGATCCACCAATTTCATCGAGTTCTTAGCCAAGAATTGAGCCACACCATAGGTTTCTATCTCCTGAACCTGTATTATGATTGCTGCGCATTTTCCTTCTTCCATTTCCCAGCTTGGAATCAGGGTCTGAACCTCACCGAGTAATCCTTCCCCATCAAGGCAAGTGGATATGAATTCACGGATAAAAGCACTCCCTTCAATTATAATATTGTTTATCCAGGACCTCACAAACTCCGTCAAAATTCTTCCTTGTTGCATTTGTTTCACCAGCTTCTGGTTCTCAACTAAATTCGGATTGAAATCTTGTGAAGATTGAGCCAGTGGTAGTACTCCATCATCAGCAAGTGAAGAGAGAAACTCAGCCATGGTGGAGACTAGCTGCTTCAACTCACGCTTCTCCCTTCCATCTTTTTGTGATTTCCTGAGCATATGATCAGCTGAGAATTTGAATAAGTGATCTCTAGAATCCCTGTTCAGAACTCCGAGTTCCATCTTTGTGACTTCAAAATCTTTAGCTTCTGGTTCTTGAACTCCCTCTTTAGGCTTGAAGGTGGCAATCTTTGCAGTCACGTTCCCAGTAGATGGGTTGATAGATAACCTAGCATCACTTTTCATTCTTTTCGCCTTAGGAGTCCGAGTAGCATATTTCGTGACTATTTCCTTCACAGGAAGTGACATGGGCCTGAAACTCTTTCTTTTGTTCACAGATTCAGTTAGCCAGGGAGGAATTGAACTAGTCATCATTCGAGTATCAGGTGTTTTGATGGGGGTACTTTCAGCCTGAGGTACCTCTGTATTGATGGTAAGCACTTCTTGAACCTTCTCTTGTTCATCCAAGGGGAAAGAGATATCTTCATCATTAATCTCCACATCTAAGTAATCAAGCCCTAATAAAGCCATCTCAGAATGCCTTTCTGACCTAGTTCTCGACCTCGACCTTGGTGCAATCGAACGTCCGCTGGATACCACCTTTTTCCTAGGAGATGTAACCTTACCTGCATTGTGGACCACAGGAGATGCATTCAACGAAGAATGTTTTACATTTTTCAAGGCTGGACCTGTGTTACTCTTTTCGAGAGGGGGGTTCTCAATCCTTTTCTTTTTCTCTGTCAACCAATTTTTTGTGACTCCAAAAACACTCTGAGCCCTCAGCTTTATATCCTCTTCCTCCTCCCTGTTCCAATCTATATCCTGGGGAATCCTTGCTTTTGCATTGCTAATTTCTGAACCCGTGGCTTCAGAACTATTTTCTTCTACTCTGTTAATATCAAAGTTCAACTGCAACATTTTGATCTGTGAAATTGTCAGTCTTGAATGATCACGTTTCCATATAGCTTCCTCATCACCAATATCTTCCCAAAGGTATTCAAGATATGAACTAGGTGAAGGATAGTTACTCAGGGTTAGAACCTGCCTAGCGAAACCTTTATTATCAAAACCCCTTCTTAATTTATAAAACTGCAAATGAAAACTCAATAAATTGCTTCCAATTACCAAAGCATCCATCATGTTATTACAGATTAAATTACCAATTTTGATGGGGAACAAAGAAGGCCATTTCTCTTCTGGCAAAGCATTTTTAACTACCACAAATAATTGCCTGTAAACCTCTGCAAGAATAAAACAATCAAGAGCGAACCTTGGGAGTTTGAGGGGTTCATCATCAAAGCCTCCAACCCGTATGTAGGTGAAACGTGGGAACTAAATATATAGGCTCCCATAGATCTGAACCAGTTTCTGTGCCTCCAACGAAACTCTCTGGTTCGGGACTCCTGCCAGCTGTTGACATAATCTTCCCAAGAAAATATCGTGAACTCTCCTATAATTTTCCAAGATTTTATCCTTCCTTAACAACAAACAATACTCATAAATAAAAAGATCTTCATTCCAGGGAATGTGTTGAATGGCCGACAAGTCCTGAGTACAAGCCAAGCAATATATCAAATAAGAGGACATAAAGAACTCCTTGTTAATGGCTTGAGCCTGTTTGAGTTGATCCCTCATGGAACTAGCAATGATTTATGCCCAGTCAATATGTTGCCCTCCATCCAGTACTATTTCTATAAAATGAAACATCCATTCTTCATAGGGGAGAACCTGCTCAGAACCTTTAATCCTATGAAGCAAAACTATTACATCATGAATAAGGGGTTTCATGTGATCCTTAGTAAGAACCTTAGGCAGCCGAGACCCACCCTTGTAATTCGTTTGAGTCCATTTCCTAGCCACATGACTCTGGTTTTTGTCTATATTCTCTCTATACTAAGCTAGAGATTGAGTAGGAGTAAAACTGACAAAGGATTCTTCTGGAATTTTAAAAATAGCCATTATAGTTTCCCTATTAACCGACACAAGGATTTGACCTTCTGCATTCAAAATGCACTTGGACTTGACATCGTATCTACTAATACACTGGTGAATCAATTCTAGGCATACCGCTGCTGGCGAAAAAGCTGCAGCTTCTAACAATCCACTAGACAAGAACTCAAAGCTATGATCCTCTAATGCACGATTTGTAAGGTCAACTGCTATTTTCTCTGCAGAAATCCCTAATAGGTCTGTGTCTGAAACAACGGAAGCCTGGCATTGCATATTTTTAACATTTCTGAAGAAATGTAAACTGGTCTTCATCTTTTTCTCAGGAACAAAAACACAAATTTCCCCCTTCTCACAAATGAAAATATTTAACAGTAGAAGGAAATGAGGAAAGGGCTTTAGGAGCTACCTGTTTTGAGCTGACTTGAAACCAAATCTTCTCCCACTGCCGAGACTCCATAGACAAATGACAAGGAAGAAAATCTTATGAGACTGCTTATATTTCAAAAGATTAACGCCCAAAAAACTCAACTTTAATGAGCATAAGTCGGAGCCATTAATCTTAAATAACGTGAGCAATAATGACTCATTAATAGGATGCCCTTGTTATACGCCACCTTTAATATCATTAATAACCATTCCCCAAATAATATCCCCCGCCCGTGCCAATGATCTTATTTAATCATTACCCGAAACTTAATTCAAGCTTAGCTTCGTGGTGCTGGTCTAATCAAACTGCCTTCTTTAACATTAACCATCATTGCACCGTCATTCTGTGACATGTGTCCCATCAAATGTCCTTTCATTAATTATTCTACCACAATCTATCTTTGAACCTCTTCGAACTACTTTGAACTGGAGTTCAAAGTGGTTCGAAGTGGTTCACCGCTCAAAGGTGATATAGGCCGGGGCCCACCTGCAGAAAACAACTGTTAAAAAACAAAACATCATTGAACTACTTCGAACTGCTTTGAACCGGAGTTCAAAGTGGTTCGAAGTGGTTCAGGCAGGGCAAGAGTGATGGAAAAGGTTCATCCAAAGAAGACCGAAAATGAAACTTGACAGACTTGAAGGCTACGCTTGAAAACTCTAAAAAACATTCACGTTTGAAGGATTACTGCAAGGAAAGACTTTCAAGGGAAAGCGCTAATGAACTTTCAGGTAATGAACTCATAAGGGTCTTAGACACTTCAAAAATATATGGCGACTCTAACTGACCCTAACACAACCTCTATATGATATAATCTGTCTTCGTTAATCCCCAACTGCCAGCTGATATTATCTTTCCACAACTGCGAGTAAAACCCTCTACTGAAGCACAATAAGAATCTCTGGATGAGACCCTCTCCACAATACCAGATTCACCAAGTATTTCACTAGCTCAAATGGCAAACACAAAAGAAAACTACATTTCTCCAATGGTGAAATGCTGAAAACCCTTGTCTAGAGCTCAGAGCAAGAAGCAATAATCAATAACAATAATGATGGATGCCTTTCTTCTTTCCACAACAAGCATAAATAGGCTTTCCAACCCTAATTCACAATTCCTTGAAAAGCTGCGATTTCTTTCTTCAAGGCATTAAAAATATAATCACTAAATAAATTTAATGATTTAGACTTAGGAAAATATGCCAATAAATTAATACATTAATTTGGCCCCCTTAAGACCCATCACTTAAGTGATTTAATATAAAGTCAATTTACAACTTAATATTAAATCCTTTGCCATTTAGTTAATATATAATCACCGAAAACTGAATAACTCCCTCAAAAATGTGAATTTGGCTTAACCGTCTAGAACTAGAGTTGGCATAATAATTTCCCATGTGATCAAATAATATTTCTAAAAATAGCAGGGGTCCATCTCTATGACTCTAAAAGTTGCTAAAAATAGCAAAACTCAAACAAACAGAGTCTGAAACTTCTCCATACCAAATCAAGGGTGCTGAGCTCTGTAAAAGTCGAACCATCAGATAAGCATATCTCCTCTATGCACAAATTGACCCTCTATCCGTCTCTACTAGCCTACGAGGGTCCAATGATAGGCTAATCAATAGCTAGAATGATGTCTCTAGCTAGAAGGGGACATCACAGTGTCATCCCCACCGCAGTTTTTACCTTCTAACAAGGGTTTCTCCGTAACCAAAATACTTGTGTTATGTGATTGATTTATTGTTTGATTTCATGCAAATTACTTTTACAAGTTAATTGAATGAATAATGCGTACAATGGATTCAGTTGATAGATGAGTTTACTATTGTTTGTTGATTGAGTTTTTGGAGGTAAAGTTTTTAAGGGCACTGATTCACCCCTCCCCTCTCAGTACCCTATCTCTCAATTCCAACACATGTTTTGCAATCTAGACATACTCCTCTTCTCGTTGATGGATCATGCAGTGTGATCTTAAATATTTATTTAAAAACACTGCATAGTTAAAGCTATAACCATGTACCAGCAAAAATTCACTTTGCAATTTGTAAGTGAAATGCTTGATTAAAATTTATATGCACCTCAATTACTAGCAATATTGAGAGTTAAAAAATTGGTATCAGGAAAAAATTGTAAGAAATGAAATTTTAAGTGACAACGGCATTGTCCCATGTTGGCAAGGAGGATAGTCCTTGTGATAACCACAAGGTGTCTTCCGACATTTAGAATTTCTAGAACACTATCATTTCAATAGTAAATACAATGCTTGCATATACAAGATCGTCTCTTATCAATTTTAATAATGTCATAAAGAATGCATGCAAGCTGAAAATGTCAAAAGCTTTGATCAAATGAGGAAGATAAATGGAATGTTTGTTTGTCTCAGCAATCCACTCTTTTGGGTTATCTTCCAATGCAACTGCACTATTTTTCACACTTCTTTTTCATATGTAAACCTTCAATTATGCTTTCACGTCAAACACCTATCGACTTATCCCTTGCACCTTCTTTCGGTGCAAGTGCTAGTTTTAATTATTTGCATTAGACATTTTTAAGTATTAATGTCTTATGCACATTCAAGAAGTACACAATGGGTTGGGTCAATCTTATAATTTAATAATTTATAATTTGATCCTACATATAAGATTATTTGCTCAAGTTTGATTACTTTTATCATCTTTAATATTAGAAAAAAGATTTTATTTCCTTTTAATATTTGATTCGATAGTAATATTTGTCTTACATCTTGTTTCATATCATATTATAAAAAGTTATGCCAAACCCAAATTATTTTTGCTATTATATAAACATAAGCTAAATTGACACCCTTTTGACCAAAATCTAAAAAATAACCTAAATAAATATGCTTAATAAATTTCAACTAACCATTTTTTAAAATCCTAACAGAAATATTAAATGACAAAAAAGTAAATAACATGAACAATATCTTTACTAAATGTATGCCAGCTATTCCATCCCCTCCACAGATTAAAAAATAAGATAATCTGAACCACATAATAGCAAGTAGGAGTGATAATTCAGATGGGGTCTTAGTTTCAAATTTAAATGGAAATACAGCTGTATAAAGATTAAGATTATATTAATTGAGATATCTTGTTTTTGAGTTTGGTCAAGTATTGCAATTTGAAAGTAAATGAAGGATAAAATGAAATGAAAGGAAATATTTTAATGACATCTAGAGGCCAAAGCAGCCTAGGGGACCCACAAACTATGTGCACCTCCTATACAAACAGAACACCAAAATAACCTCCTAAATCTGCACTTCTATAATAGATTTTGATCAATAATTTACTGTTTTGTCTTATTTTATTTCATCAAACAAAGAATTTAATGTAGATAATAAATGCATGTGGATTTACCAAATGCTATTAATGTTTTATTTCATCAAACAAAGAGTTTAATGTAGATAATAAATGCATGTGGATTTACCAAATACTATTAACGTGGATGATAAACGCACGTGTGAAGATTGGAAATAAATAAATATGAATTAAATACTGGAGGATTTGAAAGAAAAAAGTGTCATACTGATAAATGAAAAACTACGGCAGAGACTTCGAAAGAAAACATGTACCGTGGTAGTCATGCCAACTATTTTAGCCCTTTTCAACACTTCAAGTTGTCTTCGTTTGCTAATTTCTTCGATGTCCTGACAGATTTCGTCGTATGCTTTCTTTGCCTCCTCTAATCTCTTGACTGCTTTTTGGTGGCTAGTTTGCATAATCAGCTGCACCAATATTGCACGGTGGGACTCGTTCAGATCCCACGGATTTTCATCCAGCAGCCACTGATATTGTTCAAAATCTATCTGCAAAACGAATGGTTCCTTTATAGATTTCAGAAGGAAAGAATAAGTATTCTTTACTGTGACAGGAACTGGAAGTAAAGAGAGAATTGACTCACATCGTTTGATGTTGTTAAATTTGTATCAAATGCTTGTGATTTGAAAGTGAAGAAATTCTCCTTAAGCCAGAGGAAGTCATTCCTTTTGCCTCCTTTATTTGATTTTTCACCGGGCTCATCCAAATCATCTTCTTCCTCGGGCTTAGCGTCCATAAATTGCTCTACTAATGCGTTGCCGCTATCATTATTATCCTCGTCGAGAATATCAGTGTCTGTCTCATCTGTAACACATCTGGTCGCTAGCTGCTTCAGTACTCCAGACGTCTTCTGACGAGAAAAGCATTCCTGTACCATTTTAAATGTTTTCTTATTAGGCATCCAGTTTTTCAGAGTTTGGGAGATAACTTGATATAAATCTTTGGACTCTTGTGAGTCCTCTCCAAGTAAATCTGAAATAGAAATGTCCTCTTCCGGGATTAATTCAGGGGTGCTATGATTTCCTTGTGAAATCATCTGCCTCAATTGAAAATCAGGCATTTGGCGAAGTACAGATTCTGAATTTAAGTCGCGGCTTTCCTGTAGCTGCTTCAGAGCTTCTTCGATTTCTCTTTGAGCGCGCTCTAGTTTTCTTGTGTTGTCAAATAAATCCGGCGTGAATTCATCAGACTTGGGTAGTAATGAAAACAAATTGAACCTTTCTAAGGTTGGCTCCGTGCTTCTGCCTCCCACTCTCACGACACCTTCAGGGCAGAACTTTAAACAAGCCTGGAGGAAGTGATCCAAACCCTGGTTCTTGTATGTCACCACCAGTGCAGGCCCTGCGGGCAATGTATCTGCAGATAACGCTATCTGTAATATCCTCACTCCCACAAACGATTTGCCTGTTTGAAGGATTGAAAAGTGAGGAAAATGTTCTTAAATATTTATTTATTTTTGTCAAAAACCAATTCAATTCATCACATACAGTGCACAAGAACCTTTAACTCTATTTCTAAGCAGCCTAGTCTCCGTCCTGGAGATTAAGTTCATTCTAATTAGCCCGTTAATAGAGATCACGTTAACGTTCACTGCTACTATAGTAAGCCGAAAAAAGCACAGAATGGGCTACACGATACTTATCGAAATCCTACAGGTAATTGGAACGAATCTATTCAAAGTTGACCACTGTTGGCAATGACCATACGCTTAGAGCTGTTGCCGCCGCAAGATCCCACCTACTCAATTTCGTGCACATCTATTCCATCCACAACTTGACCAAACACAACATGTCTGTCATCCAGCCAGGAAGTCTGTGCAGTGCAGATAAAAAAACTGGAAGCGTTGGCCATGGATAATATCCCAGGGCCTGTGTGCTGATTGGAGAAATTCACGTCGGGAATTTGGTCCCATAGACGGATTCCCCGCACATAACGTCGCCGCCCTGGCACATAAACCCCGGTATCCCTTGGTGGAACTTGGAACTCTTGGGTGCAGGGGCTTACCGGACCAGCCAACGCCTTTCTCGCCAGTACGCAGAACTCGGAAATTGTCACAATCCACTTTCTTCCTTACCGATAATTTAGCGGAAACTTTAATTTTTAACATAGAGAGCGGTTGCTAATTAATAGGAAGAAATTTATTTGTGGTCATAAAGATTTTCGTGAATAGCGGAGGTGGAAACAGAGTTCAGTTGGGTAGGAATCATCTTGCATAATCGACGCTCCTTCTTCTTGTGGAGGAGTGGGCAGTTAGTTTTGGTTTTTTTCAGTAGAACTTAAATCTCTTTTCACAAATAAGAACTGGGGGGGGTTGTTCCATTTGTTTTTACTGAGATTCTCTAACACAAAGCTATGCAGGATACTCAACTCATTAACCAATTCTTGCATGTTATCATGCGCTCTCGGAAGGACGAAAAAGATTCATTAATGGATATATTTTTGTTCCTGTACATCTTAGTGTTTGCATGCACTGTATTATGTCCAATGGTCCATGCTAGTTATAGAGAGAATATTGGTGTGACAGGCCTTGCAGGAACAAAATGCAATTTGTTTTCTGGGAAGTGGGTTCATGATGCCTTGTATCCACTTTATAATGCTGCAGATTGTCCGTACATTAGCACTGAAATAAACTACAGAGGCAATGGGAGACCAGATTCGGACTATGAGAAGTGGAAATGGCAGCCAGATGGCTGTACTGTTGCCAGATTCAATAGCAATAATATGCTAGAGAGGCTCAGAGGAAAGAGATTGGTGTTTGTTGGGGACTGCATAAGAAAAAGTCAGTTTGAGTCCATAGTCTGCCTTCTTCAGGGAGGAATTCCAAGAAATAAGAAAGTTTTCACTAGGGGGAGTTCTCTTACAACATTTAAAGCCCTGCGCTTCCCTTCAGTTCTTTTGGGCTCCATTTTTTAGTTGAGCTCCAGACCAATAAAGAGGGGAAATCGATTCTCCACTTAGATTCTATAGAAAACAATGGAATGTATTGGAACGGAAGTCTTCTTCTGAACGTAATAAACATCTTGAACGCTATGGTTAGGCAGTTCGATAGAATTGCAGGGGTGTGGTTGAGACGGCAAGAGAGGTATTTAATAATAAGGAACGTTGAATGCTGCAGGGAAGAATCTGTTCAGCGATGCTTTGACCCCGGTTGGCTTTACACTTCTACATTTAATTAGCTTTCTCTCCATTTTCAACTTTTCCTTTATTTATTTTGGGTTCTTCCTCGCATTTTCTCTGTTTTATAATTATAGAAATAGAATAGAGAGCTGAATCCGTTTTAACAGTACATTACAGAGATTAGAAATCCCTTTGGTAAAAGACAGTAGTGTTCTGTAATTGGGTTAAGAAATATAAGTATATTATGGCGAGCAGAGGAGCTGTTAGAACACCCTGTGGAGCTTGTAAGTTTCTGAGGAGAAAGTGTGTTAAAGGGTGTGTGTTTGCCCCATATTTTTTCCACGGAAGAATTGGGTGCATCTGATTTTCGCTGCAATACATAAGATTTTTGGTGCCAGCAATTTTTCTAAGTTGTTGCAAAATATTTCACCAGAAGAAGAGCGATATGGTGCAGTGACGAGCATGTCTTATAAGGCTCAGTCTCGCCTGCGGGATTCCCATTTATGGCTGTGATTCACAAATCTTCTCTCTTTAACGCCAGGTTTGGCTCTGTCTTCTTTGGAATTCTTTTAGAAAGTCGTCAATTATTGAAGCAAATTTGTTATAGGGAGAGAATCAGTGACTCGCTTCCTTAGTAGTTTAGTTAATTCCCACCCGTTCTGCGCAGCTTATTAAGTTTTAAGCCTAGTTGCAAATTTCATGTAAGGGCTTTGAGTGAAGCCTGTTTGGAGAGGGAGATCTAGTTTTCCACAATCTGCTGTTTAGATTGAAATGTCATGTTATAATGATCCTTATAATTATTTCATTCCTGGAGCAATATGTGAAACAGAAATGTTGCAACATTTAGAGAGAACGTAGATTATAAATTGCAAAGCTAAGATTACATTGAAAGAAGTTTGATTACATATAGTTATCTCTGTCATTTTTTTTAGAAGACATGAAAAGCTTATATAAGCTCAACAGTCTGTTCTTAAAAGATTGATTACGCAATAAATTGTTTGTTTTTTTTGTTTATTGGGGGATTTTGGATCGTTATAGGATCCAATGTTAAACATGCCTTGTACTATAAAATATGTTCTTGTAGCCACCATGTAAAAATAACTTGTTTATGTCAGAATTTAACATTAGCTAAGCATGTGAGTAACTATATTTGTATGCGATAAAGAAAGAGCATTTACTTTTTAAATAAGTTTAGTTTGCAGCCTCGCCTTGTCAGACTTTTGTCTCATGATTGTCTGCATTTATGTTGGTCAAAATCTCCCGTTTATACAAAGCAGATGTAAATTAGTCCTTTGTTAGGTGATTGGAGCCCATGTAACCATGGCATCCACGAGAGGCAGAGACCTCTGTTACCAGAGCTGAGCTGGTGTTCCTGTTTAGTCTAGTGGAAGAATTATGAGGCCTCAAGATCATTTCCATGATCTATGCTACAGTTTTCTCCACAGTTAGGAGACTTTGAACAGTGAAGGAAACATTGTTCCAATTGCAATTAGGTCATTAAACAATGATTAAGAGGACATTAAACATTGGCTAATTTTGCTTGTTGATTAAAGTACTTGAAAATATGCCTAGAATCTGTGTGATTAAAGAGGAGAATCAAAATGGGTACTATAAAATAACTTGTGCACTTGTATCTAGTTGTGATTACTTTTTTTTTAGAAAGTGTCTCTATTTGGAGAATTATTGAAAAGTATTGAGATAATGAGGTATTCTCTTGATTCAATTATCATCGCTTTATTTTCAACCATGTGCATGAAATGAAGCTAAGAACTTTGAGGTGTTATCAAAGAAAATATGGTTGCTTTATTTGTCATATCTTTGATGTACTTTTTGGAATGACCAAGATAACATTATATTACTCATGATCATATTAAGGAGTGTGGTTTTACCTTGTTTTATATTAGATGTGTGGTCAGATATAAAATTTTCCATGATGATGATCATAGCATGTAATGACGTCTTTGTGTAAATTATGAATTGCCATTATGTTCCATGTGTGAGACGGAACCTCAATTCTATTAAACAGAAAAGGAAAGGAAAAGTTGACATTTCTATTTTTCTTAATTAAGTTTTATGTATTGGTGTGACCATGATTGTTATTCTAGAGTATAGAAATATTTTGGCACACTAATTCCATTACTTCAGACAGTTTTACTTTGTTAGACTAT
Organism: Chamaecyparis obtusa; assembly: GCA_027943335.1. Taxonomy (NCBI): domain Eukaryota; kingdom Viridiplantae; phylum Streptophyta; class Pinopsida; order Cupressales; family Cupressaceae; genus Chamaecyparis; species Chamaecyparis obtusa. The sequence goes on from BSBK01011708.1 coordinate 245,410, forward strand.
CTCTAGCTGGGCTGGGTATCTTTCATGTCAGGAAAGATTCTGGGGAAGTATTACAGCTTCGTGGTAGGGTGGAAACGCACTCCCACAATATTCTCGCCCTAGCTGACTTTTGTGAACAGGTTTTTGAAACATTTTTCAGGAAGAACATTACCTTATAGTGCTATACGCATCTGGTATCGATATGGTGGACACTCGACATATGGTCGACGTTTCGCTTGTCTTGAGCAAAGGTATGCTTTATGTTTTCGACAGATTTGGTTGCAATTGTATTTATGTTCTTTCTTATTAATAGGGAATCTATTGATATCTTGTCGACTTAAGTAATCGACCATAGACTTGTTGACCGACTCTCTAAAATTATGGGTTTTACTGATGTGGCATTTAGTGTCGAGATTTCAGTCTTTACATATGGTATCAGAGCTCTGGGTTCCATACTAGGGCCTTGAGTTCACTATGCTTAGTTGCAACCCCTAGTTGCATAAATTGAGAGTTGATTAATGTTTGGTTTAAGAACATAACCGTGGTTCCCTAGATTAACTAGAGTGTCTTACAATTGCAGTTATCTTGATAGAAAGGATAGGATGTTCCTTGTGTTATGGGAAATGGACACTTGACGGATAATACTTTGTTGTGTAAAATTTCTTGAATATCCCCAATTGTTCTTGAAACTATGAAATTTTGAAACAATTATGTGATCTTGAAACTGTCTACCTATGAGTGGTGTGATTGCTTCCTATTGCAAAATGTTAGGATATATGAAATTATGAGGTACTTTGTGTGTGGGATACACTTAAAAATTTAATGCCTTTTTCTCTACATTAGTGAAGGAAAGAAAGAAGATACAAATTTTATGAGATATTGCGTAGACAAATAATGATCAGTTTTGCACTAAAGGTATGAGTGCTTTTCAAAATTTAAAACTTGGCTTGTGATAACTGTTGGAAATACGTAATTCTTGTAAGGTATATATTTGCAAGTGTTATGAAAGGATTTTTAAATACTACACGCTTATGAAATTCTTGGGAAGAAGACTATAACATGTTTTAATTGAAACATAAATTCGTTGGAAATTTGTGAAAATGTATTACTATGTCTTACCTTGCCTGGCATGCTATCTCAAAAGCAAAAAGAGAATTAACAATCCATGTAGTTGGCTTTAGTGGATAAAGCAATCATGTTTAAGGTAATTGAATGTGCTGCTACATGATGACGTAAACTTGAGATTTATGTTCTAGAAGTATTGTTATGTTCTGAAGCATACCTTGGATGCAAGGTGACATGTAGTCCTTTACTCCCTTCTTATTGCTAGTGTTAGTCACTCTGTAAATATGAATTTTGGAAGTCGTGAAGGACTAGTTTGAAATTTTAAAGTTTCTCTTGTGACCACCTAGCCACTAAATTTGAGTTTTTCAATCAACTATGATTTTGTTCACACTTACTCCTTGATATTTCTTATGACCGATGATGGTCTGAATTGAAATTTGCAACTTGAAATATTATAATCTTAGGGTGACTAGAATATGTGTTTTATGTTGCTAGTCCTATGAAGTGAAGTGATGTCATCTGTCATGTTCAACGTACAACATTGACAAATTGAAAAGGAGTAGATTGCAAAGAACACACCATCCCTGATCTTGCATTCATATCTTACTTGAAATATGTTTCAGCTATTATGAAATGGTCAAATTGAATTGACATCTAGAAGGTTGTGTCTAATAGAAATACATTAGATGAAACAATTAATATTGGTTGATATTATTTGATGTGAGTTTTGATGCTATGAGGAGCATTGCATGGATACTCAAGAAATGATGGAAACCATAGAAAATGCATCTTTTTGGCATTAATGTGATTTTAATAACACATGTGTGATTATATTTGAGACCTTGAATGAAATTATTATGAGGTGATTGAAATGTGTGTATTAGTTGATACATTTGATGAGTGACGAGTAGGTCGCCATCTTTTTATGAAAAAGGGATGGAATTATTTGGTTATGAAGCACTATTGGTGTATTTGACAGAATGGTCAACACCTCCTACTTTGTATGTTTCTTTTTATTATTTGACTAGATGGTTCAAAATATGTGATTGCCTATGATGAATGATATTTTTCATGATGAAGGACATAATTCTTTTGATTAATTAATTGATGTATGAATTAGAAGAAAGGAAATTATATGAAATGCATGAATTGCATCTTCCTTCCGCTTTCTGTGTATGAGAATTGGAAAGCTTACCTTCAGGTGAGGGGTGCTGAATGTGAAAAAATAGGGAAGGGTAGAAGGATGCTCCTCTACCTACCGGTGTTCATTCCTGGTGACAAAAAGATGCTTTGGCCAAAGCTTGTTCGCATATGTTTTCATAAATATGCTGCCCATGTTTCATCTTGTAATGACCCCTTTTGGGACGTTACTTGATTTGTCTTGAAATTCATAATTAGTATTTGGATTTACCTTGGGAATGGTAATTTGTAATGTTGTATACTAGGAGGATGCTAATCCCCAATAATTATAATATATCATTATATAATTTTATACTTATAATCACAAAAAATTCATAATTCTTTATATAATGTATTTATTTCATATTATATATTAGTTAGTTATTTATCAATATATTTGAGTTAAGTTAAATCAAATACAAGTTTGCTTCATAACAATATTACTATATTTCATAATTTATTATTTAAATTTTCATAACTTATTATTCTAATATTTATTTCATATTAATATTAATATCCAATTCATAAGTGCTAATAAATAAATTAACTTAAATAAAGATATACTTACCTTCTTTATGCCTTTTCTTTTTAGCTTATTTAATATTCATTTCCTTCTAATATTCTCCTACACTTTCTCCTTGATCTTCTCCTATATTTCCTCCTTGAATTTCTCTTGAAATCTTTTAATATTATTCTTCTCCCAAACTTTTTATATTATTTTGTTCGTGTCCTTTTTTCTTTCTTTCTTTCTTTCTCGTGATTATTCTCTTATACCTTCTCTTTCCAAAAGTCATGTCTTTTGGATTATGTTATTTTATTAATGATAATATATTTCAAATAAATATAACATTTATACAAGGGTAATATATATAATATCTTTATATTAGGATTAAATATTTATATTATGATATAAGATTAAATATTATTATAATATAGTGTTTATATTATAATTATATTATATTATTTATATATTCATAATACTTTAAATATTGGTTAATGATATTAATGTTAGGGATTTGAACATTAATTATATATTAATTAATGACATTGATTAATTAATATATATTGATGATAATATTAACTATATTAATTAATCAATTATAATCATTAATTATTAATTGATTAGTCATTGTTATTATATTGCTTAATAATATTATATTGACATATCATTTGTATGCTTATTAATATTAATATATTAACATCAATATTAGTGATTAATTTTATATTAATTAATTAATTAAGACTATATTAATTAGTATGTATTTAGGAATATATTTGTATTCCATACACTGATTAGGGCTCATGACACATCTCCCTACCACATCCATGATTAGTTCTACTTAGACATATGTGGAAAGTAGTTAGTTTCATGGTTGCACCAGATACCCCCTGCCTTTTATTTCTGGGCATTGCAGGGTTGGGTATTCTACGAGTAGGTAGAATCCCAAGGAAGTGTAAGACTTTGTGGATAGAACGGACAAGTGTCCGAGCCACACTCATGTCTCAAGATTTGTAGATGGATGACTAACTGTCCAATGGCATAGGAGACATGGATTTATAGAAGGACAAATGTCCAATTACTATTAAGTATCTTATTTCATGGTTAACCTACATGGTTATGTTTTTGGATACATTTTTATAGATGCATAACATAAATTGATGTGTTGATTTTATGTGTTGAATTTATATGGTGATGAACTATCATGATTTATTTGGATGCTTATGCTAGATGAAGCACACTTGCAGTACATTGATGAAAATGTGAATACTTATACATATTAAGATGTGAATATTATTGTGACAAGATGGGCATGAGAGCCTAGGTCACATAAATGAAAAAAAGGATCCTCTAACTTTTTCAGGTGATTTTTGAGGATGTATGAAAGATTTTTTCACCTAGTAAGTACCACATGTTAGAAGGTACATATGAAAGATTTATTTACTTATGATCAACTTCAATTTTAGAACTTAATTGTTGAACATTTGCAATATTCCAAATATTATCTTTATTTTGGAATATTTACCATTGGAAATTATCTTCTGTAATCGATTGAACTAAAAATATGACAAGTGTCTACATATAAGTATGACAGGAATTTGATACGAACTACTCAATCCATTGATTATGTCGACATGATGCCAAGGTATGGAAAGTAGCACAAGTACGTGTGTGCTCTTTTGTAAATTGAAGGTATTATATAGATTTATGACTAAAAGCATTGGGATGAAGGAATGCTATATCTTGATTATGTTGAAAACATGTACTAATACTTTGATGTTGTTCTTATATATGCACAAATGGAATGACACATTATGATAGAGGGGGAATATTGTTGGAGAGAGGTAACTCTAACCTTGTAAAACTGTAAGGTAGTAATGGAATTCACACACTCACATTTAAAATGATCTTGAAATGATCTTTGAAACGCAATGTGTTTGTTTCTTTAAGTGTGTTTACTTCAAAAGGATCATTCAATAAGAGTGCATGTTGATTTTTCTAGAATACTTTTCAATGGAATTTTTGACTTCTTTAAAAACAATTGAATTTAAATCTTGTTGATTCTATGCAAAAATAGAAACTGGTTACATGCATTGTATGGAATATTTTGAAAATGGAAGATTATTAATCATGTCAAATTTGATTTTCTTTATTTTTCCTCCAATATGCTTGCAAATTTGGATCAATCCATTAGGACAATGCATTTTAAGGGGGGAAGGATGTGACAATCCACTTTCTTCCTTACCGATAATTTAGCGGAAACTTTAATTTTTAACATAGAGAGCAGTTGCTAATTAAAAGGAAGAAATTTATTTGTGGTCATAAAGATTTTCGTGAATAGCGGAGGTGGAAATAGAGTTCAATTGGGTAGGAATCATCTTGCATAATCGACGGTCCTTCTTCTTGTGGAGGAGTGGGCAGTTAGTTTTGGTTTTTTTCAGTAGAACTTAAATCTCTTTTCACGCATAAGAACTGGGGGGTGTTGTTCCATTTGTTTTTACTGAGATTCTCTAACACAAAGCTATGCAGGATACGCAACTCATTAACCAATTCTTGCATGTTATCATGCGCTCTCGGAAGGACGAAAAAGATTCATTAATGGATATATTTTTGTTCCTGTACATCTTAGTGTTTGCATGCACTGTATTATGTCCAATGGTCCATGCTAGTTATAGAGAGAATATTGGTGTGACAGGCCTTGCAGGAATAAAATGCAATTTGTTTTCTGGGAAGTGGGTTCATGATGCCTTGTATCCACTTTATAATGCTGCAGATTGTCCGTACATTAGCACTGAAATAAACTGCAGAGGCAATGGGAGACTAGATTCGGACTATGAGAAGTGGAAATGGCAGCCAGATGGCTGTACTGTTGCCAGATTCAATAGCAATAATATGCTAGAGAGGCTCAGAGGAAAGAGATTGGTGTTTGTTGGGGAATGCATAAGAAAAGGTCAGTTTGAGTCCATAGTCTGCCTTCTTCAGGGAGGAATTCCAAGAAATAAGAAAGTTTTCACTAGGGGGAGTTCTCTTACAACATTTAAAGCCCTGCACTTCCCTTGAATTCTTTTGGGCTCCATGTTTTAGTTGAGCTCGAGACCAATAAAGAGGGGAAATCGATTCTCCACTTAGATTCTATAGAAAACAATGGAATGTATTGGAACGGAAGTCTTCTTCTGAACATAATAAACATCTTGAACACTATGGTTAGGCAGTTCGATAGAATTGCAAGGGTGTGGTTGAGACGGCAAGAGAGGTATTGAATAATAAGGAACGTTGAATGCTGCAAGGAAGAATCTGTTCAGCGATGCTTTGACCCCGATTGGCTTTCCACTTCTACATTTAATTAGCTTTCTCTCCATTTTCAACTTTTCCTTTATTTATCTTGGGTTCTTCCTCGCATTTTCTCTGTTTTATAATTATAGAAATAGAATAGAAAGCTGAATCCTTTCTAACAGTACATTACAGAGATTAGAAATCCCTTTGGTAAAAGACAATAGTGTTCTGTAATTGGGTTAAGAAATATAAGTATATTATGGCGAGCAGAGGAGCTGTTAGAACACCCTGTGGAGCTTGTAAGTTTCTGAGGAGAAAGTGTGTTAAAGGGTGTGTGTTTGCCCCATATTTTTTCCATGGAAGAATTGGGTGCATCTGATTTTCGCTGCAATACATAAGATTTTTGGTGCCAGCAATTTTTCTAAGTTGTTGCAAAATATTTCACCAGAAGAAGAGCGATATGGTGCAGTGGCGAGCATGTCTTATAAGGCTCAGTCTCGCCTGCAGGATTCCCATTTATGGCTGTGATTCACAAATCTTCTCTCTTTAACACCAGGTTTGGCTCTGTCTTCTTTGGAATTCTTTTAGAAAGTCGTCAATTATTGAAGCAAATTTGTTATAGGGAGAGAATCAGTGACTCGCTTCCTTAGTAGTTTAGTTAATTCCCACACGTTCTGCACAGCTTATTAAGTTTTAAGCCTAGTTGCAAATTTCATGTAAGGGCTTTGAGTGAAGCCTGTTTGGAGAGGGAGATCTAGTTTTCCACAATCTGTTGTTTAGATTGAAATGTCATGTTATAATGATCCTTATAATTATTTCATTCCTGGAGCAATAAGTGAAACAGAAATGTTGCAACATTTAGAGAGAAAGTAGATTATAAATTGCAAAGCTAAGATTACATTGAAAGAAGTTTGATTACATATAGTTATCTCTGTCATTTTTTTTAGAAGACATGAAAAGCTTATATAAGCTCAACAGTCTGTTCTTAAAAGATTGATTACGCTATAAATTGTTTGTTTTTTTTTGTTTTTTGGCGGGTTTTGGATCGTTATAGGATCCAATGTTAAACATGCCTTGTACTATAAAATATGTTCTTGTAGCCACCATGTAAAAATAACTTGTTTATGTCAGAATTTAACATTAGCTAAGCATGTGAGTAACTATTTTTGTATGCGATAAAGAAAGAGCATTTACTTTTTAAATAAGTTTAGTTTGCAACCTTGCCTTGTCGGACTTTTGTCTCATGATTGTTTGCATTTATGTTGGTCAAAATCTGCCGTTTATACAAAGCAGATGTAAATTAGTCCTTTGTTAGGTGATTGGAGCCCATGTAACCATGGCATCCACGAGAGGCAGAGACCTCTGTTACCAGAGCTGAGGTGGTGTTCTTGTTTATTCTAGTGGAAGAATTATGAGGCCTCAAGATCATTTCCATGATCTATGCTATAGTTTTTTCCACAGTTAGGAGACTTTGAACAGTGAAGGAAACATTGTTCCAATTGCAATTAGGTCATTAAACAATGATTAAGAGGAAATTAAACGTTGGCTAATTTTGCTTGTTGATTAAAGTACTTGAAAATATGCCTAGAATCTGTGTGATTAAAGAGGAGAATCAAAATGGGTACTATAAAATAACCTGTGCACTTGTATCTAGTTGTGATTACTTTTTTTTTAGAAAGTGTCTCTATTTGGAGAATTATTGAAAAGTATTGAGATAATGAGGTATTCTCTTGATTCAATTATCATCCCTTTATTTTAAACCATGTGCATGAAATGAAGCTAGGAACTTTGAGGTGTTATCAAAGAAAATATGGTTGCTTCATTTGTCATATCTTTGATATACTTTTTGGAATGACCAAGATAACATTATATTACTCATGATCATATTAGGGAGTGTGGTTTTACCTTATTTTATATTAGATGTGTGGTCAGATATAAACTTTTCCATGATGATGATCATAGCATGTAATGACATTTTTGTGTTAATTATGAATTGCCATTATGTTCCATGTGTGAGACGGAACCTCAATTCTATTAAATAGAAAAGGAAAGGAAAAGTTGACATTTCTATTTTTCTTAATTAAGTTTTATGTATTGGTGTGACCATGATTGTTATTCTAGAGTATAGAAATATTTTGGCACACTAATTCCATTACTTCAGACAGTTTTACTTTGTTAGACTATCTCTAGCTGGGCTGGGTATCTTTCATGTCAGGAAAGATTCTGGGGAAGTATTACAGCTTCGTGGTAGGGTGGAAACGCACTCCCACAATATTCTCGCCCTAGCTGACTTTTGTGAACAGGTTTTTGAAACATTTTTCAAGAAGAACATTACCTTATAGTGCTATACGCATCTGGTATCGACATGGTGGACACTCGACATATGGTCGACATTTCGCTTGTCTTGAGCAAAGGTATGCTTTATGTTTTCGACAGATTTGGTTGCAATTGTATTTATGTTCTTTCTTATTAATAGGGAATCTATTGATATCTTGTCGACTTAAGTAATCGACCATAGACTTGTTGACCGACTCTCTAAAATTATGGGTTTTACTGATGTGGCATTTAGTGTCGAGATTTCAGTCTTTACATATGGTATCAGAGCTCTGGGTTCCATACTAGGGCCTTGAGTTCACTATGCTTAGTTGCAACCCATAGTCACATAAATTGAGAGTTGATTAATGATTGGTCTAAGAACATAACCGTGGTTCCCTAGATTAACTAGAGTGTCTTACAATTGCAGTTATCTTGATACAAAGGATAGGATGTTCCTTGTGTTATGGGAAATGGACACTTGATGGATAATACTTTGTTGTGTAAAATTTCTTGAATATCCCCAATTGTTCTTGAAACTATGAAATTTTGAAACAATTATGTGATCTTGAAACTGTCTACCTATGAGTGGTGTGATTGCTTCCTATTGCAAAATGTTAGGATATATGAAATTATGAGGTACTTTGTGTGTGGGATACACTTAAAAATTTAATGCATTTTTCTCTACATTAGTTAAGGAAAGAAAGAAGATACAAATTTTATGAGATATTGCGTAGACAAATAATGATCGGTTTTGCACTAAAGGTATGAGTGCTTTTCAAAATTTAAGACTTGGCTTGTGATAACTGTTGGAAATACGTAATTCTTGTAAGGTATATATTTGCAAGTGTTATGAAAGGATTTTTAAATACTACACGCTTATGAAATTCTTGGGAAGAAGAATTTAACATGTTTTAATTGAAACATAAATTTGTTGGAAATTTGTGAAAATGTATTATTATGTCTTACCTTGCCTGGCATGCTATCTCAAAAGCAAAAAGAGAATTAACAATCCATGTGGTTGGCTTTAGTGGATAAAGCAATCATGTTTAAGGTAATTGAATGTGCTGCTACATGATGACGTAAACTTGAAATTTATGTTCTAGAAGTATTGTTATGTTCTGAAGCATACCTTGGATGCAAGGTGACATGTAGTCCTTTACTCCCTTCTTATTGCTAGTGTTAGTCACTCTGTAAATATGAATTTTGGAAGTCGTGAAGGACTAGTTTGAAATTTTAAAGTTTCTCTTGTGACCACCTCGCCACTAAATTTGAGTTTTTCAATCAACTATGATTTTGTTCACACTTACTCCTTGATATTTCTTATGACCGATGACGGTCTGAATTGAAATTTGCAACTTGAAATATTATAATCTTAGGGTGACTAGAATATGTGTTTTATGTTGCTAGTCCTATGAAGTGAAGTGATGTCATCTGTCATGTTCAACGTTCAACATTGACAAATTGAAAAGGAGTAGATTGCAAAGAACACACCATCCCTGATCTTGCATTCATATCTTACTTGAAATATGTTTCAACTATTATGAAATGGTCAAATTGAATTGACATCTAGAAGGTTGTGTATAATAGAAATACATTAGATGAAACAATTAATATTGGTTGATATTATTTGATGTGAGTTTTGATGCTATGAGGAGCATTGCATGGATACTCAAGAAATGATGGAAACCATAGGAAATGCATCTTGTTGGCATTAATGTGATATTAATAACACATGTGTGATTATATTTGAGACCTTGAATGAAATTATTATGAGGTGATTGAAATGTGTGTATTAGTTGATACATTTGATGAGTGACGAGTAGGTCGCCATCTTTTAATGAAAAAGGGATGGAATTATTTGGTTATGAAGCACTATTGGTGTTTTTGACAGAATGGTCAACACCTCCTACTTTGTATGTTTTTTTTATTATTTGACTAGATGGTTCAAAATATGTGATTGCCTATGATGAATGATATTTTTCATGATGAAGGACATAATTCTTTTGATTAATTAATTGATGTATGAATTAGAAGAAAGGAAATTATATGAAATGCATGAATTGCATCTTCCTTCCGCTTTCTGTGTATGAGAATTGGAAAGCTTACCTTCAGGTGAGGGGTGCTGAATGTGGAAAAATAGGGAAGGGTAGAAGGATGCTCCTCTACCTACTGGTGTTCATTCCTGGTGACAGAAAGATGCTTGGGCCAAAGCTTGTTCGCATATGTTTTCATAAATATGCTACCCATGTTTCATCTCCCTACCACATCCATGATTAGTTCTACTTAGACATATGTGGAAAGTAGTTAGTTTCATGGTTGCACCAGATGCCCCCTGCCTTTTATTTCTGGGCATTGCAGGGTTGGGTATTCTACGAGTAGGTAGAATCCCAAGCATGTGTAAGACTTTGTGGATAGAACGGACAAGTGTCTAAGCCACACTCATGTCTCAAGATTTGCAGATGGATGACTAACTGTCCAATGGCATAGGAGACATGGATTTATAGAAGGACAAATGTCCAATTACTATTAAGTATCTTATTTCATGGTTAACCTACATGGCTATCTTTTTGGATGCATTTTTATAGATGCATAACATAAATTGATGTGTTGAATTTATATGGTGATGAACTATCATGATTTATTTGGATGCTTATGCTAGATGAAGCACACTTGCAGTACATTGATGAAAATGTGAATACTTATACATATTAAGATGTGAATATTATTGTGACAAGATGGGCATGAGAGCCTAGGTCACATAAATGAAAAAAAGGATCCTCTAACTTTTTCAGGTGATTTCTGAGGATGTATGAAAGATTTTTTCACCTAGTAAGTACCACATGTTAGAAGGTACATATGAAAGATTTATTTACTTATGATCAAGTTCAGTTTTAGAACTTAATTGTTGAACATTTGCAATATTCCAAATATTATCTTTATTTTGGAATATTTACCATTGGAAATTATCTTCTGTAATCGATTGAACTAAAAATATGACAAGTGTCTACATATAAGTATGACAAGAATTTGATACGAACTACTCAATCCATTGATTATGTCGACATGATGCCAAGGTATGGAAAGTAGCACAAGTACGTGTGTGCTCTTTTGTAAATTGAATGTATTATATAGATTTATGACTAAAAGCATTGGGATGAAGGAATGCTATATCTTGATTATGTTGAAAAAATGTACTAATACTTTGATGTTGTTCCTATATATGCACAGATGGAATGACACATTATGATAGAGGGGGAATATTGTTGGAGAGAGGTAACTCTAACCTTGTAAAACTGTAAGGTAGTAATGGAATTCACACACTCACATTTAAAATGATCTTGAAATGATCTTTGAAACGCAATGTGTTTGTTTCTTTAAGTGTGTTTACTTCAAAAGGATCGTTCAATAAGAGTGCATGCTGATTTTTCTAGAATACTTTTCAATGGAATTTTTGACTTCTTTAAAAACAATTAAATTTAAATCTTGTTGATTCTATGCAAAAATAGAAACTGGTTACATGCATTGTATGGAATATTTTGAAAATGGAAGATTATTAATCATGTCAAATTTGATTTTCTTTATTTTTTCCTCCAATATGCTTGAAAATTTGGATCAATGCATCGGGACAATGCATTTTAAGGGGGGAAGAATGTCACAATCCACTTTCTTCCTTACCGATAATTTAGCGGAAACTTCAATTTTTAACATAGAGAGCGGTTGCTAATTAATAGGAAGAAATTTATTTGTGGTCATAAAGATTTTCGTGAATAGCGGAGGTGGAAACAGAGTTCAGTTGGGTAGGAATCATCTTGCATGATCGACGCTCCTTCTTCTTGTGGAGGAGTGGGCAATTAGTTTTGGTTTTTTTCAGTAGAACTTAAATCTCTTTTCACGCATAAGAATTGGGGGGGGATGTTCCATTTGTTTTTACTGAGATTCTCTAACACAAAGCTATGCAGGATACTCAACTCATTAACCAATTCTTGCATGTTATCATGCGCTCTCGGAAGGACGAAAAAGATTCATTAATGGATATATTTTTGTTCCTGTACATCTTAGTGTTTGCATCCACTGTATTATGTCCAATGGTCCATGCTAGTTATAGAGAGAATATTGGTGTGACAGGCCTTGCAGGAACAAAATGCAATTTGTTTTCTGGGAAGTGGGTTCATGATGCCTTGTATCCACTTTATAATGCTGCAGATTGTCCGTACATTAGCACTGAAATAAACTGCAGAGGCAATGGGAGACTAGATTCGGACTATGAGAAGTGGAAATGGCAGCCAGATGGCTGTACTGTTGCCAGATTCAATAGCAATAATATGCTAGAGAGGCTCAAAGGAAAGAGATTGGTGTTTGATGGGGACTGCATAAGAAAAGGTCAGTTTGAGTCCATAGTCTGCCTTCTTCAGGGAGGAATTCCAAGAAATAAGAAAGTTTTCACTAGGGGGAGTTCTCTTACAACATTTAAAGCCCTGCGCTTCCCTTGAATTCTTCTGGGCTCCATATTTTAGTTGAGCTCGAGACCAATAAAGAGGGGAAATCGATTCTCCACTTAGATTCTATAGCAAACAATGGAATGTATTGGAACAGAAGTCTTCTTCTGAACGTAATAAACATCTTGAACGCTATGGTTAGGCAGTTCGATAGAATTGCAGGGGTGTGGTTGAGACGGCAAGAGAGGTATTCAATAATAAGGAATGTTGAATGCTGCAGGGAAGAATCTGTTCAGTGATGCTTTGACCCCGATTGGCTTTACACTTCTACATTTAATTAGCTTTCTCTCCATTTTCAACTTTTCCTTTATTTATTTTGGGTTCTTCCTCGCATTTTCTCTATTTTATAATTATAGAAATGGAATAGAGAGCTGAATCCATTCTAACAGTACATTACAGAGATTAGAAATCCCTTTGGAAAAAGACAGTAGTGTTCTGTAATTGGGTTAAGAAATATAAGTATATTATGGCGAGCAGAGGAGCTGTTGGAACACCCTGTGGAGCTTGTAAGTTTTTGAGGAGAAAGTGTGTTAAAGGGTGTGTGTTTGCCCCATATTTTTTCCATGGAAGAATTGGGTGCATCTGATTTTCGCTGCAATACATAAGATTTTTGGTGCCAGCAATTTTTCTAAGTTGTTGCAAAATATTTCACCAGAAGAAGAGCGATATGGTGCAGTGGCGAGCATGTCTTATAAGGCTCAGTCTCGCCTGCAGGATTCCCATTTATGGCTGTGATTCACAAATCTTCTCTCTTTAACGCCAAGTTTGGGTCTATCTTCTTTGGAATTCTTTTAGAAAGTCGTCAATTATTGAAGCAAATTTGTTATAGGGAGAGAATCAGTGACTCGCTTCCTTAGTAGTTTAGTTAATTCCCACCCGTTCTACGCAGCTTATTAAGTTTTAAGCCTAGTTGCAAATTTCATGTAAGGGCTTTGAGTGAAGCCTGTTTGGAGAGGGAGATCTAGTTTTCCACAATCTGTTGTTTAGATTGAAATGTCATGTTATAATGATCCTTATAATTATTTCATTCCTGGAGCAATATGTGAAACATAAATGTTGCAACATTTAGAGAGAACGCAGATTATAAATTGCAAAGCTAAGATTACATTGAAAGAAGTTTGATTACATATAGTTATCTTGGTCATTTTTTCTAGAAGACATGAAAAGCTTATATAAGCTCAACAGTCTGTTCTTAAAGGATTGATTACGCAATAAATTGTTTGTTTTTTTTGTTTTTTGGGGGGTTTTGGATCGTTATAGGATCCAATGTTAAACATGCCTTGTACTATAAAATATGTTCTTGTAGCCACCATGTAAAAATAACTTGTTTATGTCAGAATTTAACATTAGCTAAGCATGTGAGTAACTATTTTTGTATGCGATAAAGAAAGAGCATTTACTTTTTAAATAAGTTTAGTTTGCAGCCTTGCCTTGTCGGACTTTTGTCTCATGATTGTCTGCATTTATGTTGGTCAAAATCTGCCGTTTATACAAAGCAGATGTAAATTAGTCCTTTGTTAGGTGATTGGAGCCCATGTAACCATGGCATCCACGAGAGGCAGAGACCTCTATTACCAGAGCTGAGGTGGTGTTCCTGTTTAGTCTAGTGGAAGAATTATGAGGCCTCAAGATCATTTCCATGATCTATGCTACAATTTTCTCCATAGTTAGGAGACTTTGAACAGTGAAGGAAACATTGTTCCAATTGCAATTAGGTCATTAAACAATGATTAAGAGGAAATTAAACATTGGCTAATTTTGCTTGTTGATTAAAGTACTTGAAAATATGCCTAGAATCTATGTGATTAAAGAGGAGAATCAAAATGGGTACTATAAAATAACCTGTGCACTTGTATCTAGTTGTGATTACTTTTTTTTTAGAAAGTGTCTCTATTTGGAGAATTATTGAAAAGTATTGAGATAATGAGGTATTCTCTTGATTCAATTATCATCCCTTTATTTTAAACCATGTGCATGAAATGAAGCTAGGAACTTTGAGGTGTTATCAAAGAAAATATGGTTGCTTCATTTGTCATATCTTTGATGTACTTTTTGGAATGACCAAGATAACATTATATTACTCATGATCATATTAAGGAGTGTGGTTTTACCTTGTTTTATATCAGATGTGTGGTCAGATATAAACTTTTCCATGATGATGATCATAGCATGTAATGACGTCTTTGTGTAAATTATGAATTACCATTATGTTCCATGTGTGAGATGGAACCTCAATTCTATTAAATAGAAAAGTAAAGGAAAAGTTGACATTTCTATTTTTCTTAATTAAGTTTTATGTATTGGTGTGACCATGATTGTTATTCTAGAGTATAGAAATATTTTGGCACACTAATTCCATTACTTCAGACATTTTTACTTTGTTAGACTATCTCTAGCTGGGCTGGGTACCTTTCATGTCAGGAAAGATTCTGGGGAAGTATTACTGCTTCGTGGTAGGGTGGAAACGCACTCCCACAATATTCTCGCCCTAGCTGACTTTTGTGAACAGGTTTTTGAAACATTTTTCAGGAAGAACATTACCTTATAGTGCTATATGCATCTGGTATCGACATGGTGGACACTCGACATATGGTCGACGTTTCGCTTGTCTTGAGCAAAGGTATGCTTTATGTTTTCTACAGATTTGGTTGCAATTGTATTTATGTTCTTTCTTATTAATAGGGAATCTATTGATATCTTGTCGACTTAAGTAATCGACCATAGACTTGTTGACCGACTCTCTAAAATTATAGATTTTACTAATATGGCATTTAGTGTCGAGATTTCAGTCTTTACAGAAATTCTCGGCCGGTAAAAGGCGGCTGTCGACATACAACTCCATCCAAATTGTACAAACTTGACTGTGCCAATCTGCGTTGGGGAGAACACCCTCGGGATTGCCATGTTCCCGAAAGCCTTAAAAGAAAGACCTTTCTGCAACTGTCGGAAACGTTGAACCCCTGCACAGAACTGTAAGACAAATTCCCTTTCACACAAAACAGCTTACTGATTGCCGCTCACAAGAAACGGGTTTCAACACAAAACAACCGCTCACAAGAAACGGCTTTCAACACAAAACAAATACCCTTGTTTATCGACGTTAATGGGGACTAATAAAATGCCCAGAAAGATCCACACTTCAGCCAAGAAAAAAATGATTCATGGCTTCATTGTATTCAGAAGAAAAAAAAAGTTTGAGAGTGATTGACCCCTTATATAAGGAGTCTGTATTATTGTCAAATGGATTATTAGAAGATTTTATAGAGTAGATTCATGAAAGTTTCTTATTAGACATCGATACAGTTAGCCATAAATACTTGGAGAGAGGTTGACTGAAAGAGAAAATTCTTATAAGCAATCATATTTCTACAATCTCTAAATGTTATGATAGTTTCTAATGTATAAATATTTTTTATTAATGGCAAAACACTTTAAACTTTGAGCTTCTAGTCAATTTAGAAGCATATGGAAAGCTTGGTTATAAGTCTCCTCTTCTTGAGTGGAATGTACAAGATAGTCATGGGATGAGCTTTTCATTTTCATCTATTTGGTAGAATAGACTGATTTACTTACACCAGCAGTCTCTTGCTTTGAATTCTGATTTGCATAACAAGATCTTATTCAAAAAAGGTATTATGGAATTTAGGGACATTTGGGAGTTCTCATCATTAACTTGAAAAAGTGATTTGTAATTCAAAAATGATTTCGAATGGTTCACTACTCTAATCAATGGCATCCATAAGATTCATGAGGTTCCTGTATCTCTTTGATTAAAACTTTCTACTCATCTCATTCAATTTTTTAAAGGATTAGAGATAGCTTCTCCACTATAATATTGATAATTTTCCTCTCAATGTTATTTATCATAAACTTCTTACTCCTATCCAATTACAACCATGGTTAAATTTGTAATAAAATGTGAATTGGTCGAGTCAAGTGGTTCGACTTGAGTATCGTTGTTTGGAAATCAGAAGTTGAAGCTAAGGCACAACCCACATTTCTCCCTTCCCACTCCTCCAAATGTGCTTTTTGTCACAAGTTGGAAACCATTAAACATGTCTTTTGGATGTGCAATCATACCCAACAAATCTGAGAATTGATTTTGACCTCTATTCCAGCCATTTTTAACAGAAATTTAAGGTGGAAATTGGCATTGTTAGGGTTGCATTGTTCTCAAAATTTGATATCTAAATCCTTTCAACAATGTATTTTCTTATATATTTGGTTGTTTTGATGTAAAGAAACTTTCTCTAATTTTTTCCCCCCTACATAAGTGATAATGCATGGTTTAGTCTCTATTGTCATTTTGTAAAGTCATCTCTTATTAAGGCCTTGAAAGACAAATTCAGCTTCAACACAAATCTCAAGAATCATTTAACTCTAATTCAATCACAGTACGTTGCTTTGGCCAAAGACTACTATGGATTTCCTTTTTCAACGATGAACATTATCATAGAGGAGTGTGTTCTTGATACTCTTGGAGAAAAATGATTTGTGTATAATTTGTATTTTGTACTTTTTTTTGGCTCAAAGCGTTGTTGATTGGCTCCACATTGTAACACCTTGTTGTAGTTCTTAATCTTGACGTTCTCTTTCAAGATTCTTATCTTAAAATAATATTTTTTTTTAATATTTCTTTTTCATTAATATATACATTTTTGGAAAAGAAAAAAAAATGATATTCAATTTTTTTAGCCATCTATAAATAAAGTGAGGTCAATTTAATATTGGTGTTTTTCATATTTGTGATATTTTTCAATGTTCTTTATTTATTTTTCATCTACAACTCTTGAAATTAAAGATGAAGATATTGTCATAAATAAAAATAAGATTAAGAAAGATCTTAACATGATGTCATCCCTCTGCCTTGACAACACCCTTCATAATAAAGAGGTGAAGTAGTCAATCTTCAACTTTGCTTTCATATTTTGTTGTTTGGATCTTGGTTTAACGGTTGATAAATGTTGATATGTGTCTTATAATTATAAAAATATCATAGCTAACTTACAAATGGTATTTATTATAAATTTATAAGAAACACACACAAATATATATATATATATATATATATATGGTATTTTTTTCCTGTATTTATAAGACATGAAATTTTTAGGAAAAAAGATTTAATTTTTTTTTCAATTTGTAATCTCTTTTGTTTATCATTTCTATTGAATGAGTGTGCTTAACATGTTAGTCACTTAAATACAATTTAGATCTCTAAATAAATGATCAATATATTGAATATAACATACTATTTTTTAAAGTCTTTTAGTATAATAGAAATTGATAAACAATGCTTTAACTTCAATTAAATATTTTTTAATATTTTTTTTCTTAAAACAAATATCTTTTTAGATGTAGGGGAGATGATCCTATAGATGTGTGCACTACAACTATGCGCAATAGTAATAATCATATGGTGACACTTAAGACAATCGATTATAAATGCATTGATATACATGTTTCAATCTAACATTTTTAGACTATGTTTTGACAACTTGACAAAGACATAATTGATGTACCTAAGCCATTGAGGCCCAAAACTTAGAAAAGTATCTTTATACTCTTAACTACCCACAAAGACATGCTAAAGTTTTCACAAAAATTTGACTTACTATTTAGAAACTTAAATTGTGCTAAATCAAAGTACACATTGAATCCTCCTCTATAACTAATTTTCAATACAAATGTTCCTTCAAAATGAATTTTAATAATAGATATAAAAATTTAAAAATAACTTTTTTTATGAATTTAAACTATTTAAAATTTTATAAACTTTTTCACTTATAATATAATTTTATCTTTTAGAAAACTTTAAGTAAATATAATAAATTATGAAAACAAAATTATATATTTTATATAATAAAATTTAAAAATTATAAGCTTAAATAATACATTTCAAAAATATTATATATAAATTGAAAAATAAACATAGAAATAAAATAAAATAAAATAAAGTATAATAAACAAATATATTATTGAAATAATTTTTAATAAATTTAAAATTTATATTAAAAATTAAAATAATTTTTAAATAAAAATAAAGTAAATATTATAATAAATAAAATAATTTGTCTAGTTTACAAGTATGTGTTTTGGGTCTTCAAATTTTGGTCTCCATTTTGAAATGTATTTTTGACATAGTGAGATAACAAAAGATGTTTTTTTTTTCCTTCCAAAAATCTTCAATTCATTACAACATTTCTCAAATATGTTGCAGAAACAAAAAAAAATTGTGAGAACTCAGCCATCCTTAAGATGGTCAAGACATCTAGTTGTTTTCTAGTTTTTAGTTTAAATTTTAAAAATTCTAAGATTTTTTATAGTTTGGTTTTATATCTTGTTATTTATTTTGATTGTATGAACTATATATTGATAATGTACTATTAATGACTTGTTAAAGCTACCTTCCAACTGTTTATCTACATAGTCAACACCTTTATTTTACTACTTTACAAAAAATATCAACAATAAATTCAAATTACTTATAAAGTAATAAAATATGACAATATCATTTTAAATCACATTATAAATTTAATAAATAAATATTAGATTTTCACAACTCATGATTTAGTAAATCAATTTTCTTTTAGAATAAAAAAAATTACACACAATTTATTCCAAAAAAAAAATGGATTTACTAAACTATTTACAATTTTTAACACAACATTTTTTTATAAATTTTAATATATTGATATATACAATAAATAAAACTTAAAAACATTCAAACCATACATTCCTTTTTATAAAAAAAAAACTTCAACAACCTGAGAGTGATCTTTCAAGACAATCTTCGAAACGAAGCCCTAACGCGGAACACGGGCACTTACATATAAACTCTAGGTGTATAATTGTATACGTCTCTGTTCAGGTCGATCTACACCTTAATAAACCGTCGATATTTAGTTTCTATATGGGATTGTAATTTCAGAGCGAAATACCTAGTTTTGGAGATGTTATTTTACCAGTTCTTGATGTTCATAAATAATTAATGTTCATCTCAACTCTTGCAAAGAAAATTCATGCTACCAAATCTTAAACAAATTACAGAACGTGGAAATACAATGCCCATACCTGTACCAGGAGGTCCTTGGATCAAAACCAGGCGGTTGTTTACGGCCAGCCTAATTGCATTTAGCTGGCTTGAGTCCAGAGTGGTCTTGTACCCGCGCCTGATTAAATTATCCAAATCTCTAACCCCAGATCGAACGCTAGTCTCACCAAACAAGCATCCCCAGTCCACAGTGGTAGCAGGGTCCGAAAGGTATTTCGCAGGTTGGTGAGTCCATTTCACGTACACAAACTCTTCTAGGAATGGAAAATTGTGAGAATCTATCTGTTGCAGCCTTCTCAAGACCGGCTCATACGCCTTGTAAAATGTTGGATTTTCAGCGAAGACAAGGCCGGATGATCCCAACAGTCTGCTCATACATTGAGCCGAGGAGCCTCCAGCGCCTTATTTTCCGTCCACCGGTTCGACGAACATAACTCGAGATTTATTGTCCTCCTCGCATCTGGCCACCAAACCCCAAGTCGTAGACTCAAATTTTCCTCCATCCTCAGAAATGCACAGAAGGGTTCCTGGCATGGGAAGTTTGACGGGTCCTTTACCGCCGAGTCTCTGGGCTGTTATTGCGAAAGTTATGCCAGGGTTTCTTCTACTAAAATGGATTCCTAGGACGGATCCGTTGGTCCAAACTTTCATGTCTCTGGGGTCCAATTTGTTTGCTCTGAGATCGCCGAGGCCCTTTCTGAGGGGCGCAAAGCAATCTTCCCTTAAAAGAGTATAATATGTGTCGAGGTACTCATCCACAGATCCATAGCCCCCATTCTTCTTGACGAAAGGAAGGGATTTACTGCCTGTGATCTCAGCAGCGACTGGAACTAGCGGCATTTTGTCCCACGGCAGCTTCTCCCCTGCGGCCTCGGTACCTGAGCTGTAAACCCTAGCATGGCAACGCAGAAGCTCCACAACATAATCACAATACCTAGACTGACCAAGATTTTCCCTCTTTACGATTTCCATCATCGATTCAATCAGCGGCAAGAGATCTGTAACGCTTTCTGGACACTGCGCCACAAGACAGAGCATGAAATTGTGGATGAGCAGACCTTCTTCTTCATCTTCTTCTCTGCACCGATCTAAAACATACTCCTTCAAAGCGCCCGGCGATCTCAAAAACTCGGTGCCGCAGAAGAATTTGAAGAATTGGTTCACCCTCGCGCCGTAGAAAGCCGCGCCTTCTTGCCGCAGAACATCCGCCAATACCAAAACTCGACATACCAGGCCCTTCGGCGGCTGCCGTAGCTCCAACACTAGAAGAAACCCTACCGGACATTTCGTAATTTCTCTCACTGCTTTCCCGGGGCTATCATCGCAGACACACAGAAGCTTATGAAGATAGCTTTCCAGAACCACCGGGCTCCTCCGCCTGCACTGCACAAGACGCGCGTTAGCTGCCCGCAGCCTTTCCGCATTACAATTCAAAGTAAATTGCAATACATCGCCGATTTCAAGATCCAGAAGGCCTGTGTCGGTTTTTGAACCCTCGCCGAATCTGAATTTCACAGTCTGCTTGGCGCCATCCACCTTAATGTAGCCAAAATTATCTTTCGCAATTAGAGCCGAAATCTCACCGACCTGTAACTTGGCTAGCAGCTTTTCGTCAGGGTCTCTCTTCCATTGTTGCCCACTTTCAGTCCCCTGGCTTCTTCCTGAGCCTCGAAAATTTCCTTTGCCGACTCCTCTGCTAGAATTGTTGCTATCATTACTTCTTTGAGCACCTGGAAAGCCGCGACCTCTCCCTCCCCATCGTCCTCTGTCTCTGCCCCTGCCTCTGCCTCTGCCTCTGCCTCTGCCATTATCGTTCTCCATACTTCCTATACTAAAAATTGTTTACCGATAAATTTATCGACGCCCGCCAAGATATAATTTCCATATTTTTGGAAGCTTGGAATGTATTTACACTGTCCCCTATAGGAAATTCGCGCAACTGCACCATTACCCCAACTTTTCCTCGGCACGCTTTCGGCCATATTCCCGTAACGTACATATGAATGTTTTCTTTGCTCCTTTTCTTTACAGAGTGTTCGATTTCATCTCTTATATGTTTTGATCTAATTAAGTTCTTTAAAATGACGGAAGTCGTTTTCAATGCTAAGATGAGTCGTTGGAAAAAAGCATGTTTTTCAACGGTCATCTTCATTGCGTAGAATGCGCTTCAAATTCTGTTGAAAGGCGCCTTCGTTGAAGACTCTTGCGTAGGATTTCTAGTCTTTGATAATGGCACTGGTGACAAGAAGAAGATAAATTATTATTTTTTGTTCCTTATTTGTCTGGTATAATTTGAGTGGAAGGATTAATGGCCTTTAAAATATAGAGACTACCTTTTATTCTGTATTAATGGAAGGTATAATTTATGTTGTTGGGAAACTTCCCGGAGGCTAGCTTTTATTCTAAATCAGCACTGGCAGCTACTTTGTATATTATCAATATTGTCTTGATTTGACTAAGGACCACCTCAAGTGCTAATTGCCACCTCGTACCTATTCTTTACTAAAAGAAAATCACTTAAATAAAGGATATGATTGCAACTAAAATTATTTAATTGTTTATTAATAGTGTTTAAACTTTTTAATGTAAAGGAAGTTACGTGGAAAGCTCAAAGAATTTTATGTTGTAATTGTGCATATGAAAGTCAGAAAATAATTTATAAGTTTAAAATTATTAATATAAAAATACATCGTATAGGGTGGTAATTTAAAAAGTAAAATTAAAAGTTTGAATAAAAAATAAAGAGAGATAGTAAAAAATCTTATATAAAAATAATATATTATTATTATTTTAATTTTTATCAGAATAAAAAATAATTATGGATAATATAAACTAATTAAGTTTTATTTAATATGTGAATTGTTAAATTTTAAAATATAAAGATAACAAATTGAAATATATATTAATATTTGCAAATAAAATTATTATAAATAATACATAATATTTTTTTAAAAAAAATAAAAGTAAAAAAATGAATTCTATAAGTAATGAACTGTGTTTCCCTTAACATAATTAAAAAACATCTTATGAAAAAATAATTAGGATTTTCTAGCTTGTCTTATGTCCATATCATACTACTTTATAAAGTAGGATGTTGGATCTTTTCCTACATCTATTACAATACTTCTCTTAGTTTTGTTACCTATAAAGGAATTTTGTCCCTTTCAAATGGCATCAACATGTCCATCCTCCTTAGTTGTTTTTGTTGGAGTTGAAGGTTTATTGATAATAAACTAATAGTAGTTATTGGAATTGGAGTTGAAGGTTCATCGGTAAAAAACTAACACCTCCCACTCAAGCAACCTCAAATGTCGGTATGTTGTATGAAACACGCCCATATGTATTTTTTCTAATTCTTGAGTTTGATCATGCATGCTATTAGCTTGAAATTTTTATTTTTATATGATATTTTGTAGATAGGACCCTCCTTTAAATCATGCTTAAAGATTAGGTCAATAGTGTTTGGGTCCCACATAGGATCTACTTAATTGTCATGTCAAACCTTACTTCAAAAAAATTTATCTTTCATCTTATTGAACTCAAACATGTTAAGGATATTCTTAATTGTGACCCTCAACTTGCTAAATCCTTATTATTGGTGTTCAAACCTTTGGCCTCAAGGCTTTGTCATCTTTGTCAAAAAATCTTTTAAGGTTATCATTTGTGTTGAATTCCTTAGGTTGCATTTTCCATACTAGAAATTCTTGAGCCAAATTGTCTCTTATTTATGCAATGCGGTTTGTTGAACCTAAATGGTTCTATTAGGCTTGTCTCAAATGCAAAGTATGTGTTTCAAGGTGGATTTGTCTGAGTTCCTTAAAGAAATTGTTGATATTCAAATTGGGAAAATGAGGTACACTCAATATATTATTTACATTAATTTACTTTAATATTCAATATTAGTGACAATTCTATGAACACAACATTGAAGACTATCCTTTGGTTTCTCCTCATCCAAAACCTTCCACATTGTTTTCTTGTGGGTTGACATCGCCTACCCAAAACTAAGTTTATTCCATAGCTATCAACCACAAAGACTTCCTTTAGCTCTAGAAGTCAAGATAATAAGATGGTTTCAAAACCTCATAAACCAAAAAATGTAGGTCATCCCCAACATGGGCAGGGCTCTAGTGAGGTAGAATATGTTTGATCTACACTACTAGATTAATTGTATTAGTTGGCATACTTATCTACTCAACATGCTTCCCCTCCTCAATTGTATAACAAATATCTCATATCCCACCAAGGTGTTTGGAAGGAGAATTTTTTCCAAAGACATGGAAATTATAGGATATTTTAACTTCTAGATAAGAATATTTGACTCCAATAAGGCCATTCTTCATGATAGTTATCCATTCTAATAAAACTAGATAATGAGGAGATGACTCTTGACTCATTTATGAATTTTATGTCCTAAAATGTTCAAGGTTTAAAGACCTCCAAGGAACTATTATGTTTGTGATTCTTAACTCCAATTTATAGGTTTGAGCATTCTCTATTACAAAAGGATAAGATTATGGTTTCTTTTTTGTGTAGCTTGCCCAATTACTTGGCCTTCTAGTATTTTTTGTGATAATCATGAAGTAGATTAGATGATTTTATTACCCTTATCTCCCTTACACAACATCAATACCAAGTTTCCCACAAACGTGTCCCAGCTATTTTGCATTATAGGCTCTTTTTAAAAGTAGCAGGACACTTATATTCTACATGAGGAATTTGATATGGTGGAGAATGCATATGATAAATTGGGGCATTGGCTATGATTTGAATAGCTCAAGAAAGAGATACATGGTATTTTATGCATAATAAATTAGGTTTCTTAATCAATCTTTGGTGTTGCTAGGATCATAAAACATGATACACTTCGATTTATTTGATATAGAAAATGGATGGACAAAATTAGCTAGTAATTTAACTACAACACATCTCTCTTCCATAAAATATTAGAACATAAACTAACCAAAGGTGTTTAGTTTGGCTAACTCAACTCGAAGAGAGTCAAACTACCTGGGTTTAGTTACTTTGTTGCAACAAAGAAAAATTGATTGGGATGGACAGGGGGACCTACTATTCGCTGTTACTTAATTAGGTCTAAGAATATGCATAAATAACAATATAAATTATGAAATATGATTATGGACATATACGAAGCAACAAATAGTGAGTGAAGAAATAGAAGCATAGAATTGACTTGTCACTTGTGACTACAAGTAGAGAGCTTATGTGTTTGACTAATTCATTCCATGCACCCCTCTCCTAAAGTTACACAAATTGAAAGAACTAAAAATATATATTATAAGAAGACTCGAAGCTTCTTGCCTCCTAAAAAACTAGCCAAAATAGGTAATAGGACTAGGTGTTAGGTACCTATATCAAAGCTTTTCTCTCAAATTTATGATGGAGATATTTATCTCTACAAACCTCATATTATTGTACCTTCACATTATCACAAAACTCTAGATCTATACCTACATAATTAAAAAGACAGGGGAAAATAATTTTCATTATATAGGAGCTTGTCTTAGTCAAGGCCCTATTTTAGTATTCCTATCTCCACGAATAACCAAATTGATGCTAAAACAAAGTATGTTCTCTAAACCTTAAGTGTGTCTAAGATTTGAGTTGAAAAGTGACATACATAAACATGAAAAGGAAACCCTACTCAAGAAGGTTAGACTGGAGCCCTAGATGAATCAATGAAAGGCGGTGTATAATCCAACTCAAGAAAGAATAAATGTGTAAAGAACAATAAGTAATAATAAATTTTATATCTAAAGATCAAAACTCAAAAATGTGAGAACATCATAGAACCGTAGAAAACCCTTGAGGAGGGGTACAATTCGATCATTAGTTAATAATATCTATCCTCCTCCAATATTCCTTGAAGCTTCAATCATCTTCAATAATAGTGAATAATCAATGCAGATAACTTGATATATTAGATAATGCTTCAAATTCACAAAGTTGAGAGATCAATTTGGTAGAGCTTTGTTATAATTCCCATTATATTTTAAAATGAGAAAATTTGTTAGCTTGTATATAGATCACGAGGTTAATTTCTTATAAAAAGCCAACACAAAGTAATCTAATGCAAAAATAGAGACGAGATTGCATAGTGTCATAGATAACACTTGAATTTCAAACTTTTTTTTGAAATTTTGGAAGGACTAAGGAGAAAGGTGCTTTAGTCCTCCTAAAATTTTCTCTTTTAAAGGGGGATATAATAATTGAGGCATGTGACATTAGATATATGGTCCTAGTTTTGGTTTTTGACGATATCCTAATTTTAATTTTTTATGATAAATTAAGTGTAGAAAAAATTATGAAGATTTAGAATAGAATAGGACACATTAAAATAGAATGGTTACTCAATATCTTACATAGATCACTACCAAACCTCTAGCTTAATATCCATCACACAAGCCTCCTCTATCTCATTGTAAGGCTTAGTCAAGTAGGCACTTTACATCATTCTCTTCCAACTCTTTATTCTTATTAATCAAACATGCCTATAGATGGTTCCATTCACAAGCTCAAAAACAAAATAGGCACTTTGATACCATATGTGAAAAAACATGATTCATTAATTATACATTGATAAATAGGTTTGATGTATATTGAGCATATGAAAATAAGGATGAAAATATTGTAGTTGGGTATGTGCAGGATCATGGTATGCCAAAAAGTGGCGATGTGAAAAAAATTTATTTTCACTCGTCCAAAAGTGCACAAATAGATTGGTTGACTTTTTAGTAGGCTTGGGTGTCAGTACACCTGGCCAAACCAAAAGTCAAACCTGAAGGCATAATCGGATATCCGATATTTTCCAGTGAGTATAAATCATTGTACCTAGCCGTGTTCAACATTTTTTCATTGCAAAAACGTGAACGCAACTAGGTTTTCGGATATCCGGTCCCAAATCCCCTATCCGATTTTTCCCAAATTGCCCAGGTAAGTGAAGCTTCTATTTTTTATTATTTTAATTGTTTTTAAATAGAAATATATAGTTTTTATATAAAAATTAGGGTAGCAATGAGTTTTTGTATTGTTTTTTAAAGTTCATTGTAATTATCTATTTTTTTTCATTGCTATCAGAATTGGAATCAGAAAACCCTCCTAATGATCCCCCAAACAATCTAGACCCACCTCCCAACAATCCTCCACCTCCAGAAGATGTACCTGTCACAAACCCTCACCGTTTAGAAGATATAATAGGAGATAATCTAAATGAACTTAGAGGATTTCAAACCACATATGCCAATATCCCCACATTGCTCCCCATGTTTACAACAGTGAACTCAATTATTGAAAACATGGAGAAACTTACACAACAACATAATGTTGCACTTCTTTGGCGCAATTCTATGCATGCCCAGTTTGACGATGGGCTTGATTATGATGAAGTCATGAACCTAAATATAACAAAACATGACATAGCTAATCTTTTTGTGGATCCTAAAATTGGTATAAAAGTAGACCCTAAAAAAACCAAGTTGTCAATTAAATGGTGCACAAATAGTGTAATACGTGACAACTTTTGGGACCGTTGGTGCATGGTTTTTGATAGACCACCTCACAATAATTTGGATGTCCCATTTTATTTCATTAGAAAATTGTATGCTGAATTTGTGCTCGGTCAGAAGGTGAATTATTGGATTCTGAGACCAAACCAAGGTGTAGGTTTAGGTGCTCTGCAAGATAGGGCATGTTCACAACAGGTGAAATCCCGCACATGTGTCCCCCCTCCCAAGATTTCACCACCTCCCACAGTGTAGCATCCAGACATTATTGTTGAGGCCGGCTCACAAACGATTCAAGCCATTCACACCTTGACTGATCTACTGGTTACACAGAGCAAGACATTGTTGCCTCCTCATCCTGATGCTTCTGGCGCTTCCACATCCTCCACAAGCTCACATGTTTGTGTGCCCCACACTTGCATTATATGCAAGAATTTGTGCTTTGGTCCCCTGACTGATAGTGATGCATATCATTTCGGCCTCGATGGGGACAATTCTACACAGCACACTATAGGCATTGAAGCAACTCATGGAGATGTGCATGAGGAGTATATAGTGCCATGGACTCCCACTGTTACGGTAAGGGTAAACCATTCACTTTTTACATTGTTTTTAAATTTTATTGTTCATATTTTTAGTAGAATTTCCTTATAATAATTTTCCACTTATATATTTTTATGTGTTACATTTATGTTCAGTTGATGACAGAGGAGGAGATCACACGGGTGGAGGGGTCCACACTTTCGGCCATATCATTTGGTCTTGACTCTTCCATGGTACATATGTTTTAATGTACTCATTAGTTTCCTTTTAAATTATGATAATAGTATATGTACATTGTTTTCTAATTTTTATGATCATCTTTTACATACTGATGTAGGTGTCACTAGTTGCCACCGTGGGGCAATGTGAGGGGGTGCAAGTGTCCGCTGTTGATAAAGGAAAGGTAATTTTAAAGTAATTTAGTTTGTTTATGCATACATGTATACTTGTCAATTGTGTGTACTCATTTTTAATTTACATGGTTTATTTGACAGAGAGTGGCATGTGATGATGCTGTGAGACCCTATCATCACGATAGAGTCATAGGCATATCCACTCGAAGTGATAGCCCCACGGTACATACATTTATAAAGTTATTTGTGTGTATTTTTCTATCAAGTATATATAATATGGTCAAGTTATGATAATATGAAGTATCTGTTTGACTTTTGTAGGTCACTCCTAGTTTGAGGGAGCCAGAACGACAAGGGTTTGTATCACTGATGACTCAGCCAACAATCCCTGAAGAAAGTTCAACACAGGTAAGTTTTAATGTTAATTCAGTTATTTTGTAAACATATATTTGCTACCAAGTTTTTAACATTAAATAGTATAACTTGTAGATCAATCTTGTGTTCGTAAGCATATATAGGTGGGAGTTGACATTGGTGGCACTATTCTTGCGCTACCAAGGACATATATTAGGTCTCCTACCTGTGGGAGGAGACAGAGAGGCGAGGTATATGAGAGTTTAATTTTAGTTTAAATTTTATTTATTATTGTTGACTATGATTCTGAATTTTAATCTAACTTGGGGTTTCACTTTTGTGTTTGAATGCAGGATCCATTAGAGCCGAAGAGTACTTCAAAGAGGCTCCATTTTGATGATCCACCAGTAGAATAGGATGTCCTAGAAATATTTGTAGTTGAACCTCTTATTTTGAGATGTCATATGACATATTTTGAGATGGCGTATGCCACATTGTATCTAGATATGTTGACATATAAATATGTACATAATTATTGTTCATTTTGATATATATATATATATATATATATATATATATATATATATATATATGAAACTTGATATTCGATCCAATTTGTTAATTATGTGTTCATTTATTCATTGTTAGTATGTAAATATGCTTGTGCACGTATGTACTCATGTGTACAATTTATGCCTTAAGTATATTCATGTATATTTTATTCATAACCTATATTCACATGTATGGGCTACGTGCATGACTTAAGTGAATTCATGTTGTATGCTTTATAATTTATGTTCTACATGTATGCTTCATGACTTAAGAAAATTTATGTGTACGCTTTATGTGTTACATGTGTTCACACGTGTAATTCATCATTTGAGGTATATAAGGATATCTATTAAAGTTGTTTCAAGGTTTTTAGACTTACCCTTTACTCCCAATGGCTAAAAGACTTCAAACTAGCCTAATTACATAATCAAACACCCTTTTGGCCATATCAAAACATATTGGTCTTTTGGACAAAATATCAGTACTCTGCCTGTACCCCTACAAATACACTAGGAACGCCTAAGAAACACCATCCTATAGCATCTCACGAATCTCCAATACCTCTCACGAGGTCTGAGTTATGAGCCTAGAAAGTTCATTGCCCAATCGTGCTTAGTGCACCTTGGGGACACTTTGGTCCGGCGTGGTCTGGAATGTTTTGCTCACTCAGTGGTCAAAACAAGGTTGTCCCTAGCATTTACTCACCCAACTAGAGCTAATGGCACAGTCCATTCGGTGTCAAGATGAACGGTTTGGAAGTAATCCATTGGCACAACTTTCAACTGACCCTCACTGCAAGTTTTGGCATCGAGCAAGACCGGCGTGCCAAATTCAAACAAACTTGAATCTCCCAGAATGGAGAGAGGTTATTATAGGCCTCAAAAATGTCATCATGTAGCATCTCACAGATCTTCGATACCTCTCATAGGGTCTGAGTTATGAGCCTAGAAAGTTCACTGCTCAATCCTGCTTAGTGCACCTTGGGGACACTTTGGTCTGGCGTGATCTGGAACATTCTACTAACTCAGTGGTCGAAATGGGGTTGTCCCTAGCATTTACCCACCCAATTAAAGCTAATGGCATAGTCCATTTGGTGCTGAGACAAATGGTTTGGAAGTAATTCATTGCCGCAACTTTTAACTGACCCTCACTACAAGTTTTGGCATCGAGCGAGATTGGCGTGCCAAATTCAAAAAAATTTGAATCTCCCAGAATGGAGAGAGGTTATTGTAGGCCTTGGAAATTCCATCCTATAGCATCTCATAGATCTTTGATACCTCTCATGGGGTCTGAGTTACGAGCCTAGAAAGTTTGTTGCCCAATCGTGCTTAGTGCACCTTGGGGACACTTTGGTCCGGCGTGGTTCGGAACGTTCTACTGACTTAGTGGTCAAAATAGGTTTGTCCCTAGCATTTACCTGCCCAACCGGAGCTAATGGCATAGTCCATTCAATGCTGGGATGAATGGTTTGGAAGTAATCCATTGGCACAACTTTCAACTAACCCTCACTGCAAGTTTTGGCACCAAGCGAAACTAGCGTGCCAAATTCAAAAAAATTTGAATCTCCCAGAACAGAGAGAGGTTATTATAGGCCTTAGAAATGCCATCCTATAGCATCTCATGGATCTCTGATACCTCTCATAGGGTCTAAGTTACGAGCCTAGAAAGTTCACTGCTCAATCGTGCTTAGTGCACCTTGGGGACACTTTGGTCCGGCGTGGTCCAGAACATTCTGCTGACTCAAGTGGTCAAAACAAGGTTGTCCCTAGCATTTACCCACCCAACCGAAGCTAATGGCATAGTCCATTCAGTGGCGAGAGGAACAGTTTGGAAGTAATCCATTGGCACAACTTTCAACTGACCCTCACTATAAGTTTTGGCATCGAGCGAGACTGGTGTGCCAAATTCAAAAAAATTTGAATCTCCCAGAATGGAGAGAGGTTATTTTAGGCCTCAAAAACATTGTCCTATAGCATCTCACAGATCTCTGATACCTCTCACAGAGTCTGAGTTACGAGCCTAGAAAGTTCGTTGCCCAATCATGCTTAGTGCACCTTGGGGACACTTTGGTTCGGCGTGGTCCAGAATGTTCTACTGACTCAGTGGTCAAAATGAGGTTGTCCCTAGCATTCACCTACCCAACTGGAGCTAATGGCATAGTCCATTTGGTGTCGAGATGAACGGTTTGAAAGTAATCCATTGGTGCAACTTTCAACTGACCCTCACTGCAAGTTTTGGCATCGAGCGAGACTGGCGTGCCAAATTCAAATAAATTTGAATCTCCCAGAACAGAGAGAGGTTATTGTAGGCCTCAGAAATTTCATCTTGTAGCATCTCATAGATCTCTGATACCTCTCACGGGGTCTGAGTTACAAGCCTAAAAAGTTTGCTACTTGATCGTTCTTAGTGCACCTTGGGGACACTTTGGTCCAGCGTGGTCCGAAACATTTTGCTGACTCAATGGTCAAAATGAGGTTGTCCCTAGCATTTACCTACCCAACCAGAGCTAATGGTACAATCCATTCAATGCCGGGAGGAACGGTTTGGAAGTAATCCATTGGTGCAACTTTCAACTGACCCTCACTGCAAGTTTTGGCATCGAGCGAGACTAGCATGCCAAATTCAAACAAATTTGAATCTCCCAGAATGGAGAGAGGTTATTGTAGGCCTTGAAAACATCATCCTATAGAATCTCACAGATCTCCAATACCTCTCATGAGGTCTGAGTTACGAGCCTAGAAAGTTCACTGCCCAATCGTGCGTAGTGCACCTTGGGGACACTTTGGTCTGGTGTGGTCCGAAATGTTCTACTGACTCAGTGGTCAAAACAGGGTTGTTCCTAGTATTTACCTACCCAACCAGAGCTAATGGCACAGTCCATTTGGTGTCGAGATCAATGGTTTGGAAGTAATCCATTGGTGCAACTTTCAACTGACCCTCATTGCAAGTTTTGGCATCGAGCGAGACTGGCGTGCCAAATTCAAAAAAATTTGAATCTCCCAGAATGGAGAGAGGTTATTGTAGGCCTCAAAAATTTTATCTTGTATCATCTCATGGATCTCTGATACCTCTCATGGGGTCCGAGTTACGAGCCTAGAAAGTTTGTTGCTCAATCGTGCTTAGTGCACCTTGTGGACACTTTTGTCTGGTGCGGTCTGGAACGTTCTACTGACTCGGTGATCAAAATGGGGTTGTCCCTAGCATTTAACCACCCAACCAGAGCTAATGGCATAGTCCATTCGGTGCCGAGATGAACGGTTTGGAAGTAATCCATTGGCGCAACTTTCAACTGACCCTCACTGCAAGTTTTGGCATCGAGCGAGACTGGCATGCCAAATTCAAACAAATTTGAATCTCCCAGAATGGAGAGAGGTTATTGTAGGCCTCAAAAATGTTGTCCTGTAGCATCTCATGAATCTCTGATACCTCTCACGAGGTCTGAGTTACGAGCCTAGAAAGTTCTCTACCCAATCGTGCTTAGTGCACCTTGGGGACACTTTGGTCTGGCGTGGTCCGAAACGTTCTACTGACACAGTGGTCAAAATGGGGTTGTCTCTAGCATTTACCCACCCAACCAGAGCTAATGGCATAGTCCATTCGGTGCCAAGATGAATGGTTTGGAAGCAATCCATTGGCGCAACTTTCAACTGACCCTCACTGTAAGTTTTGGCATCGAGCAAGACTAGCGTGCACCAAATTCAAAAAAAATTGAATCTCCTAGAATGGAGAGAGGTTATTGTAGGCCTCATAAATGTCATCCTTTATCATCTCATAGATCTCTGATACCTCTCACGGGGTCTAAGTTATGATCCTAGAAAGTTTGATGCCCAATCGTGCTTAGTGCACCTTGGGGACACTTTGGTCCGGCGTGGTCCGGAATGTTCTATTGACTCAGTGGTCGAAATGGGGTTGTCCCTAGCATTTACTCACCCAAACAGAGCTAATGGCACAGTCCATTCAGTGTCGGGATGAACGGTTTGGAAGCAATTCATTAGCGCAACTTTCAACTGACCCTCACTACAAGTTTTGGCATCGAGCGAGACTGGCGTGCCAAATTCAAACAAATTTGAATCTCCCAAAATGGAGAGAGGTTATTGTAGGCCTCAAAGATTTCATCTTATAGCATCTCATGGATCTCTGATACCTCTCATGGGGTCCGAGTTACGAGCCTAGAAAGATCATTGCCCAATTGTGCTTAGTGCACCTTGGGGACACTTTGGTCTGGCGTGGTTCAGAATGATCTACTGACTCAGTGGTCAAAATGGGGTTGTTCCTAGCATTTACCCACCCAACCGAAGCTAATGGCATAGTCCATTCAGTGTTAGAATGCAATCCTTGAACATTATCCCTTCACCCAAGGAATCATCATTTTACTTTGGACACATTTGACCAATTCTGACTCAATGACTCTAACTATTACATCATTTGACAATACAAATGTAATGGAGTTAAGACAATAGAAATGTAAGGATGCAAAATTAAGATGATACAAATTATACAAGGATACAACATTCATAGTAAGGAAACACATTTTTTGCACTTTACATGGCATTAAGATGATACAAATGTGGGCTTTTAATATTTGCAAATCAACCCCATGGGCTCTTTTATATTTCCAATTTTGCATCAAATTTTTTATATACAAAATTTGGCATCTAAATATGCACATTACATTTGATTGTTGTTTTTATATACAAAATTTGGCATATAAATATGCACATTACATTCGATTGTTATTTTTATATACAAAATTTGGCATCTAACTATGCACATTACATTCAATTATTGGTTTTATATACAAAATTTGGCATCTAAATATGCAAATTACAAAACTATATATAAAAAATAAGTGTCATTTCCACTCCAATCCCTGCAGTCGAAAGGCAAAAGAAAAGTTAATAGAGAATATAAGAAGTGCCATTTTGGCATCTAAATATGCAAATATGCTACAACATGTGATCCTGTTGGATATGTGAACATATCATCATCTATCGTCAGTTGTGCAAGTTTCTGCTTTCCTCGTACACAACATGCTAACCAATAATCTGATCTCTCGTCATTCCCTTATGGTGCAACCAATGCAAAAACATGTCCTGGCTGTAGAAGATCTGAAAGATGGTCATAGTCAAGTGAACAATCCATGTCATCATTTATTACAGAGACTGTGAGAGATAAAGGAGTAAGATAATGCAAAACCTATGTATCAACCCACTCACTTGACTCACACTGATCCCAATCACACTGAAGACAACTCAGACAATAACAACCCAACTCTCGTGTCTAAATTATCCATGTACCAGCATCTGAGCTTCAAAATGAATGCATTTTTGAAGAATCTTTCAGAGTTTGACAATCCAACCTATCTCCTATTGTGCCCAACTCAACCAACCAAAAGAATCTGTGCACCGTTGAATCAAGAGTCCCCCCCCTATGACAATGTTGAAGTACACCAATCAACAATAGAATGGGCATCAATGAGTTCTGCACCTGAAATCCTTAGTTGCTCCTTACCTAGAGCTCTCTTTATGCATGCACTTGCTCCGTCATGCTCCCCTTTTCCATGACCGACCTCAAAAAAACTCCAAATATGAGGTACACCTCTCTCTACATGCATTCTACATAACCAATAAAACATACGAGTATTTTTTAATTGACCTGTGCAATTATCTGACCAAATGAGATGTCTATACATAGCAATATTATTTTCTTGCACCCACTCAAAATAATTCTCAAAGAAATGTTGGACAAACTCAGATGAGTGCGATCTATCATCGCTCATATAAAAATGGTACTCTCTGATTATCTTCCGATCATCTTCTGTACTATCAAGGGAATGTCTATATGTTATGTGCACAAAAATAGAAACCTGAATAGAATTGTAATATTGAGCTTGCAACTCATTTTGGGGCTGTAATGTATAGTTCTCTGCAAAGTCAACAACCGATATAATAGTGCCAATCAAGAAAGTGTCCTTACACATCCTAAATTGTTGATCCAACCACTGAGACCTGTGACTATGCCTTGCATACTTGTAAAAAAGATTCTTCCTGAAATCTGAAATAAAATCAGCTACCTTCCATTCTTTAGTAACCAACTCACATCTAGAGCCTTCACCTCCATTTTTTAATGTATATTTAACGGTTTCATATACCTTTTTGTGGACAATTGTCTTTCCAAAATCATGTTCACAGCCCTCATGAAAGCATTCAACAAACTTCACTAGCCCACCACACTCTGAGCACTTGTCATTTAAGCAATCTTTTCTATAAAAGAAACATCCATCATCTCTAGGACATAAAAAATAATCTAGCAAGTCTCTTGATGATTTTGGAAGAGCACTTGCACCACACTCCTCCAACATTTCACAACTATGCAAAGTAGAATGAATGGATCGTAACAATTCATGGTGCATTGAAAACTCCACATGATATTTCCAACAACAAGTATTTCGAATCTTAAGAGGCACACAAAAAAAAGGCTTCAAGGCTTCAAAAGCTCTTTGTGATATTTTCAATGTTGGATGTGTTTCACAATTTTTTTTGAACAAAATTGTTTGACTCACCTCCAAATAATGTTTGGGATGTAGGGTGCGGTCTTGAATGCCAATTCTCAACTTCAAGACATCCTTCACATTTGGTGACACTATTGAGTTAGATTACCAAAATAGTTGAATTTGATCCTTCACAACATCAATAAGCATCTTATCACAACGTGAAAGTCTCCCACCATAAGCCCATGTATCATTTTGAAGAGGATCATCAAGTCTTTCTCTTCTTGCAAGTGCTTTATCCAAAGTTTTACGATTTAGATTCAAGTCAACACAAGTTTGTCTCATCAAACGAGCCTTTCTCAAATGATGACTGTATGCACCCTAAAATGGTCACCTAGACTTTGGGCCCCATTTATTCAATTTATCAATCCTGAATCATTTTTATCAATAATCAATATTTTTAACATTATTAATTTCTTGATCAAGTCTTAAATTTGATCATATATTAGATTTTTATCCTATGGGCTAACCATTTATCCTAAGTTTTTATTTACCTAAAAGGAATATTTCCTCCCCTTTTAATAAATAAAAAGCCCCCACTTTTCCTCTTATCCTAAGTTGCACAAATAAAACATTATTCCTATTTTATAAAAAGGAGAAAAAACACTTTTGTCTCACATGAGGCTCAAAAGTCAACACTTCACTCTCATTGGAGGATACTTGTGCACATGGATTGCTCCTCTTTCAAGCTCCACCACTGATTAAGACTTTTTGCCTCTTAATCTCAATGGTCCATTTCTTTGCATTTCTTATAAAAGGAGAGCTCTCTCCTTCATTTGCATATACCATGTTTTTATGCTAATGTTATGCTGCAGGTTTTAGGTGCATTTGGAGCTTTTGAAGATATTGAAGACTTGTTACTTTCATCATTGTAGTTGCATATTTGCTTTCTTAGTTGCATGATAATGGCATTCTTAGTATAGATTTCCTTTTATGCACTAGAATAAGCTCACATAGTCTAAATAGGAGGCATTGTAATCCATTGCTATTTCCTTTCATAGATTAGTTGCATTGTACTTTCATTTCCATAGCTTAGATTGCATTCTCATATAGCTTGCATTGCATTGCATATTTGATTCTTGGAGATATTGGCATTGTTGCCCTTGTCTTCACTTGAATCTCTCATTGTGTGGTTGACTAGCAAGGTCACAAGCTTGTAGCTCTAGCTGAGAGCAAACACATCATAGTCCCTTGCAACTCCATGCATAGAGAGCTATGAGCCGCTTTGTGAGGCCTCATTCTTGAGCAACCTTGCATGTAATGGTTCATAGAAGTGCACCATTTTAGTGTGTACATTTCTGGCGCCTACTGTGGGGCTGAGTAGATTAGCTTTGTCCCTTTAATTCTGCATTTTTCGTCAAAATTTTCATCAATTTTCGGCTTGGTTTTTAGTCTCTGGTTTTTTGTCTCAGAGTATCGCACGATACTTCTCAGAAATATCGCGCGATATACCTTTGTATAGCGGTGCGACACTTCACGCGAGAGAAGAATCGCCCGCCAGTATTGAGAAATATCACCTGTTATCGGGCGAAGTATCACCCGCCCATAGTGAGAAGTATCGCGTGACTAAGAAATATCACGCGACTATAGGAAATTGTGTCGCGCGATACTGGTGAAGTCTGAGAAATATCGCCTGGTCTGACAGAGACTTGCATTTCTAGTTTTCTCATCTGAATTTGATTATTTTAGCTTGTTGTTTTGTTTTGTTGTGTTTAGATAGGTCTAACCCGCATCTTTTAGCTTAAATCTAGGAGTTTATTGCATGTTTACATTTAGATTTTGATTTTGCTAACCTTGTGGGTCTAACAAGTTGTGTTTGTAGGTGCTCTCATTTGCTTGAAAATTGCTAAAAATGCATGTCAAAGAGGGCTACTAACAGTTTTTGCAAGGCTGCCCAAGCATAAAAAAACAAAAAAAAAAGAATTTCTTGCTTATTTGTTTGTTTTCTTTTCAAGTGTGGCATTCACTAATTGTAGTAGGAATCTTAATACCTTGTGAAAGGGATCTTGAGGTGGTTGGAGAAGTATGCTCTTCACCTTTAGGTGAATCAGAAAATCTTGACCCATCTTAAGGTTTTGGAAGCAAGGGAGTAATTGAACCTCTTTGCTTGGTGTGTTTGGGAGAGATTCTTGAGATAGGGGAGTATGCTCTTCACCTTTGTGGTGAACCAAAAACCTTGAACCTCAAGAGTTGATCTATTCTTTGTTTAGTTTAAGATCCTTTAGCGGGCCTGCTCTTGAGCAATCAAGAGGAACGACTCAAGTGGGGACAACCTTGTCATCATTTTCCTTGGTGGTAAGTGATTCCAACTCACTATAATCTCAAGGCTATCAAGGACACCAAAAACTTTGGTAGACATAACACTTGTCTTCGTTTGATGTGAGTAGCTCATGGGATTGAGACCATGGGGAAAATATTGAACAAGAATGCTTAAGGTACTCTTGAGGCCGTGAGGTCCTAGTCCTTTATGAGGAGCAAGAGGGGTGTTGTGAACAAAAATCTTTATTAAGAACCATTAGATAGAAGCCACCTTATTTTAGCTGCTTATCTTCTTAGTGCAAGGATTGATCCAAGTGGTTTACCTGGATCACCTTAAGATACTCACCATATGTGTCCCTTTGGTTGTGTCATTTGACATTTCCATGACAAAGCCAACATCTCTTGTGGGTAACCACTTGGTGTGAGGTGAGGGGGCATCAAGTTGTGGGCTAAGTTGGTAAGTATTGAGCCTTGACTTTTTCAGATAGATTTGCTTGAATTGTCTTCAGTTGTGTGATACCAGTGCAAATGTTCTTACATACAAACAATCGGTAGCATTCATAGGGTGTTGTTTCAATTCTGATATCGCAAGTGTTTGTCTTGGCAAGGTTGCTTTTGCCCTTGTTTCAAGTGTTTGAGACCATGTTTTGATCCCTTATTATTTGCAAACCTGCCAAAATTCTACTGATATTGTGACTGAAATCGAAAACATCAACCCTCAGACTGGAAATTTTGACCAAACAGACCCAAAAATGCAAATTTTACACAATTCTGGTCAAGAGTTAAATAATTCTGCAACAGTATCGCGCCCTGTAAAGCGAAGTATCACGCGATACTTCGCGCTTGCTAGAAATATCGCCTGCTTTGAAGAGAAATATCGCGCGATAGTTCACCCCTGACGGACTATCGCCCGACCTGCCTGGAGTATATCGCCCGCCAGTACTAAGAAGTATCACCTGGCTTCGGGTGAAGTATCGCGCGGTTATAGGTTTATCGCCCCAGTAGCCTGGAGTATATCGCCTGGTTTATTTTTGTCGTGCTTAAATTTTGGTCAGTTTCAGTTGCTGTTAATTAGGCTAGGTCTTAGAGTAGGCTTCTCACCCTGACGTTTGAGGCCTATCTTGACTCTAAATTTCTAGTTTTAGTCCTCCAGGATAGCATCATTTGATTTATGAAATCACCTTGAAATAATTGCCAAATTAGAAGGTCATTCTTGGTGCCAAGGTTCATCTCTAAGATTGTTAGCTACATTCTTGGAAAATTTTAGTACTCTTATTGTCCAAATAATTTTCATCTTAATTTCAATTATCTTTTGGCCTAGTCCAACCTTCTTATTCAAAAGTGCAAGGGTAGTCACCCTTTGATTTGAAGCACCTCTTTGACAGTGTTGGTAAAGCCCTTTTTTTCTTCTCATTTCTTTTTGGACAATAGAGGACTTTGATTATCCTAGTTTGGCGCTGACACTTTGAGAGGTCACCTTTTCATTGAGAGTATCTTTCTTTCATGTCAGTTACAACAAGGTACCAAGTCAATCAAGGGAAGCGACCCCCTATTGCCTTTAGCCAGTTACCACCTGTCAAGACTGGTCGACAACCTAAGGGAAAAGGTCCCCTTTTTGATCAATCTCCTAAGAGTGAATCTGAGGTTTGTTTTAATCCAGGAGCTAATCCTAGTGAAGTGAGCACCTCTTTCATACCACTCTCATCAAGCATGGACATGAGTTACACTTTTACCCGACAACAAAGAGAAGCCATGAATCAAACTCTTGAGGATATCTTCCAACGACATAGAAAAGAGTATGGTGGTTCTTCTCATGCTAGTCCACCCGGGTCACCTCCCAACAATGCGAGGTATTTTGATGCTCACCAACGAGCTGAGAGACATCATAAGCAAGCTCACTCAGATTCAGGGTCACGACATGAAGACCAGAACAATGAATCTAGTGATCACCACATAAACGCAGCCAATGCAATAAGACATTCAAGACAATCCTCCCCACTTAAAGACACCTCTCGATATGCAAATACCAGATTGAGAAGCATTGAGAGAGAGAAGCAAGCCTACTTAGATGAACAGGCCGCTAAAAAGGAAAAATTCAGACAACTAAAGGAAGAAGAACGTGCATTGTTGGATATACAGAAAAGAGTCACCCAAGAAGAAGAAGATAGACTCTATGCACAACAACTCCAAAGCTGATTTAATGGGAGGGGAGCCAATAGTGGGACCAACTCACCCCCATCTACCCCTTCCCCTAGCCCTAGAAGAAGATCAAGGACACCCTCACGGTCCCCAAGTCCTAGAGGAAGAAGGGCTTCAAGATATGACCATCATAGGAGACAGTCGTCTCATAGACATTCAAAGCAACCCTCCCAATGAGCACATCATGGCTCACAACATGGAAGAAGTTATGCTAAATTTGATCATATGGACTTCATGACTATGCAACAAGAACCATCCTTTCAAGCATATGTGGAGCAATATGTGGAACAAAACAAAGACCAATTCTTGGAAAGTCTTATCAACAAAGGTGCTAAAGTTCCATATAATTTTGATGTTCACCAAAAGATCAAGAAACAGAGCCCTTCAACTGATGAGGT
Organism: Chamaecyparis obtusa; assembly: GCA_027943335.1. Taxonomy (NCBI): domain Eukaryota; kingdom Viridiplantae; phylum Streptophyta; class Pinopsida; order Cupressales; family Cupressaceae; genus Chamaecyparis; species Chamaecyparis obtusa. The sequence goes on from BSBK01011708.1 coordinate 286,002, forward strand.
GATCTTACAAATGCAAAAGGATATAGACAGGATGAAGGCTCCCAAGAGCACGTTTTATTTGGACTCCATATGTCCTAACCCCATTGACAAAAGTGTGGTGATGGTAGAATTCCCTAAGAAAGTTGAGTTCCCAACATACGACAAATATGATGGCACTGGTGACCCTCACGACCATGTTTGACAGTTCTACATAATGAGCTTTTCCTTTCACCATGAAGACTCCTACTTGATGAGATTATTCCCAAGGAGTTTAAAAGGTCAAGCCATGGAGTGGTTCACCAACCTTTCCCCTCCAGTAAAGACATTTAAAGAACTTGTCCAAAGATTTGTTCAGCATTTTGCTTACAACTTATCAAGGTCGGTCACAATGCTTGATTTGTGTAAACTTAAGCAAAATCAAGGGGAATCTTTTGTCACATTTTTACAACGATGGAGGCGATTGTATTCGAAATACCCAAGGACACTCCCTGAAGAGGAGAGAATTGATATCATTGTGAGCAATCTAATACCAGAACTCAGATATGAAGTCAAGAAAATCCTATTTAATTCCTTTGATACTATGGTAGAGGTGGCATGTCACATTGAGGATGTCCTAAAAGAACAAGGAATTTTGGCTAAACCAACAAATAACAACAATAGCCAAAATAACAATACTAATGGTAACAAGGACAAAAAGAACTCCTATTGGAACAAAAACAAGCAAGTGGTCAATGATGGAGTTGTTGACTCATCTTAGGTAAAAAATGAAGGAGTTCTTAACCTCTCTCATGCAGTTCAAGCTATGAAGCTGCAAACGTCTTCAACACAACAAGACAAACCTAAGTATCAAAAGAGATCTAAAACAGAGAAAAGACAATTTACCAAATTGGGAGAATCTTATGCAGATGTTTTTAAGACATTAGTTGCTCATAATTTGGCACACCCACAGGATCCTACAAAACATCGCATACTGAATCCTTTACCTCATTGGTGGGATGCTAAGGCTTTTTGCGTTTTCCATAATGGGATTGGACATGACATAGAAAATTGTTTTAAACTCAAGCATCTTGTCCAAGACCTTATTGAGAAAGGACAATTACAAGTGGATGGGTTAACTACTAATGCAGATCATAAAGCCTTTAAAGAGCCCTTGCCTAAATATGAGAAAGGAGAGAATTCTAACAATAAGAATGGCAAGGCGGCTATCAACTACACCTACACAAACGCAGAGAACATTATTAACATGCTTGAAGTTGTGGATGATAGTGTCAACATGATGAGAGGGAAAGATCCCTATGGACATAATGTGGACTCAACTCCTATGACTGATGAAAGACCCGCTGTGGTGATAAGAGGTCCTCACTCACAAAGAATGCCCCAGTCCCTCAATGCTGTCACTAGGGGACAGGCGCAAGTGCCTATTATCATTAGAGGTCCTAGCACTAGCAAGTCTAAGCAGCCCATGTCCAAAGGTGCTCCTCCCAAATCTGTCGTTGGTCCTGATTCCAATTATAATCTTATTGACCAGCTACAATGTACACTCGCGCAGATATCCATCTTTGAGCTTTTAGAATTGTCTCCTAAGCACAAGCACGTCCTTGAAGACGCTTTGCGAGCAGCCAACGTCCCTAACAACTTAGATATTGATCAATTCCAAAACATGGTCAACCATTTGGCTAGCCCTCATTACCTCACCTTCTCCGAAGAAGATGACAAATCCATCAGTCACCCACATAACTTGGCCTTACACATCGAAGTCATGATTCATAAAACCCGTGTTAAGCGTGTACTGATAGATGGGGGTGCGGGGCTCAATATTTGTACCCTGAGTTTGTTGCTGGCTCTAGGATATTTTAAGAACGTCATTGACACAAGGAAAAGGATCACAATCAAAGCATATGATGAAGCAGAAAGAAGTTCTAAGGGATTGGTTGTTTTGCCTATTCGCATTGGTCCTGTAGAAAAAGATATATTATTTCAAATTGTTGATGTTGGACCTCTAGCCTACAACATTTTGCTAGGTAGGCCATGGATTCACGAAATGCAAGCAGTCCCATCAACATATCACCAGTGTGTTAAGTTTCCCCATAACGGTGTAGAAATTTGCATCCCTGGAGATAGTGCTTTATCAGTTAATAACATTTCTATGGGATCACATGTACCTTTGAATAGGGAAGCTGACAGTCCTAGTAGTTCACTTGAACAATACAAGCAGAAGTTCAAGACCATCGATCTTGGGATGGGAGATTATAAAATGGATTCTTTTACAAACATACCAATCTCTCCTAGGTCTTATGGGAGACCATCCCCAAATGTGAAGCCTTCGTCATCAGCAATGACATTATTTGGGAAATTTGTTGAGTCTTCGATCCCCATTCAAGAAGAGAAAGAGGAAGTTGCTGTAAGAGACTGGATCTATCATGAGGAGAAATACAAACATAACGAGAATTTTGCTCCTTCACCTGAAGCTTATGGGAAAGGGTATACACTGGTTAAAAATATGGGATATCTGGGATATGGTCCCCTTAGTCATAGGCTGGATGCTAAAGCTGAGCCTCTTGATCATGCTCTTTTTGGACGAAAGAATAAGTCCACGGCTGGCTTAGGTTTTGAGCATAAGAAGAAGAAAGGTGTCCCTGTCCCAGCTACGACGGACAGTGACAGTGACTCAGATTATACGCCTGATCTTTCTAATCAACAAGATGTGTCTGATGATTGGGTGCCCTCAACGCATCTCCTTTGGGGAGATTCCACAGATTTGATACTTGATAGTCCTACTATCCCAGTTGCGACGGATAGTGACTGTGTGACTGCTAGATCGACAAAGGAAAGTGTTACTGTCCTAGCTGCGACGGATAGTACCAATACTAGCACTAGAGAGGGGGAAACCCTTCCTAACCTTGAGGCTTCTACATCACAAGGCCTAAATGATGACTTAGAGATAGACTCCCATGAATATGAATGGGACTCACTTTCAAATGCAACAGTTGATCTGGACGTAGATATTGTCCATGCTTATAGTACCCAACCCGATGTGACTAACGATCCTAGTGTAGGACTAGAGGATTGCACTCCTCAAATCGCCTTAGTGGACGATGCTTCGTTTGATAGGATGAGTCCTAATTCGGATATCTTAGGAGAAGACTTGATGAACTCCGATTATATGGTCACCAGAGATGACACCTTTTGCATAAACAACATTGAACCAGTCATCGACCTACCCCTTGTTCACTTTGACCTAATTGACTAGTCTCAGCGCCATCAAGAGCCCACATTCCTCACCTTCCACAATGATTACGAAATTGCCTGCTATCTGAATGCTTTTGAACCTGTGGCTGCTTCCACCAGTGAACCAACAACCAGCATGACAGAGCCTGATATTAAGTACCTCAGTCTCAAAATAAAAGAAAAAAAGAAAAATAGGTCTGATGGCGAAAACCACTTTGTGGTGGTGTCAGAACCAAAAATAGTAAAAAGAAATGACGCATCCGAGGGTGAAAACCTCTTTGAGGCACCTAAGGATGGGGTACTTAATAACTTGCCAAGTTATTTCCAGGATAGATCATCAATATTGATTGAACCAACAAAGCCAGTCAATTTAAACACAGAAGAAAATCCTCAGATAGTCCATCTTGCTCAGTCTTTATCAGAGGAAGAGACCAAGGCATATGTACAGTTTTTACAGAAAAAGAAAATTAATTTTGCATGGACCTACTCAGACATGCCAGGGCTTGACACGAATCTCATAATGCATCACTTATCCATAACTCCAGGAGTCAAGCCAGTAAAACAAAGATTAAGAAAAATGCATCCACATGTAGCTCTACTTGTCAAAGGGGAATTATAAAAACTTTTGAGAGCTGGATTTATTAGAGCCATCGATTATGCAGAATGGATCTCAAACATAGTACTTGTCTCCAAACATGATGGGTCCATTCGTGTTTGCACAGATTTTAGAGATTTAAATAAAGCATGCCCAAAGGACGATTTTCCACTTCCAAACATTGACATGATAGTGGACATGATGGTGGGCTATGACATATACTCTCTAATGGATGGTTTCTCAGGGTATAATCAAATCAAAATAGCTCCTGAAGACCAAGAGAAAATAGCATTCACATGTGCATGGGGAACCTATTGCTGGAACGTCATGCCATTCGGATTAAAGAATGCAGGAGCAACCTACCAAAGAGCTATGAAGACTATCTTTCATGATATGATGCACAAAAACATGGAAGATTATGTGGATGATACCCTGGCAAAATCAAGAAAAAGGGACACACACCTCAATGATCTGGAAGTAATTCTAGATCATATGGAACAATTTCAACTCAGATTGAATCCAAAGAAGTGCGCATTTGGCGTCACCTTAGGCAAACTTTTAGGATTCATAATATCAGCAAAAGGTATCGAGGTTGACCCCGAAAAGGTCCAAGAAATTCTAGATATGCCGCCCCCTTGAAATATTAGCCAAACGAGAAGTCTTCAAGGACATCTTCAATCAATTAGGAGGTTTATTTCTCAACTTGCAGATAGGGCACAACCCTTTAACAAGACATTGCATAAGGGTGCTTCTTGTGTTTGGAACGAGGATTGTCAAAAGAGCCTAGATCAGATCAAACAATACTTGGCTAATCCTCTGATCCTAATGCCTCCTATTCTAGGAAAACCATTGATCCTATATATTTCAGCTACAGACACTTCCCTGGGGGCATTGTTGGCTCAATCAGATGATACTGGGAAAGAACGGGCTATATACTATATCAGCCGTACTCTCATCTCCTATGAGATCAATTACAATAATATTGAGAAGTCTTGTCTGGCAGTGGTGTTTGCTTCTCAAAAGTTGCACCACTACATGCTTGCTCATACCATACATTTGGTTGCCAAAATTGATCCCCTTAAATACTTGCTTAGTAAGGCTGCCCTGACGGGTAGACTCGCTAAATGGATGATGGTCCTAACTGAATTTGACATAGAGTACGTTGAAAGGAAGGCAATAAAAGGGCAAGCTATTGCTGACCAATTAGCTGATTTTCCAATACAGGATAGTATGCCGGTACAAGTGGAATTCCCAGACAAACACATCTTGTATACAACTACTCACACTTGGACAATGTTCTTTGATGGTTCCCGCATGCAAAACAGATCAGGTGCTGGAGTGTTATTTGTTTCTCCACATGGGTGCAACATTCCGAAGTCTTACAAACTATTATTTCCATGTACCAATAATATTGCAAAATATGAAGCTTTAACTAATGGCTTGAGAATGGCTATAGAATGGAACATCATAGAGTTACATGTCTTTGGGGATTCCCAGTTAATCATCAACCAAGTCAATGAAGAGTATCAAACCAAGGATGATAAATTGATACCCTATAAAAAGATGGTTGATTCTTTGAGACGCTACTTCACCTTTCTGACGTTTCAACAGATCCCTCAAATAGAGAACAAAGCTGCCGATGCCATGGCCACATTAGCTTCACTTCTTCAGTTGGAGACACATGAATCCCGCTTTGAATTCCTGGTGGAAGAGCTACACCATCCCATCTTTGACTCATCTGAAAGCCACGTCATTTGTGCCATTATCACACACAAGTCTTCCCGATATGGTGCTATCTATTCATATCTTTATGATGGCATCATCCCTGACACATTCAACTACTCTGAATGCTGAAACCTCATCCGTAACACCTCTCGCCACACCCTCATCTCTGGTGATTATATAGGAGGGGTTTAGATGGGACGCTCCTTAGGTGCTTGGAAAAGGAGGAATCCAACCAAGCGTTAGCTGACATCCACGAGGGCATTTGTGGTGGACATTCTAATGGTCTTGCCATGGCCCGAAGGTTGCTTAGGGCAGGATATTATTGGCCCACAATGCAGACAGACGCAGTCACCTTTGCTAAGTCATGTGAAAAATGTCAGAAACATGGCAACCTGATTCATGCTCCAGGTAGGGAGCTGATCCCTTCTGTTTCTCATTGGCCATTTCAGCGCTAGGCCTTTGATCTAGTTGGGCAGATTCATCCCAACTCATCAGGTGGACACAAGTTCATTATTACTGCCACTGACTACTTCACAAAATGGGTGGAAGCTGTGCCACTTTCTGTTGCTTCAGGGAGGACCATTTCTTTGTTCATCTTGAATCATATCATTTGCCGATTTGGAGTGCCTTCTAAGATCATTACTGACAATGGAGGTCAATTTAAGAATAAGGACCTAAAGCACCTATGCAAAAAGTTTAAAATCAAGCAACATTGGTCCTCCATCTATTTTCCACAGGGAAACGGACAGGCAGAAGCCTCTAACAAAACCATTCTTAAGATTCTTCATAGAACAGTGCACAAGAATGGTAGGGATTGGCACTTGCAAATCAATCCAGCACTATGGGCTTACAGAACAAGCATTCGCACACCTACAGGAGCTACTCCTTTTTCTCTCACCTATGGCGCTGAAGCAGTATTGCCTTTAGAAGTCGAGATACCATCACTTAGAGTCTCACTCAAAGGTTTGATTACAGATGAGGATTACCGCGCCATGAGGTTACAGGAACTAGAACTTCTAGATGAGAAGCGTAAGGCTTCCTTTGATCATATGAGAGTGTATCAAAAGCGTATGTCCAAAGCATTCAACAAAAAGGTTCGCCCTCAAAAATTTCAAATAGGTGATCTTGTTTTGCGAGAGAACCCTAAGAACCAACAAAACAGAGAGCAAAAGGGCAAGTTTGAACCTAACTGGCTTGGACCATATGTCATCACAACTGCTTTTGGTACTGGTGCGTATTTACTGTCAGATCCTGATGGAGAACAGCTCCCTGATCCCATCAACATTGTGCACCTCAAGAAGTTCTATCCTTGATGCCCAGTCTATCTTGAGGCATCATTTGTACATATTTTATGATCCTGAAAAAATACCAAAAAAATTGATATATGATGCTGAAAAAATTCTAAAAAGCATAAAATGTCCTGAAAAAATACAAAAAAATCAAAAAATTCAAAAATTCAAAAAAAATAGAAAAAGTGCCTTGGTGAAAACCTGGAAACAGGCACCTTGGTAGCAAAAATCCAAAAAAATGAAAAAATGAAAAAAAGATTCCAAGTGGTGAAAACCTGGAAACAGGCGCTACTTGAGGCCTTTGCACTCTTATTTGTTAGCATGCGTCCTCGACACTTAGCCACGTCCCATCATACCTTGACCTTATTTGGCTTAGTCTGGAATTTGTCTTTGTCTTCGTCTAGGGGGCATAACTGTTAGCATTGGTCTTTTAGGTGCGTTCGTCTCTTGGGGCATTTCACAACAGGTGTTTTTTAACACCACCCCAAACAGTGTTTTTCAACACTACCCTTGCATCGAGTGTTTCTTAACACTTATTAGATGTCTTGCCTATAGTCTAAGTATAATGCGATAGTGCTCATGTGCAGATGCGATACTCAGAGTCTGACTCTATGACCAACACACACACACTTAAACAATTAACTCGATGACGATATGATGACTTTATTTTTCTTTGTGTGCTGTCTATGAGGATTTCTTTGATGAGTGATCTCTCCTTGAGAAGTTTTTGATGATGCATAGCTAGAAGACTGAGGGAATGAGAACATGTTTTCTTTCTTTATCTGCTTGTGGGTATATTTTGTTGATCCTAACTGTCATGAGCATTTATGCTGGTCCTACTTGACACTATGGATTAACAAGGTATTATCCTTGACTATTTTGCGAGTGCATGCTTTTAGCTATCCTGACTTTCATGTGTCCTGATACAAGCATAATCTCGCCATATCAAACTTAGGTGATCCCACTGCATTAGTCATCTCGACCTATACATCTTTGATGCCTAGGTGGGATTCCCACATTTCTATCTGATAAAGATCATATTCATATCCACATAGTTACGCTAGTGTGCATTGTATGATCTTACGATGCTACCAATAACGCTCGATGATGATAATTAGATGTCTATAGGTGTTGTGACCTTGCAAGTCAACCACGTTCATAGTAGCTTGCATTCTTAGGTTCATCATAGTTTAGTCTTGCATTTCTTGCATCTGGAGAGAGCTCTCCTTTTCATCTTACGTGGACCTATCAGTCGACTACGCTCACCTTTTCTTCTTCTCAATCATGTCTTTCACTCCTTGTCCTTTTCATCTTGAACCTGTTCCTGTTCATCACAAGGGGTTAATCATATCTTCATATCTATATCACAATTGTCATTTTCAAGAAACATGAGTCTATATCATACACATAAGAATTAAACATACATCTATGAGAGAGAACATACATAAGCACATACATAAACATTTTGAGAAAAATGGCAAGACAATATACATAAACTGATACATCCATCACAAGTGAGATAAATACACATGATACATCGAACATCCAGTAATCTCATAAATCTATATACAATGTCATGATATACAATACAACATGAGATCCCAAAATCTGCATCAAAAGTCTCAAAGATATGTCCAAAACACCTAAGACCTAAAAACCTAAGACTCGCTACCACCCTCGTGAGGAGCTCGTGGTGGTGGAGGAGGCATAGCTCTCCTATTGAGTACCACATCTGATACCCTTGCCCGCTGAGAGTATGATGGTGCTCTCTCACCCTCTGGGAAGGCCTGTAGATATAGCCCATGATAATAGGCTGCTCTCGCTGACTCTCATTGGAGCTCCAGTGCCTCGGCCTGTGCCATCACCTCACGGCATGCTATCTCTGCCCTAAGATCAGATATCTGCTAATCCCGCTCTACCCTCAGATCTAGTAGCTGCTAATCTCTCACGGCTATAGTAGTCTGGAGCTGCTGTATCTCTACCTCCTGAGCCTGTATCTGGGCTCTCAGATCCTCTCCCCCCGCAGGCTGATCCTGCTGTGCCTCCGCCTACCGGCGAGCTGGTCTCGCCTCCTCCTCGGGTGTCGCTGATCGCTATCCCCATGACCGTTTCTGGCCACCTGATCTCCACCCCTCTCCTCTCTCCATCCTCCTCCCTCTCCCCCTCCTACCATCTCCTCCATCCCCTCCCTCTCCCCCTCCGTCCCCTCCATCTCCTCCATCTCCCCCGTCACCCCCTTCGTCTCCTCTCGACATTGGTACATGTGCATCTGGTACTGTAAACCGAGGGAATGACACCCTCCGCCGCTCTACTCTGTAGGCTCCATCAACCCCTGCATCTGCCATATCTGGGAAATACTCCCAGAGCTCACTCCTGATACCTGTTGTCTCCGCAACAGCCTGCTGATAATCCAACATGGGTAGCCACCCATGACCCTCCTCGTCTCTGGCCCTGGCATATGTGGTAGTCTCTGTCGAGACTCGTTGCTACCTCCCGAACTACCACCATACCTGAGTGATGCAAAATCTCTCAACTATCTCTACATACCGACCTACCAGTGGCCGACTGCACAGCATATAACTTAGCTCATCAGCTGCATCTCCCCAAACCTCAACCTCCCTGTAGGGCCTCCATGTGAATGAGGCTATCTCATCCAAAATTCATTGATAGTAGGTCACATCCCCAGAATGGGCATGTGATATGAACCCGAGGTACCTGTAGATATAGGGGTACCTCCTCTCCCTCGGTTGAACCCTGGGGCGCACCACAGCGATGTGCTCCCACGCCCATACCTGTGCCAGGATGGCACCGCATGCCCATGTCTGACTGTCTTTGTAGATGATCTCATGCAGCTCATGGTACATCTCTGCCAATATGGCAAGACCCCATGCCATCCGTCGCGGCCTGCCAACCAAGTCAACCAAAAGCTGAGCCCATCCGAGTGGGAAACCCTTCTGACTACGGTCAGTCATCAGGATTTGAGAAATGATAGATGCCACTATGCATGGCACTAGGTAGTCTCTGCCGAAATCATCTATCAGCCTCTCCCAGCTGATATGCCTATCCAGAATAGTGACATCCTGGAACATCTCCTGAACCAGTCGGCGCCCCTCAGTGGCATCCTGATCATAGTACACTTGTGCCAACAAATGAATCATGTCAGTTTTCATCATATGGAAACATTATATTTATGACTAGATCTTAAAATATGATTATACTCACTGGCTCGCCATGACATGACACTCGTAAGATCCTGTAAACGTCCTCCAAAGTGATCGACGCCTCTCCAGTAGGCAGATGGAAGGTGTTGTGCTCACTATGCCATCTCTCGGCAAGAGCAGTCAACAACCCATGGTCCGCTCAGATATATGGGTACCTCAGTAGATACCGGAATCCCATTGCTCTGATGTCGGCATTGCCTGGATCGTCTAGATCCCGGACACACCGTAGTCTTGTCACCTTCGGTGCTCTGATGATGAGCGCCGGAAAGACCTCTTGCAAGCCAAAACCAAGCCAGTTATTAGCACATATCTTGATGGATGTCTGAAAAACTCAGTATAAAACATCCCAAAAATGTAACATTGTCTAGACCCATGTCATTTTTGCTCAAAAATGCATTAAAAATCAAAATTTTATACTGGGTGATATTCATTTTTTGGAGAAGTATCACGCGATACTTCTCCCTATAGCGGGGGTATAAACCTTATACCGCGCGATACTTCACCCAGTATCGTGTGATCTTTCACCCAGTATCGTGCGATACTAGTGCCTTAGGTCGTGCGATACTTTGGGGACCCGCGAAGTATCGCGTGATACTTCTCCCCAAAGCGCGCGATACTTCTAAAGTATCGCACGATATTTCGCCTAGCAAAAAATTTTGAAATTTCAAAATTTAAAAAATGTGCTAAAATAAGCTATTTAATGCAAAAAATGACTCAAAAAGCTTGAGTTTTTCGAAAACATACCGGGGCAGGATAGTGTGGTGGCCGGTTGTGCAACCGAGTGCGCTCGAATCGATGCCTGTGGATGGGCACTCCTGCTTGCTGGGCCATTTTCTCTCTCTAAAGCTCTGAAATTCTCAAATCGCTAAAAGACATGATTTTTGAAAATGACATTTTGACCCCTTTTATAGCCTTTTGACTTTTTGACCTCATTTTCAAAACACCTCAGAATTGCATGAAAATTGCACCCCTAGCTAATTTCGACGTCCTGGATCCATTTTCAAACTCGAAATTGAAATCCGAGGTCATCTTGATAGTCAAAATTGTGTTTCAAAATCTTCCCCCCTTCTGCGCAGTTGACTGATCTTTTGAGGCCTAATCCTTCGATCTTTGTTGGGGCATCGTCATTTCTTCATTTCCATGTCTTCCAAACTTCTAGTCTTTCATTCATATTCATTCCATTCCCTCATTTCTCATGTTTGACTACATCTTTTCAGTCAGGCTGGGGCATGTTTTATTACCTAATGGTTAACCTATTTGACCCTTACCTTCGATTGTGATTTCATTTTGATTTGATCAAATCCTTATCAATTCGCTGTTCTCCTCTCTACCTGATTTCAATTTTGATTCTGAGGGGGCAGTACCTATGGGATTCTCATCCCTGATTCCTTGATTATCTTGATTTAGACATCTTTTGTGAGCTGTCGCTCAAATTTGAGATTCTTATCTCTTACTTTGAATATGATCCCGAATCGACCTCATGTTCAAAGGCTTTTGTCTATGTTTGTCTGGGTGTGATCCTGAATCGACCTCATATCTGAGTTGTTTTGTGATCCCAAATCAATCTCACATTTCAATTCTTCTTTGACTGCATGTGTTCCCAGATCGATCACACATTAGTCAAAAAGGGACAAATGTATGCACCCTAAAATGGTCGCCTAGACTTTGGGCCCCATTTATTCAATTTATCAATCCTGAATCATTTTTATCAATAATCAATATTTTCAACATTATTAATTTCTTGATCAAGTCTTAAATTCGATCATATATTGAATTTTTATCCTATGGGCTAACCATTTATCCTAAGTTTTTATTTACCTAAAAGGAATATTTCCTCCCCTTTTAATAAATAAAAAGCCCCCACTTTTCCTCTTATCCTAAGTTGCACAAATAAAACATTATTCCTATTTTATAAAAAAGAGAAAAAACACTTTTGTCTCACATGAGGCTCAAAAATCAACACTTCACTCTCATTGGAGGATACTTGTGCACATGGATTGCTCCTCTTTCAAGCTCCACCGCTGATTAAGACTTTTTGCCTCTTAATCTCAATGGTCCATTTCTTTGCATTTCTTATAAAAGGAGAGCTCTCTCCTTCATTTGCATATACCATGTTTTTATGCTAATGTTATGCTGCAGGTTTTAGGTGCATTTGGAGCTTTTGAAGATGTTGAAGACTTGTTACTTTCATCATTGTAGTTGCATATTTGCTTTCTTAGTTGCATGATAATGGCATTCTTAGTATATATTTCCTTTTATGCACTAGAATAAGCTCACATAGTCTAAATAGGAGGCATTGTAATCCATTGCTATTTCCTTTCATAGATTAGTTGCATTGTACTTTCATTTCCATAGCTTAGATTGCATTCTCATATAGCTTGCATTGCATTGCATATTTGATTCTTGGAGATATTGGCATTGTTTCCCTTGTCTTCACTTGAATCTCTCATTGTGTGGTTGACTAGCAAGGTCACAAGCTTGTAGCTCTAGCTGAGAGCAAACACATCATAGTCCCTTGCAACTCCATGCATAAAGAGCTATGAGCCGCTTTGTGAGGCCTCATTCTTGAGCAACCTTGCATGTAATGGTTCATAGAAGTGCACCATTTTAGTGTGTACAATGACTTACTAAGGAGGTTGTAATAACCCTCCTAGTGGCTCTCCTATCTTTTTCCTTGGTAGTCTTCCCAATGGAATTGAGAGCACTAAAAAGATTTCTCACAATAATAGCATTCCGCTCCTTTTTCTTGTTCACACTAATCTTTAATTTGACTAGTATATGTCTCATCTTCTGCATCTTTAACAATTGCACAAATATTTGACATTGCTCAACCAATGTCTTGTGCCTAAAAAATTGATCAAAAAGTTTTGAAACCCACAACCGAATGGTTCATTCTGATCTCTTGCCATCAAAATTGCTCATTATGTTTTCATCAATTTGAAGTAACCATTTAGTTCTTCTGGAAGGTCTCAATTTTGAAGTTTGCCTTTCTTCCTCCGAAGGGACTTCATTCCACATATAATTTGGAGATGTGTAATGTTGATTTGGTTCTTCTGCACCATTATCATTATCAATTCCTTCATATTCAATCAGTGGATTGTCATTGGCAATGTCCACACTTCCATTGGCCACATCTACATGTTCATTTTCAAAACCTACATTTTCATCTTCAAAACCTAAATTCTCATTTTCAAAACTTACATTTTCATCTTCAAATTCATGTTCTTCACTTGAAACCACATTCAAAGGTGGGTCTATGCCAACATCTTCATTCATATTTAACATACCCTGTCTCTTGTTCCGATGGGCAACCCTATCCATTTCTCTATACACTTCAACATATTCATTTGTGAGTCTCCTCTTCCATTTATGCTTTCGACGACTACTAATCCCCATAGTTAGACCAAAAAGTAGATGCAAATACCTTTGGTAATAGAGAAAATCACCTTAAAAAAAGATGAAATACCTTTGGTAATAGAGAAAATAACCTCAAAAAGTGGTTTTTTGTCTTCTCGCTGCAACTCGAATCCCGTAATTCAGGAAAAACACGTAACTCTCTAGAGGGACCCAGAGAATCTTTTTTTTTTTTAACACCAATAAATAGAATCAGATATTCAATATTATCAGATATCTGATATCTTACTCTTTCTCACTCTCACCTTTATCTCTCCTCTCTCCCCTCTCTCTCTCTCTCTTAAAGAGAGAGAGGAGAGAGAGATAGGAGAGAGAGAGAGAGAGGGGGGTCATGATAACTTTCTAGGGGTCCTAACGTGTGATAAGACATACTACGACCCCTAGGAAGTCCCCATGACCCCTTTCGACACATTTACATGCTCAAGTGTGTCCTAAAGAGTTGTAGGACCCCTTAGGACACACTTGAGCATTCAAATGTGTCGAAAGGGGTCATGGAGACTTCCTAGGGGTCCTAACACGTGATAAGGCATACTAGGATCCCTAGGAAGTCCCCATGACCCATTTCGACACATTTAAATGCTCAAGTGTGTTCTAAAGAGTCGTAGGACCCCTTAGGACACACTTGAGCATTCAAATGTGTCGAAAGGGGTCATCGGGACTTCCTAGGGGTCCTAATGCATGATAAAGCATACTAGGACTCCTAAGAAGTCCCTATGACCCCTTTCAACACGTTTGAATGCTCAAGTGTGTCCTAAAAAATTGTAGGACCCCTTAGGAAACACTTGAGCATTCAAATGTGTCGAAAGGGATCATGGGGACTTCTTAGGGGTCCTAACGTGTCATAAGACATACTAGGACCCCTAGAAAGTCCCCACGACCCCTTCAACACATTTGAATGCTCAAGTGTGTCCTAAAGAGTCGAAGGACCCCTTAGGACACACTTGAGCATTCAAATGTGTCGAAAGGGGTCATGGGCACTTCTTAGGGGTCTTAATATGTGATAAGGTGTACAAAGACCCCTAAGTAGTCCACATGACCCCTTTCGACACATTTGAATGCTCAAGCATTTCCTAAAGAGTCATAGGACCCCTTAGGACACACTTGAGCATTCAAATGTGTCGAAAGGGGTCATGGGGACTTCCTAGGGGTCCTAATGCATGATAAGGCATACTAGGACCCCTAGGAAGTCCCCATGACCCCTTTTGACACATTTGAATGCTCGAGTGTGTCCTAAAGAACCGTAGGACCCCTTAGGACACACTTGAGCATTCAAATGTGTTGAAAGGGGTCATGGGGACTTCTGAGGGGTCCTAACACATGATCAGGTGTACTAGGATCCCTAAAAAGTCCCCATGACCCCTTTTGACACATTTGAATGCTCAAGTGTGTCTTAAAGAGTCATAGGACCCCTTAGAACACACTTGAGCATTCAAATGTGTCGAAAGGGGTCATGAAGACTTCCTAGGGGTCCTAACACGTGATAAGATGTACTAGGACCCCTAGGAAGTCCCCATGGCCCCTTTCAACACATTTGAATGCTCAAGTGTGTCCTAAAGAGTCGCAGGACCCCTTAGGACATATTTGAGCATTCAAATGTGTCGAAAGGGGTCATGGGGACTTCTCAGGGGCCTAACACGTGATAAGATGTACTAGGAACCCTAGGAAGTCCCCATTGTGCCTTTCGACACATTTAAATGCTCAAGTGTGTCCTAAAGAGTCCTAGGACCCCTTAGGACACACTTGAGCATTCAAATGTGTTGAAAGGGGTCATGGGACTTCCTAGGGGTCATAACGTGTGATAAGGCATACTAGGATCCCTAGGAAGTTCCCATGACCCCTTTCGACACACTTGAATGCTCAAGTGTGTCCTAAAGAGTCGTAGGACCCCTTAGGACACACTTGAGCATTTAAATGTGTCAAAAGGGGTCATGGGGACTTCTTAGGGGTCCTAATGCGTGATAAGGCATACTAGGACCCCTAGGAAGTCTCCATGACCCCTTTCAACACATTTGAATGCTCAAGTGTGTCCTAAAGAGTCCTAGGACTCCTTAGGATAGCATTCAAATGTGTCGAAAGGGGTCATGGGGACATCTTAGGGGTCCTAACATGTGATAAGGTGTACTAGGACCCCTAGGAAGTCTCCATTACCCCTTTCGACACATTTGAATGCTCAAGTGTGTCCTAAAGAGTCGTAGGACCCCTTAGGACACACTTGAGCATTCAAATGTGTCAAAAGGGGTCATGGGGACTTCCTAGGGGTCCTAACGCATGATAAGGCATACTAGGACCCCTAAGAAGTCACCATAACCCCTTTCAACATATTTGAATGCTCAAGTGTGTCTAAAGAGTCATAGGACCCCTTAGGACACTTTTGAGCATTAAAATGTGTCGAAAGAGGTCATGGAAACTTCCTAGGTGTCCTAATGTGTGATAAAGCATACTAGGACCCCTAGGAAGTCCCCATGACCCCTTTCGACACATTTGAATGCTCAAGTGTGTCCTAAAGAGTTGTAGGACCCATTAGGAACTACTTGAGCATTCAAATGTGTCGAAAGGGGTCATGGAGACTTACTAGGGGTTCTAACACATGATAAGGCATACTAGGACCCCTAGGAAGTCCCCATGACCCCTTTCGACACATTTGAATGCTCAAGTGTGTCCTAAAGAGTCGTAGGACCCCTTAGGACACACTTGAGCATTAAAATGTGTCAAAAGGGGTCATGGGGACTTTCTAGGAGTCCTAACGCGTGATAAGGCATACTAGGACCCCTAGGAAGTCCCCATGACCCCTTTTGACATATTTGAATGCTCAAGTGTGTCCCAAAGAGTTGTAGGACCCCATAGGACACACTTAAGCATTCAAATATGTTGAAAGGGGTCATGGGGACTTCTTATGGGTCCTAACACGTGATAAAGCGTACTAGGACCCCTAGGAAGTCCCCATGACCCTTTTCGACACATTTGAATGTTCAAGTGTGTCTTAAAGAGTTGTAGGACCCCTTAAGACACACTTGAGCATTCAAATATGTCAAAAGGGGTCATGGGGACTTCCTAGGGGTCCTAACACATGATAAGGCATACTAGGACCCCTAGGAAGTCCCCATGACCCCTTTTGACAAATTTAAATGCTCAAGTGTATCTTAAAGAGTCGTACGACCCCTTAGGACACACTTGAGCATTCAAATGTGTCGAGAGGGTTCATGGGGACTTTTTAGGGGTCCTAACATGTGATAAGGCATACTAGGACCCCTAAGAAGTCCCCATGACCCCTTTTGACACATTTGAATGCTCAAGTGTGTCCTAAAGAGTCGTAGGACCCCTTAGGACACACTTGAGTATTCAAATGTGTTGAAAGGGGTCATGGGGACTTCTTAGGGGTCCTAACATGTGATAAGGCATATTAGGACCCCCTAAGAAGTCCCCATGACCCCTTTCAACACATTTGAATCCTCAAGTGTGTCCTAAAGAGTCGTAGGACCCCTTAAGACACACTTGAGCATTCAAATGTGTCGAAATGGGTCATGGGGACTTCCTAGGGGTGCTAATACGTGATAAGGTGTACTAGGACCCCTAGAAAGTCCCCATGACCCTTTTGGACACATTTGAATGCTCAACTATGTCCTAAAGAGCTGTAGGACCCCTTAAGACACACTTGAGCTATCAAATGTGTCGAAAGGGGTCATGGGGACTTCCTAGGGGTCCTAACATGTGATAAGGCATACTAGGACCCCTAGAAAGTCCCCATGACCCCTTTTGACACATTTGAATGCTCAAGTGTGTCCTAAAGAGTCATAGGACCACTTAGGACACACTTGAGCATTCAAATGTGTTGAAAGGGGTCATGGGGACTTCCTAGGGGTCCTAACGCATGATAAGGCATACTAGGACCCCAAGGAAGTCCTCATGACCCCTTTTGACACATTTGAATGCTCAAGTGTGTCCTAAGGGGTCCTACGACTCTTTAGGACACACTTGAGCATTCAAATGTGTCGAAAGGGGTCATGGAGACTTCCTAGGGGTTCTAGTATGCCTTATCACGTGATAGGACCCATAGGAAGTCCTCATGATCCCTTTCAACACATTTGAATGCTCAAGTGTGTCTTAAGAGGTCCTGTGACTCTTTACGACACACTTGAGCATTCAAATATGTCGAAAGAGGTCATGGGGACTTCCTAGGGGTCCTAGTATGCCTTATCATGTGTTAGGACCCATAGGAAGTCTCCATGACCCTTTTCAACACATTTGAATGCTCAAGTGTGTCCTAAAGAGTCGTAGGACCCCTTAAGACACATTTGAGCATTCAAATGTGTCGAAAGGGGTCATGGGGACTTCCTAGGGGTCATAACATGTCATAAGGCATACTAGGACCCCTAGGAAGTCCCCATGACTGCTTTCGACACATTTGAATGCTCAAGTGTGTCCTAAAGAGTCATAGGACCACTTAGGACACACTTGAGCATTCAAATGTGTCGAAAGGGGTCATGGGGACTTCCTAGGGGTCCTAATACGTGATAAGGCGTACTAGGACCCATAGGAAGTCTCCATGACCCTTTTCAACATATTTGAACCCTCAAGTGTGTCCTAAGGGGTCCTACAACTCTTTAGGACACACTCGAGCATTCAAATGTGTATAAAGGGGTCATGGGGACTTCCTAGCGGTCCTAGTATGCCTTATCATGCGTTAGGACCCCTAGGAAGTCCCCATGACCCCTTTCGACACATTTGAATGCTCAAGTGTGTCCTAAAGAGTCGTAGGATGCCTTAGGACACACTTGAGCTTTCAAATGTGTAGAGAGGGGTCATGATGACTTCCTAGGAGTCCTAACGCGTGATAAAGCGTACTAGGACCCCTAGGAAGTCCCCATGACCCTTTTTGACACATTTGAATGCTCAAGTGTGTCCTAAAGAGTTTTAGGACCCCTTAGGACACACTTGAGGGTTCAAATGTGTCCAAAGGGGTCATGGGGACTTCCTAGGGGTCCTAGTATGCCTTATCACACGTTAGGACCCCTAGGAAGTCCCCATGACCCCTTTCGACACATTTGAATGCTCAAGTGTGTCCTAAGGGGTCCTACGACTCTTTGGGACACACTTGAGAATTCAAATGTGTCGAAAGGGGTCATGGGGACTTCTTAGGGGTCCTAGTATGCCTTATCATGCGTTAGAACCCCTAGAAAATCCCCATGATCCCTTTCGACACATTGGAACCCTCAAGTGTGTCCTAAGGGGTCCTACGACCCCTTCGAACACACTTGAGCATTAAAATGTGTCAAAAGGGGTCATGGGGACTTCCTAGAGGTCCTAGTATGCCTTATCATGTGTTAGGACCCCTAAGTAGTCCCCATGACCCCTTTCAATAGATTTGAATGCTCAAGTGTGTCCAAAGGAGTCATAAGACCCCTTAGGACACACTTGAGGGTTCCAATGTATCGAAAGGAGTCATGGGGACTTCCTAGGGGTCCTAGTATGCCTTATCACGTGTTAGGACCCCTAGGAAGTCCTCATAACCTCTCTCTCTCTCTCTCTCTCTCTCTCTCTCTGATCTAAAGCTTTCACCTTCACTTTTTAATGTATATTTAAAGGTTTCATATACCTTTTTGTGGAAAATGTACCTTAAATGTTCTTACATCAATTTTTATGCCACTGTTAGTTTCTAGAATAGATGATGAGCGTACGGTGGTTCTACATCCGTGTGAAATTTCTTTTCAAGAGTTAAAAAATCAATTGTTTGTATTCAATCAAGGGGAAGTCCATTGACATCTACTTATTCAGTATAGTTAGACCGTCGAAATTACAAGGAGTCTGTAGAAAAATCCTGTGTTGGATACTTTCAAGAGGATTTGGGCTGAAACTGTCTGTCCTCAAATCAACTATGCAGGTATTTTTTGGAAATCATTTTGTATATCAAATAATATAATACATACTAATATAAAAATTTATATTCTAATATTTATGCTATGCTATTATTATTTAATATTAATATTTAAAATGAAATTAATATTAACATAACAAAAATATAATTTAATATGAAACTTGAATTAATATTAACATAAAAAGAATACAACTTAACTTATAAGAGAATTAATATTACTATTAAAAAATACATTTATTATGAAGTTTGAATTTGGGAAAAGTTGGGCAATTAAAATTTTAAAATAGGCGGGATTTTTTGGATATTCGATAATATTGGATATTCGATTGGATCGGATATCCGATTAGGCTTGGTATTTACTTCGGCATTACCAAATGTGGGTGGTCAACCCTTTAGGCGTGTTTGAGGAGATAGTTCTTGATACCGAGACTTCGACCATGTAGCTGACGACTATTTTTCACCCGAAATTGATGAAATGAAAAAGGTTTCTTAAAGATATTACTAGCTGTCCATCAATATAATTGCTATCAAATTTTGAGCTCGGTAAGTAATTATTACTTATTTTTCAATTGACTTATCTTTAAAGTCATTATTGACATACTGATTGAAAAACAACTATAACTTTCAAACTGTTTAACCTTTTTGAAATTCGAAACATGTGTCACATTCTATGCTTCGACTACTATAAGAAAAAAAAAAGTTTTGAATTTGGTAAAATTTTGAATTAGTTAAGGTTGTCAGACACAAGAGTTTTTTATTCTGAAAAATTTGTAGCAAAAAATTCATAATTAATTATTTATTTGACCAAAAATTACAAAAAAATATGTGTCACATCCAAGCATGAGTCTACTACTTATATCTAGAATCTTGGGAAAATATATCATCATTTGATTGTGATTAAGGTGGTCAGACATACACATACTTTTTATCTTTTCCCTGAAATTTTCGTAGTACTGCATTGAAATCTAAAATTTTGAACAATTAGAGAAAAAAAAGTTCAAACAAGGGCTAGTAGTTTAGAAACTACATTCAATTTCCTACAGATTCTATTCTTACAACTTTTTCAAATAAGGTTCATAAGATGTTCAACCTTTTACGTCAAGTTGACTAACCTTGATTTTTTGATTTTTCATTGCCACTTAAGGCCATAGTTTGGTATACCATGTGTGTGCGTTTGAATGTGGACCTCTAAATCAAGCACAAACACAACATAGTCATTTCTCAATCATGAGATGGCGAGTATGAACATGAATTGTCCATCTCACGACATTGATTGAATCAACCTATTGCCTCCTATGTGGACGGGGTGTATAATTACTCTCAGAATGAGAGCCAACAACCATAGACCAATCCCACAATGGAGGATTTTCAAAGCTATAATGATATGCAAAACTGAAATTAAACTAAGATGAGTGCAATTAATCTAGAAATGCTTTGAAAGAGATATGAAATGCAAATTTTTTTTAGAGCACTTGAAATAAAGATGATGTTATTCTAAGAACAAATAAGAAAATTTAATCTAATATGATATGCAAGATTAAACTAATAATGAAATATTAAGCTAATTAATGCAATAAAAGCTTTGGAAAACAATGTAATAATGGAGACTTAAAAATGCCTATAGTATAGATGCTCTCAATAATTCCTTTTTCAATGAAGAAAATGAGGTCCATTAAATAGAAAAGCCAGAAGAGGAATGAAGAGTTTCTTGATTTGAAACTCCTGACCCTTCATTTCCATTTGAGACAAAAATGCAAGAATTACTTAATAAAAAGAATGGAAAATTCCACACAGGTGGCCTTTCAAATATCTTGAATTATTAATTCAAAAAGGTGTGTCCATTCGAATATCAAGCAATTATTAATTCCTTTTTATGGGTAATTAGCTAAAGGGGGTAGATGTTAATTTAATTCTAAGCACTTAAGACTTTAGGATTAAATTAATTTATCATAGGGGTAATTTAGCTAATTAAAGTCAAGGACTTTATGAATTAATTTTGATATTTAATTAATGCAATTTATGGTCTTTGCAATTGACATCAAGTCAAATTAAGTTAGGTAGGAGAGAGAAAATTGCCTAGGTAACTAGGACTTTGAAGATGTAAAATTGAAGATTAATGCACCAAAAATTAATTGAATTTATTAGGTGCCAATTTTAGGGTATTACATTTTCCCCTCTTTGAATTGATGTGCGAATAGCGCGTTGATTCAAAGAATAGTCTGAAGTGATAGATGACAAGAAATTTGGGAGTTTAGGTTAGGTTGCCAAGACATCGAACAGATCAAAGTATGATTTTTTGAAGTCCAAGTTAGATTGCGAAGACAATGGTCTTGAGATAAGATAAGAATCGGGGTTAGGTTGCCCCAATGCCCAGAATGAGATTCAGATGCAAACTTAGGACTATCTCCAGAATCAGGGTTAGATTGCCCCAATACGAAGCTTAGCCCTTTGAGACTTGGGTTAGATTGCCCAAATAATGGTCCAAGAGAGATTTCGAGAGCCATCTCCAAAATGAAGCTTGACCCCCAGGAATTAGGGTTAGATTGCCCTAATACCTAAAAGATTTTGAGAACCATCTCCAGAATGAAGCTTGATTCCTGAGGATCTGAGTTAGATTGCTCAGATACCTAAAAGATAGATGACAAGATATCAAGATGCGAGGCACCAAGATGCCCCTAGCTATGAGAACTGATGATTCAAATTAGACTGATTCAAGAATTGATTCGACAAGATTCAAATGATGCAATCATCCTACCCCCTTGGGAGCGAAATCAAAAGATGACATAAGAGAGATGATTGATAAGAAGAGGTTGCAGAGCAAAAGCAATTAGACTAGATTTGAGAAGCTGCAGAAGCAAACCGGAGCAAAGCAGAGGTCCTATTGACCAAGGTTGACTGGAGTTGACTGGAGTTGACTATGATGAAAAGAGCAAAGATCTTAAGAACATGATGCAAAGATAAGGGTCTGGCAGGAAGATGATGCCAGAAGGCTGACTGCACAAGCGTCCAATCCCAAAGGGTCCCAGAATTTAAAACGCGATTTTGAGCTATCTAGAGATGTCAAATTTCGATTTCGATCCCAAAAATTTGTGCAATCATGATGAAACCAGGACAAAGGATGAGAACCTTTGATGATCAAAAAGCAATCAAGAGAGCACTAAGATATCATCTCAAATCCAAGCTTAACATGCAAATGCAAGCTTAAACTAAAATGCAAGCCTAGAATGGAAATGCAAGCCCTAGGACTTGGTTGTTGAACTCACCGTATTTATCATCATTGAGTTCATTTAAGCACAAGGCGATCGCAAGATGTCATACAATCCTCACTAAAATTGCAATTACGAGAATATGAATATGACATAAGTCTTAGATTTGTCGGAATGAGGTGTAAGCATTAAGGCACAAGAAGCCAGAATGACCTAAACACCTACTCCTTTGGATTTAGCAAGTTAACATAAGCATTAAAGCACAATTGCTAAAATGACTTGAATGTGTGTGTCTGAATGTGGACCTCTAAATCAGGCACAAATGCAACATAGTCATTGCTCAATCATGAGATGGTGAGTATGAACATGAATTGTCCATCTCACAACATCGATTGAATCGACCTGTTGCCTCCTATGTGGATGGGGTGTATAATTACTCTCAGAACGAGAGCCAACAACCATAGACCAATCCCACAACAGAGGATTTTCAAAGCTATATGCAAAACTGAAATTAAACTAAGATGAGTGCAATTAATCTAGAAATGCTTTGAAAGAGATATGAAATGCAAATTTATTTTAGAGCAATTGAAATAAAGGTGATATTATGCTAAGAACAATTACGCAAATTTAATCTAATATGAGGTGTAATTATACTAAAATGAGATATTAATCTAATTAATGCAATAAAAGCTTTGGAAACAATGAAATAAATGAGACTAAAAAATGCCTATAGTATAGATGCTCTCAATAATTCCTTTTTCAATGAAGAAAATGAGGTCCATTAAATAGAAAAGCCAGAAGAGGAATGAAGAGTTTCTTGATTTGAAACTCCTGACCCTTCATTTCCATTTGAGACAAAAATGCAAGAATTACTTAATAAAAAGAATGGAAAATGCCACATAGGTGGCCTTTCGAATATCTTGAATTATTAATTCAAAAAGGTGTGTCCATTCGAATATCAATCAATTATTAATTCCTTTTTATGAGTAATTAGCTAAAGGGGGTAGATTTTAATTTAATTCTAAGCACTTAAGACTTTAGGATTAAATTAATTTATCATAGGGGTAATTTAGCTAATTAAAGTCAAGGACTTTATGAATTAATTTTGATATTTAATTAATGCAATTTATGGTCTTTGCAATTGACATCAAGTCAAATTAAGTCAGGTAGGAGAGAGAAAATTGCCTAGGAAACTAGGACTTTGGAGATGTAAAATTGAAGATAAATGCACCAAAAAAAGATTGAATTTATTAGGTGCCAATTTTAGGGTATTACATTTGCCCCTCTTTGAATTGATGTGCGAACAACGCGTTGATTCAAAGAATAGTTTGAAGTGACAGATGACAAGAAATTTAGAAGTCTAGGTTAGGTTGCCAAGACACCGAGCAGATCAAAGCATGATTTTTCAAAGTATAAGTTAGATTGCGAAGACAACGGTCTTGAGAGAAGATGAGAATCAGGGTTAGGTTGCCCCAATACCAATTGGTCAAATGATGACAGATGCAGATTTAGGACTAATTTTTAGAATCAGGGTTAGATTGCCCCAATATGAAACTTTAGCCCTTTGAGACCTAGGTTAGATTGCCCAGATAACAGTCTAAAAGAGATTTTAAGAGCCATCTCCAGAATGAAGCTTGACTCCCAGGAATTAGGGCTAGACTGCCCCAATACCTAAAAGATTTTGAGAACCATCTCCAGAATGAAGCTTGATTCCCGAGGATCCGAGTTAGATTTCTCAGATACCTAAAAGATAGATGATAAGATAACAAGATGTGAGGCACTGAGATGCCCCTAGCAATGAGAACTAATGATTCAGATCATATGGATTCAAGAATTGATTCGATAAGATTCAAATGATGCAATCATCCTACCCCCTTGGGAGCAAAATCAAAAGATGACATATCAGAAGGATGATTGACAACAAGAGGTTGCATAGTAGAAGCAATCGGACTAGATTGAAGAAGTTGCAAAAGCAAATTTGGAGTGATTGGGAGGTCCTGCTGACCAAGTTTGACCAAGGTTGACTAGAGTTGACTGGAGTTTACTTTGATGAAAAAGAGCAAAGATCTTGAGAACATGATGCAAAGATGAGGGTCTGGTAGGAAGATGACACCAGAAGGCTGACTACACAAGCGTCCGATCCCAAAGGGTCCAACAATTTAAAACGCGATTTTGAGCTATCTAGAGATGTCAGATTTTGATTTCGATCCTGAAAAATTGTGCAATCATGATGAAACAGGGACAAAAGATGAGAACCTTTAATGAAGAGAAAGCAATCAAGAGAGCACCAAAACATAGTCCCAATGCAAGCCTAGAATGAAGATGCAAGCTTAAACAAAATGCAAACCTAGAATGAAAATGCAAACCCTAGGACTTGGTTGTTGGACTCATCGCATTTATCATCATCGAGTTCATTTAAGCATAGGACGATCACAAGATGCCATACAATTCTCACTAACATTGCAATTACAAGAATATGAATATGACATAAATCTTAGATTTGTCGGAATGAGGTGTAAGCATTAAGGCACAAGAAGCCAGAATGACCTGACCACCTATTCCTTTTGATTTAGCAAGTTAACATAAGCATCAAAGCACAATTGCTAGAATGACCTGAATGTTGCTTGCGAACAGACACACCAAACACGTGAGAGTTCCTTCTTTTGCCAAAGAGTGCTTGTAGTGACCCTTACGTTCACTTAACAGGACGAGCATTAGCAATTATACTTGTAGCAGAAAGAAGTTACTCAAAACAGACAAGGAGAAGAACCAACCTCACCAAAGCATCCATATAAAAGGAGTTGAGGTATGCATGGCCATCCAATACGAGATGAAGGCTCTTATAGATGGACACCCCTCTTAGATAGATTCTTTGGATCATTGGAACTAAACCAACAAGCAAAAAGCAAAGAAAAAAGCAAACAAACAAACAAGCAAAGGAAAAGCTCAGCATGCTTCAAAGGAACACAACATCAGTTTTCAGTTTTAGTTTCAATTTGTGTTCAAGCGGATTGAAATCAAATCGGAAGTGAACAACATTCGAAGTCTCGATGAGATAGCAACAACAGGCAGACGCAATGAGAACCACTGGTGACCATTGTGAGAGACAAAGTCTCAAGAGGATATTGAAGTGCGAACCAAGTATTGGTAGGCGAAGGCAGTGAGAACCACTGGTGACCAATACAAGGAAGATTCTCAAAAGAGAGAATAAAATATGAGTGAAACATCAGCAGGAAGACGCAGTGAGAACCACTGGTGACTGATGTAAGGAAGAGATCCCAAAAGAGAGGAGTCAAATGAAAGCTAGGTATCAGTAGGCAGACACAGTGAGAACCACTGGCGACCGATACACGAGAGATCCTCAAGGAGAGAAATCTCAAAAGTAGCTAAGCATCAGCAGGCAGACGCAGTGAGAACCGCTGGTGACTGATGCACAAACAAAACTTCTGACAGTGATAGGACAATGCCCCCTAGACCAGGAAGGTGCCCCCAAGTGTGAACTAGTTCCAATCCATGAAGGGATGAGGAAAATCTCGAAGACAACTAAAAGCAAGTGCATGAGATAGCAAATTGAAGCAGGAAAGCGGGAAAGCAAACTAAAGCAGGAAAGCAAAGAGACTAAAGCGGGAAACTAAGAGCCAAGTGATGCTAAGATGAGATGTAGCTTTAGGAAAAAAGAGGCGCCTATTTACCAGGTTTTCCCCATCTTGGTAGAGATTCTATTTTTGCTACCATGATGCCTGTTTGCCAGGTTTTCATCAATGGCACATTTTCTTCTTTTTCATTTTTTTTGTACTTCTCTCTTTTTTTTTGTATTTTTTTTCAATTTTCAATTTTTTTGATTATTATCAAGGCGTCTGTTTACCAGGTTTTCATTGAGATAATAGATACATCAAAGTGTCTATTTACTAGGTTTTCACTAAGATGATCATTTTTTTAGGACATTTTGCAATTTTTAGGATTTTTGCAATATATCAAATTTTTGGATTTTTTCAGGACCAATAAGTATGTACATGAGCATGTCGAGAATGCCTTAGCTGAAAAATTTCTTCAAGTGAAGAGCGTTGATAGGCTCTTTGAGCTATTCTCCTTCAGTAGTAATCTCTGAGAACATAGTATCTTGTAGTAGTAGTCAACTGAGAAGTTGTAGAATCAGAACCAGTAGTATCCAATTGTCGAGAGATCCTAGTCAAGGAAAGATCACTTAAGTGAGACCCAAAAATATCCTCATGGACACATCTTAACTCTCTTTCAGATTTCCCATGCTCTAAACATTTATGGAGGGTACGTTCTAGATTTCTCTTAATCACATCATTAGGGATGAGGAGATGCTGATATGCACTTTGGGAAAAGGCAAGATGGAGTGAATAGGGTAAATTATGAGAGGCAAGGGTGATGGAATGGAGGGAGGCATGAGAATTTTGGAAGCTCGAATGGCAACTTTGATTTTTCCTTTCTTTGGAATCCACATAGCTTTTGAATTTTTTCTTCTTTACTTTGAGGTGCTTTTGATGACAATGCCTATAGAATGGATTTCGAGATCCATTTTTTATTTTATTTTCTGGCGTTTGATTGTCTTCTTCTTTTTGAGGACCTTTGCGGTCTTTTGAACACCTCTGTTTCTTTCCTTTCTTCATAGTCACATGTCAATTAGATGGGACATGGTGACCTTGAGATATAAGTGGATTCTCATTATTTTTATTTTTATGTTGCACATCCAAGTTACTTCCAAAAGACTCGGGAATGGTGGATGAAAGAGGCTTATATGACTGGTTTAGGTGGAGAGGTGGAAATGGAAGTGGACGAGCCACTTTTCTAGGAGATGAAGGGGGAAGAAAAGTTGTTGGGATGGGCTCAAGTGCAAATATATCAACATCATCCTCATCATTCATGAATGAATCAGATAGATCAAGAAAGTCATCTTCCATAGAATGTTGTCGATTGTGAGTTGTCTTAGAAGAGTCAGATAAGTTTGGAGGAATATTATGTGAGCCTAACTGAGATGACCTATTCTGAGAATTAGGTCCCCTTTTAGGTGGCAAGAGCGTACAAAGATTCCATGAGACTGTAACAAGATGGGGTCTTACATACCCATGATTTACTGGAGCAGTAGAAGTATAACTTGGAACGAATGGCCTAGGAGGCATAGGAATGATCTCCATAGGAGGGTGGAAAGGATCATCATCAATAGCTTGATTTGGAGGATCGTAACTTTCTCCTCTTTCTGAGTTGTTAAGACTAGCATATAGGTGCATAGCATCAACTGGTATTTCTATAGTAGCATCTGATATAGAGTCCCATTCAGCTAGAGACATAGTCGGAGGCAGAATTTCTTCATTGTTGTCATCTAACATAGGAAGTGTTTCTTTAACAGTAGGATCTTGTTCAGTAGTAGAAGCAGTAGCGTAATCTGGAATAGGCATACCTTGAGGCATACCCGAGAGGAGGGAAGCGTCCAACAGTTGCTCCCAATCAGTATGTGTGCCATTGGAGTTGGTAGCAGTAGGAGTCTGTTCAATAGCAGAAGTGGTGGAACAATCTAGGATAGGCATACCTTGAGGCATACCCAAGATAAGGGAAGCATCCAATAGTTGCTCCCAATCAGTATGTGTGCCATTAGAGGCAATGACATATTTAGTAGTAGTTGCAGTAGTAGAAATCTATTCAATAGAGTGTATAAAATCCTCTTGGTGAGGACCAAGATCATGTTCTTGAAGCACTTGAGAAGGTAGATAAGACTCTTTCTGGTAGTCTGAATCAAAATTTTGATCATTCAAAGGTCTTAGATATGTCATAGGCTGAATCTGTGTTTCTTCATCATCTAAATCTGCATGTGAGTGCAAGCTGCAACTAGGTTTGTCAAGCTTATGGCCCTAATAGCCAATACCAAATTCATCTTCAGAAGGTTCCTCACAAGAACGTGGAGATGGAGGGAGAGTTGTCAATGTCAACATGGAATCAATCTGATATTCCCCCATGCCAATATCTTTGATTTTTAGGGTCCTTTCTATTTCTTTTAGCTTGGCATCATAGAACTCAGTGGACTCTCTCTTGGTGGGAACTCTTGGTGGGAACAAAGCTGTCTGCCATTTGGGTAAGCATCTTAGCAAAGCAAGTATTTAGGCCAGCATTATTGTCAACGAGGACATGGAAAACATGCTCGAGACCTTCCATAACTTCAATGTGCAAGGGAGCATCAACATATGGCTTGGAGAGTGACCATCTTCTTCAGAGAAGGACAAGTAATGAGGTGAGGTTGAATGACCTACCATAGATTGGAACTGATCAAGATCAAGATCTTTAGGGAAATTTGCCTCAGTGAGGTCTTTATCCATAGATAGTTTTTCTCTGGATGTCGAAGGCTCGGGACCTTTGAGAACAATCTTCACATAGGATCGAGTGATAGCATTCGCACAAGCTAGAGATGGTGTGGGGTTACAAGAGAAAGGCACAGGGCCTTGCAAGACAAATGGAGCTTTGGGTTTAGGAGCATCCTCGCTCCCCAAAGAAATGATCATGTCACAGTACTCAACATCAACAGGCTCAATCTCATTGGTGACAATGTCACTAGTATCATACGTATAGTTGACCACATCATTGGTACCTTTAGACTTGGATAATTCACTTTTCCCATGAGGAGGAAAGGAGTCTTTAAATTCCTGATGATCTAAATTCTTGTTATGGTCCTGCATCAAAGTCCTATAAACCACATTGAGAGGTTCTACCAAGGAAGTGGAGTCACACTTAGGTTAAGAGAGCCAAGGTTTGTTTCTAGCAAATCTTGAAGGTAGTTGAGTTTTTGCCATAGCCTTCTTAGTGGTCTTGACCACTCGTATACTAGAGCTGAGATTAAAGACAGACTTTGAGGGTTTTGGCATCATATTGTCAACAACCCTATCATTCATAACATCTATGTTTCTATTGACAATCTTATCCTTATCCCTGTTTGAGGGAGAAGGTCCTTGCTTGTTGTCTTTGTTCAAAATCAATCCTCCCTTCTTGACCATAAATGCTTCTATCCTCACAACCCACCTAATCATATTGTCAAAAGTGAGGGGACCTTGTAATCGTACTTGGTATCCAAAATTTGGGACAAGATTGTCCAAGAAGATATCAAGCTTTTCAGACTCGGGTAATTCATGTGGATACTTCATGCATAGTTGTCTCCATCTCTAGAGAAATGTTAGGAGAGGCTCCCCTTGTCGCTGTTTCAAATTGTGAAGGTCCCGTATGTTGACCAGATATTGAATATTATGGGATTGATCATAACGCTTGTCATTTTGAGATTGACCATGACCTTGGTCATTTTGAGATTTCTCATGGCTTTTATTGAATTTACCTCCCCCTGGGAGGTGGAATGGATCTCCCATCTCGTTGGTAGTATTCTGAGAGATCATGAAAGTAAGATCAAAAGAGTCAATAGGTTTGATTCTAGAAAATGACCCTTCAGAGCCTTGTTGGTGTTGAAACAACGGGTTATAATATTCTTGAAATAATAAGTCAGACTGTATTTGAAATAATGGATTATAATACTCTTGGAACGAGGAGGAATGTGAGGATCTCTCACAAAGTTCAGATTTCATAACAGATTTAGGATGATCTATTTCTTGATTAGGAGGTTCTCTTCTACCTTGATTAGGATTCTGAATGGGATAAGTCTTGCCACTTCTAGTCGTGACAGTCATAGACGAAGATGAAATGAGAGAAGACTCGGGATAAAGCTAGACTCGGTATCTAAGAACAATGCAAAGGAGATAAAGGCTAGAACAGCCAAGATGCGAGATGGACTATGTATGAATCATCAAAAGAGGTGGCTAGAACAGCCGAGATAAGACTATCGCAACATAAGATACAAAAGACATAAAGAGATAAGGTAAACCAATGAGAGATGACATGAGTCAAAGCAAAGATTGATCGATTCCTAACTTAAAACAACCAGTTTTTGATGGTGAATGACAAGAAAGCAAAAGAATAGACCTCAGACAAAAAATAGATCAGATAAAAAGTCAAACAGTCAATGGCAAACAGGTCTCTATTCTGAAAACTAGGCTACAGTCTCGCGCGAGATAGTACCAAGCCGCGTGAGAGAACACCAATCTTCACGTGAAAGAACAAAGTCTCACGTGAGAAAGTGCTTTGAAGTGTGAAATCTCACACAGGAAAAGTGCAAAATTTGATAATTTGACACAGTTTTCGAGGTTAAAGTTGAATTTTGAGGTACAGCCTGAACTAATGTCTGACAAAAAATCCAGTTTCCTGATAGGTTTGAAGAGCAGTTTAATCAACAATCTCATTTTAGGATTTCAAGCATTTATTTAAAGACACAAAGGTTCAAATCAAGCAATTGTGAAACAAGAAGTAGTCGTTAACAGACCTATCAAGGACAAAGCAACTTGATAGCATCAAGGGAGTCTTTGTTTGATAATGAATTGGACAATGTTTAAGACTCGATAACAAACACATAGCTTAGTCCTACAAAGAAAATGGTGAGAAGCCAAAACCTTTGCCCCATTGCTTGAATGCATACATGCACCTCACACAGTCGTGTCACCCCCTAGAGGGCGCCCGTGTTTTTGGTGTTTCCAAGGACTCAATAGTGTATGTTCAAAGGTTACCCTTGTAGCAGGGGCCAGTGTTGCAACCGCCTCCAAACGTCCAGGTGTATGCCTATGATGGGAATCTACGGGAGAGACTCTCCCCCTCCCTGCGCAAAGATAATGACTCCTTTTGGAGGTGAACCAGGTAGGCCACTAGCTACAACAAGTTCTTAGTAGGCTTCCGTTCATGCTAACCTTCGGTGCCCCCGATACAGGGTTGAGGCCTCACAACCACACCAACACCCGAAAGTCATACACCCCCACAAGCAGGGCTAGGAGCAACGCCACTCAGTATAACAGACGGAGCCTTCTCAAGATGATAGTCAAAGTCTTGAGAAGGAAACTAACATGGTTTTGGAGTCTTTAGACTCAACAAAATGTTCTTTATTAGAGTGAGGTGGAATCACCGGCAATAGGTGCGTACTCACTTGGGTCGTTCCCAAAGGTTCAATACCGACAAGCCCTCTAAAGGTGACACTGGACTTGGTTTAGATTCGGGGGTCAGATTTTTTGGTTCTCCCAAAGGGAGAAGAGCATACTTCTCTACCCCATTTCCTCACCCAAACACATCAAGAAGATTCATCACTGAGTTAGCTTCACTCCACCACAACTACAAGCTTTTGGGTTTCTGTTTCTCTCAAAGAGAGAAGAGCATAATCCCCTGGCTAATAGAAGTGTAAAGATTCACTACCTTTCTCCGCTTCCCCAAGAATTTGTCATATTAGTAAGATCATTAGGATTTCAGGTCCATTCATGGTCATCACCTCCATGTAATGAAGAGCCAAAGTCCCTACTCACTATCAAAATCCTCAAGAAATTTTAACGGAGCCCTATTTAGACTATGTGAATGAAAGCAAGAAACAAACATAACATTTTAGCAATTCTTCAACTATCGTCCTGCGATCAAACCATTAGCATGTTTTATGTTCTTGGTGCTTTGACATGCGTTCTTTTAAGCAAATATTTCAAGCAATGAGAGCACCTACAAGCACAACTTGTTAGCTCCACAATGGTTAGCACATAAAAAATCAGATAATCTGCAAGTAAAATAACTAATCAAATGGCAAAATTTGAAAATGAAATCAACATGATTGGATTAGGCTCGGAAAGAGCTTTCCAACGATATATCACACTTAAATTTTTGATACCGTATGTGAAAATTTCTCAAAAATGGGTGCCAGTTTTCTAGAGTGGCACGGATTTTGAAAACATTGAAATTTTAAAAAAAGTATGAAAACTAAAAACAGCAAGCAAAACTGACAAATCTAGAATTCTGGTCTCTATCTGTCATAGAATGTTGCGCGAGACAGTACTGGTCACGCGAGAAACTACCGAACCGCGCGTGAGAAAGCACAAGCCCGTGTGAGAATGTATGAAGGATCACGCGAGAAAGCACAAGGGCTTGCATGAGAAAGTACACAAGCCCACACAATGATGCAAAAGCTCACGCGAGAGAGTGCTACAGGGAGCGAAACCTCACGTGGGATGCTCTGGATTCTCGTGCGAGAATCCGTACACAGACAGTACGGATGCACAACAGAGCTTAAATTCCTGTTAGAAAAAAAATGAGAATGAGGCCAGAAATCAGATTTTCTGCCCCACGGTGGGCGCCAAAATGTGTGTGTCTGAATGTGGACCTCTAAATCAGGCACAAATGCAACATAGTCATTGCTCGATCATGAGATGGTGAGTATGAACATGAATTGTCCATCTCACAACATCGATTGAATCGACCTGTTGCCTCCTATGTGGACAGGGTGTATAATTACTCTCAAAACGAGAGCCAACAACCATAGACCAATCCCACAATGGAGGATTTTCAAAGCTATAATGATATGCAAAACTGAAATTAAACTAAGATGAGTGCAATTAATCTAGAAATGCTTTGAAAGAGATATGAAATGCAGATTTATTTTAGAGCAATTGAAATAAAGGTGATATTATGCTAAGAACAATTAAGCAAATTTAATCTAATATGAGGTGCAATTATACTAAAATGAGATATTAATCTAATTAATGCAATAAAAGCTTTGGAAACAATGAAATAAATGAGACTAAAAAATGCCTATAGTATAGATGCTCTCAATAATTCCTTTTTCAATGAAGAAAATGAGGTCCATTAAATAGAAAGCCATAAGAGGAATGAAGAGTTTCTTGATTTGAAACTCCTGACCCTTCATTTCCATTTGAGACAAAAATGCAAGAATTACTTAATAAAAAGAATGGAAAATGCCACACAGGTGGCCTTTCGAATATCTTGAATTATTAATTCAAAAAGGCGTGTCCATTTGAATATCAAGCAATTATCAATTCCTTTTTAAGGGTAATTAGCTGAAGGGGGTAGATTTTAATTTAATTCTAAGCACTTAAGACTTTAGGATTAAATTAATTTATCATAGGGGTAATTTAGCTAATTAAAGTCAAGGACTTTATGAATTAATTTTGATATTTAATTAATGCAATTTATGGTCTTTGCAATTGACATCAAGTCAAATTAAGTCAGGTAGGAGAGAGAAAATTGCCTAGGAAACTAGGACTTTGGAGATGTAAAATTGAAGATAAATGCACCAAAAAAAGATTGAATTTATTAGGTGCCAATTTTAGGGTATTACACCATGATCCTACACATACCCAGTTGACATAATTGTCGTCCATAATTGCCCCCTATAATAAACAATTTAATAAAACTAATGTTATATTAACAAAATATTGTTGACAAATTCAATCCTAATTGCCCCCTATAATAAATAATTTAATAAAACTAATGTTATATTAACAAACTATTGTTGACAAATTCAATCCTCTATTAGTTTACAATACTACAATTTTTAGTGTGTCTTGTCAAACATTCTTGAACATAAGTTTTCTCATTTTTCCTAATGAATTCTCTATCAAGTTCTCCCTATTGGTGCTTGCTTATTCTTATTTGTGGTTCTCAATCTTCATTTATTTGACGGGAATTTCAAGAATCTCAATCACCTTTTCTAGTTTTATTCTAGAGTTCAATAATCTTAGCATTGGATAAAAGGTTATTGTAGGCACATATTGCCTACTCTGTTTTATTGGCGTGTGATTTTTCCAGGAGTTTGACCTTGTCTCCCATTCAAGTGTATATAGATTTGGGATTTTTTTATGGTATAAATTATGTATTTGGAAAGATAGAAATACATTATTTTTACAACATTAGAAGAATAGTATAACATGACATTATTACAATAACAATAATAGATATATCATGTCAATGGTATTTAACAATAATTAAATTAATCATGACACCAATTAAAACAACAATGATATAAAAATAATAAATATATCATGATTTAGATTCATAGCCAATGATATAAGCTAGCAAATACTTAATACTAACAACAATAATTTGGTTTCTAATTTCATTGTTAAAAAAAGTCTCAAACTTCAAAATTCTTGATAGGGTATTAGAGTCAATTATTATTGTTGATTCCAAAAGGGATTAAATGTTTTGGTATAATATGCTATTGTGTGAGCATTATAGACAAGTGAAGTACAACATGGTTTTCATGTAAGCTTTTGGAGACATTATCTAACATCATTTTAATAGTTTCATGTTATAGTGTTATTGTTATACTATTGTCCATGCTAACTTGGAGAAATATGTCCATGTTAACTTGTCGAATCTCTCTCTCTCTCTCTCTCAAATGACCTACTAATTATCCAAACTATCCTCTCTCATTTTCATTAAAAAATATTGGAAAACATAAATAATTTTATAAATAAATTGAGATTTATCTGTATATTTAAAGTTAAAAAATAATTGAGGCTTTCCATAGTGTGTTGGTTAAGTGGTGATGTCATTGTGACCCTGGTGCTAAGGTTCAAACCTTCATTAGACCATTGTAATCATAAGAGTGTACCTTCGTTGATCTAATGTACTTGTAAATTTGAACCTCTCAATCCAACGGCTCAAAACTTAGGATAGGCATGGACGACCATAGAAGTCATTTGGACCGTCGGCTTTTTAAAGTGACAAAATTTCGTTAATCATTTATAGTTTCTTGTTAACCAACGAATTTCATAGTTTCATTGTTTAGCTAGCGCGTTGTAGTCATCTTGTTTCTCATGGTCTGTCCTCCGACCAGAAAGTCTGTCAAATTTGTCTACAATTACTCATTGTATGTCTTTCATTTCATGTAATTAGATAGAAGAAAATGGTCTACACTCAACAGGCCTAAACACGCTTTGGACTTGAGAAGCTTCAAGGCATCTAATAGGGTTCTAAAAGTCTTCCTCTAAATTCTATAAATACTAGCTAAGTTTTTAGCATCCTTAGCAAGAATGGCCAAGGTCAAGATGTGGGTTTGTTCAGCAATAGTATGTGTGTTGGTTGTTCTAGGTGTCCCTGCATCTGGGAAAGGTGTGCCCTCCATTATTACTAACAACGTGTTCAATCAAATGCTCAAGCATAAAAATAATGTGCATTGTGTGGGGAACAACTTCTACAGTTATCACACCTTCATTGCAGTAGCCAATGCCTTCAAAGACTTTGGAATCACGGGCAATATCACCACTCAGAAAAAGAGAGCTTGCTGTTTTCTTTGCCCAAACACCACATGAAACCATCGGTAACTAATTTTTTTTCAAACTTGTCTCACATTCATGCAAGCATTCGAATATTTAGTTAGTTTGTTGAAGTTACGTTGATGTTAATACATGCAAGTGTATCAAAAGGGTTGTGGGAAAATTCACCAGATGGTCCATATGCTTGGGGGAGTAGTACCTCGTATGCCTCGGTCGAAGAAGATACTACACGCGATGACTATTTATGGCATGACATGCCCCATTCGAATATAGCGAGGGTACTACTTAGGCCCAAGGCACAAAGCCCTACGTGTAGTCCCATTATTGTAGCACTCATGTGGCGTAGCTCCACAGCTATCCTATGTTCGTAATTGGCATTTATCGCCCTGCTCCCATCATTAATGAGTGGGTTGTTTGTCAGATGCATTTAACCTAAAGTTAATAAAGCCTTCCACAAGCTGCGATGAAACTACAAATTGCTCATCTTAATCTATTTCGTTTCTATTCATCTTAAGCTTTTTTGTCGTGTTTTAAGGTTTTTTCTAAGGATGCATGTGGTAATCTTTTGGGAACTTCTCTATGTAGGTGATGCTCACATAAGTGAAGCACTAGGACTTCCTAGAAGACCACCCATCCTAGTACTACTCCAGCTCAAGCGCGCTTAACTACAGATATATATGTAACTTAGGAAATATAGAAGTTGAGAGAGAGTGGGGAAAGGAGACAATGATAGAGTAAGAGATAGAAAGATAGAAATATAAAGATGTTGTAAGTGATATATAGTAGGAGGTAGACATAGAGATATATAGAAAGAGAGAGTAAGAAAGATGGAGTGAATAATTAGTTGTAAATAGAGAGAATAGGGAGAAATGGGAAGATAGAAATATGGAGGGGGAAATGGAGAGAATGAAAGTGTTATGTGCGCACACACACACACACACATATAAATAAATAAATACACACACACACACACATATATAAACCCTTAACATTAGCTTTGATTTTTAATCCAACAATCATATTAGATTAATTTAATCTAAATTATTATATTATATCTATAAAATATTTGTAAATTTAATTTCTATTTTTAGTCTATTTCTATTTTTAGTTTGTAAGTTTTTTAAGTCAATTGAAGACAATGCATATCCTAAAATTATTACATATCATGAGATAACATCTCTTTGAAGAATTATACAATAGATGTTCTAAAGTGAAGGCATATAAGGGAGACTTCTCATCTAAAGAATCACTAATCATTTAACTCATTGTGATTAAAGCACGTGGTTCTATTAAAGGGGATTTTCTTCCATAATTTAAATATAATCATTTTTTAAAATGTGGATGTTTGAGGGTAAAATTTCCTCCCATCTTTTTGGACTTTAAGACTTATCTAATTTAGTATAATATAAAATCTTAAAATAATATAGAAGGAATCTTAAAAATAATATAAGCATATAACATAAATAATAATAATAATAGTAATGATGTTCTTTGATGACGTTGAGTCCAGCTTATTCATCTCTTAACGGGCCTTTGTTAGGCGCTTAGAAATATGCGAATTGAGTTGATGGCTCACATGTTTATGCTAGAGCATAGCTTACAAGTTATATTCGGCTTTTTTTTTCTGAAGGTGTTTAGCTTTTTAGGGATAGTTCGTTTGCAGGCTGGTTGCGGGGGAACAAATATGGAAGCGACCTTCAGTGTGGACTTGGAGAAACATATGAAGGCCTTCAAGGGTCCTGTAAGTGCAGAAAGAATTAGAGGGCTGTTGAAAATTAAGTCTGAGCGAATGGTGGCAACGGTTCTCAAGGTTTTTGGCTCCCAGTTTCAGGAACGCAGAATTAAGCGAAGAACAAATCTGGATGTCATTTCTACTTTTATTGCTTGGGGTCTGGAGATTCGGGAGAACGAGAATGAAGTTAATAGAATTACCAGAGCTCTGTTTGAGGAAGATGTTTTAGGTGGCTTGGACTCCATCTTGGAATGGTCGATCCCGTGCATAGGGCAAATTTTTTTTGAATGTTTTGAGGAAGATGCCGACGTGGATAGATATGGGCTTATTCCCTTTTTGAGATAAGAAGGGAAGGTGGACAAGTCTGCAATGTTTGTGGCTGCAATGTCGGGGTGGGAGGCGGTTAAAATAGAGCTAGATGCACAGGGGAAGATGGCCAGTGCAAGAATGAGGGGGTTTCCTGTAAATGTGCCGAAAAGGAAGAGGAACCAATGTAGGCGTGGACATGGTGGTGAGCGGCTGGGCTGAGCCTTCGGCAACTCTGCAACTGGTGTGCGGTTTTTTGGGAGGTTTTTTGATGCTTTTAGACTACTATATGTATGGTTTCATTCGATGTGAAGGCTAGTGAATGTTGGATTTTGTTCGCATATGTTTTTTTTCTACTGTTTTAGCTTCAGTTAGCATATGGCTGTCAATACTTCTAGTTTGTTAGCACACTTGATAGATGTGGTGTTTATTAACTTATTTTGTAAAGGAGCTTGACTCCTCTCTGCTATCGATTATAGTTGTTGATGTATAGAACTGTATGAATCTGTATGGAACAATATATGTATCTTTCTTTTATCTATCAATAAAAATACCTATTACCGACCCAGAAAAATAATATAAATAATAATAAATATTTTAATAAGCTATATTATTATTAGTAAATGATTATAAAATAAAATATTTATTATTATCAATTATATTTCTTATTAATAAAATTCTAATCTTATATTATTATTATCAATACCATTAACAATAATGGAATAATAATACTATTTATAATACTTTTTCTTAAAATTATGAATTAATTGTAAAGATGAATTTTATCTTTTTATACGTTAATACCAATATTCATTATAATATAATATAAACAAGTGCCATGTAGTGGCTAGTACTTGCCTAATCAATTGTAATTATATTGTGAAATATAATTACAATTTTAAAGAATTTATTATATTTTATTAAATATAATTCTATTTAATATAAATTTATATAATTATATTTATAATAATGAAGAATTTTCATTAAAACTATTATAAATAAATAAATTTAAATAAATTGATATTTTGAACTAAATTTAATAAGTTTTTAAAAATAAAACTATTATAATAATATTAAATATTAATTTAATATAGTTTAATTTAAATATTAATATTTTGTAAAGAAAAAATAAAAAATTATAAGCAAATAAATCACATCATTTTTTTACATAAATGGTTGTAATGTATAATTAATATATAATAAAAATAAAAATTAATTTTTTTAAAAATATGAATAAAAATAAATATATATTATAATATCATAGGTTTTATTTAAATTATAATATATTATAAAAATTAATAGTATAAACTATAATAAATTCAAATAACATAATTTTTAATTTAAAAATATATTAATAAAAAATTTAAAAAACTTCATGAAAACTTAACAAAATAATTTAAAAAAAATAAATCCTAAAAACACTGTTATAAATTCTAAAAAACTTCTATAAAATTTATTCATGCCTAAAAAATAGGTCTATAAGACCTTAAAGGTTTTAGCCAATCATTTCATCAAAAAATATTTTTTACAATTTATAAACTTAAAAAATTTACATGTAGACTATAGAAAATGTTTTATTTTTAACAAAATAAAATTAAACTAAATTGTAATTGGTGGAAAAAATTAGTTTTAATCACTAGTTAATCGAAGAAATCCAAAAATGGATGCAATAGTACTTGCTTAGCCTATCGACAAGTACTAATAATAAGAATAGAATATTAATTTTTTTATAATATATATAGTATTATTACGCCGAAGGCGTTTCTTATATGAAACACATCGGCCTGGGTTAATTCTATCGACGGTCATTGAGCATGTCGTATGCATGTAAGATGATTGAAATGATCGAGATCGTCCACAGGTTTTGAAAAAACTAGAAATTGTACCATTTCCGTTGTGTGAAGCGATTGCAAAGCTATGAATTAACTCAGCAGCAACCAGAGTTAGGTTCGTGGTTTACAAGACATGTGTTGCTTATTTCTTCGCTGCTGTCTATTTTACTTTCTGTAGCGTTGACAAATTCGTCACAGGTGATACTTCCTTCTATTTTACTTTCTACAACGCTAATGAATTTGTCAAAAGTGAGAGAAGTACGAGGTAGTGGCAATTCGAGTGTGTTATGATGAGTCACCCATTTTTTAATTTTTATTTTCGGTAAAAGGTCGAAGCCCTAAATTTTATTAATATTAAAATTAAAAGTTTTTACATAAAAACCCCGCTCAGTGCAGCATTGGTAGGAAAGAGCAGGGTTGAGAAAACCTCCAGCCATGCCTGGGACAAAAAGTCCTAATACTAATACAAAAAATTACATGGGCATACCCATGACTTGAATTTATCGAGATTTTATGAAATACATACTTTCAGTGGGCATACCCACTGCTCGATTCACATCAAGGAATTTAAATCATTATCTGGGATTTGATATTTATATTGATTACATAGTAGATTTTTGTTGTTTTCTTTGATCCATACAATTACATAATTAAACCTGCAGATAGCAGATCTTAGTTCTTCGAGAGGAGATTAGATTTGGCGCCAAGATGTAAAAACTCCTCTTGAAAAAGAAAAAGAATTCTTCCACCCCGAATAATTAATGATCAAAAGAAGATTTAAGAAAGAAACCACAAATTGAAAAGAGGCAATATTACCTTCCTCCATGGACGTCTCTTGAATACCAGTTACTCTGTTAAGACCATATTCTTAACCAACCCATAATTGTGACTAGATTCTAATTAAGTAATTTAAACTTTAGAAAAGACATGTATTTCCTGAAAGAAGGTTTTAAGGAAGAGAATTAATGTATTAATATATAAAAATCAAAGAGTTAGAATTTTAAACCAAAATTCCAACTACCAAGAATATGTTAGAGAGTTCTACTCTAAGATGTAATTCCATAGCTTAAGCCAAAGAATGTGGTACCTATAAAATAGCTGCAATATTACAAAAAGGAGTATCCATCTAATCTAATAGAGCATAGACAAATAACATTCTAAACGTATACGTATAAAAACCTTGTATGCTATGAGCTCATGTCCTATCCTTAAATAAAATAAGACCCTAACATATGTGATTAATGTCTTTTTATGCTGAGTGTACGTGATTCTTATATATCATCGCAAGGGTTAAAAGAAAAAAAAGCTCAATGTGTCAATTAAAACAATACTATATTGGCTTCCATGTAAGTTAAGATCTTAGTTCACAGTAAGATCCCGATTAAAGGACTAAAGGGAACATTTTCTCTGATTTCAAATCCAAGAGTATATCCCAATATATGTTTTTTTTAAAATGTAAATCTAAGGGAGTCTTACACTGCCATTATTACAGACTTCAAGTTGCTCAGATAAAATTATGAGTCCATAATAACGGTAGGTAAACCCCAAATGAAATTATAAGTATGCCTGTACTTACTGATGCAAATGCAAAGACATAATCTATGTGAGAAGCTACTTTAATCTACTGTAATTATGAAAGATCAACCTTATATAGCCTGTGGATGGCACCTGAATACCTTCTTATACAGGATCCAATGATGTTCTATTGTAATGTTGCTACATGAAGCTTCATTCTGTTGCATGTAGTCTTGAAATCAGAAATATAGCCAAGAAGAAGCCTTCCAAATTGAGGTATTCTCAACCCTTATTCAGCATAAGAGCAATAAAATATGCTAAATAAGGGTGATAATATCTTTAATTCTATATATATACATATATATATATATACATACATATATATATATATATATATACATATATATA
>BSBK01011709.1:0-80056 GCA_027943335.1 Chamaecyparis obtusa
ATATATATATATATATATATATATATATATATATGTATATGTATATATATATGTATATGTATATATATATACATATGTATATATATATATATACATATGTATATATATATACATATACATATATATATACATATACATATATATATACATACATATATATATATATATATATATATATAATATATATATATATATATATATATATATATATATATATTATACTATACTATACATTGTTAATAAAGAGTTGTAATTTATATTGTTATTATCATATTATCATTATTATATTTATAATATAATAATGATAATATCATAATACAATATTATGATATTACATTAATATTGATCAAACTATGTTCGATATCTATCATAATTATTAGCATTGACTATTAAGTCGAATGAATGATATGAACATTGAGACAGCCAACTACACTAATGTAAGTCACTGCTTACATTATTGCTAGCAACTGTTGTTAATAGTCGCTAGCACTAATGTAAAGCCAGTGAGCATGGGACGTGCCCTTTCATTTGTGAAGGGACATAATGTTTGCTGTCATCCGATCATCAGCATATATATATGTATGCTATGATCACATGGATAACACAATCAATTACAGAGTTCATTGCTATTATCACCTGCGGTCATAGCATATAATATAATATATTTAGTATAAATATAAAAGCATCAGAGTATATTTATATATCAGAACAGTCATTTATCAGTATATATAAAACAGTAAATTATATTCCCAAGATCTGATTTCCTAACAATATGTGATGACACTCACCTAGAGGGTATACTATGAACCTAACCGTTGTGTTTAGTAAAGTGATATATCGTTATGTTATTTCTTTTAGATTAGGGTTTTGTGTACCCTTAGATTTCTTAGGGCCTTGTGAGTATCTTGGTTCTATCTCCTAGCATGGGGGGTGGAACCTCATCAATTCCACATGGTTGGGTGGCAAAAATCTTTCGAGGTCCTGTTCGTGGTTCATGACTTGGATGCGTTCAAATTTATGTATTTATGCAAATATTTGTATTTTGTATTATGTATTTTTGAAAGGAAAGATGAAAAGATATGTTGTAATGCCTTCGAGCCATTCATGTACCTATTATTATGAGATCTATTATCAGAAAGATGTAATTGAAAAGAAAAGCAATGTAATTGGGAGGGATAGTTCTAGGCTTTGTTTCAAGGGTTGTTATTTGAAAGATCAAAGTTGGAAATATATTATGTCATGTTGAAATTATCTTTTCTATCTCTCCTATGTTGCAATGAAAGAAAATGTTTATTATGCTAAGGATGAAATTTAATTTGTAAGGAATTGTAAATGAAATGTTATTTTCTTATCTTATCTCTTAAGTTCTAAAATGTGAAAGTAAAGAAAGGAAATGAAATTCAATTTGGATAAGTAATGTAAATATGTTAGTAAATGAATTCATTAAGGGAACCTTAAGGAATGTAAATATGAAGTAGTAATGATGTAATGTTAGGAAAAAACTTTGTTAGTTGCAATTTTTTTGTCATAAGACCTGATTCCTTATGGGTTCCCTGGTGGGGACATTACATTTGCTCTACCAAGGATAGACTAATGATCTTTGGTCAATAGGATTCTTATTAATGCAAGCCAATCTCTTACTCGAGATGATGAGGTTGTGCAAGGACAAGTTGGATTTCCTCTAGACAATGCTTTGTCAAAGGGGGTGGTTTTTGATTTAGGATGAGGATTGAAAACAACTCAAAGGTTTTGAACACTAAGTTCTTATGGATTTGGCTCATTGGATTTGGTGCAAGGATGGTGGGCTTTTATTTGGATGATGGATGTTAGATTTGGATCAAGGATTTTGGGATTCCGATTGTGGATTGCTAATGGAATGATGGTAAAGGATGATGGAATGATGCTATTTCTAAGAGGATGACCTAGATGAAACTGAAATGGATCACCTATGATGCAACTAGGAAGATGATGACAAATGCAGCTAAGAGGGACTCTAGGATGCAATTAAGGTTTGGTGGTGATGCAAGGATGAAACTCGGATGAAATAGGATGAAGTACTATCGAGATAGGATTTGGGATCCCAAGGTAGAATGGACATGTGATGGATCAAACTAGTCTTCTCTTTCAAGATGGATGTAATAATGGTTCACTTGGAATTGGTAAGAAAATCGCTTGATTATTGTGTTATAGCCCACGTTTTCAAGCTTTTCTTGATACTTTTCTTTGAATTGGGTTGCTTGCACAAAAGATTGATGGCTTTTAAGATTTATCTCTACAACTCTCTTCTCTTGATAGGCTTGGGATTTGAGAAGTATAGCCTTTGGGTGTTTGATCAAATCAAACATAACTTGGGGAGATTTTAATAATTGGATTGGGATAAAGCTTTGGGTATCTCATTTTGAAGGATTCTTCTGCAAGTTTTTCTGAGTATCTTGAATCAAGTTGTAGATTAGTTTGATGTTTCCAATAGAAAAGTGTTGTAAAGTTGGATATACTAATGTATATGGCTTAATATATTGTTTTCATTGGCAATAAAGTCATATAGAATTTTGGAGTGAGCACACTTGATGTAAAGATCTAAAATTGGTTAAGTGTTGAAGACTGGACAGTGTACAGAGTTCCTAAAGCTCAGAGCATCAACAGATGTGTGTACAACTGAGTTATGGTGTGTGCCCTAGA
The DNA here is from genome assembly GCA_027943335.1 of Chamaecyparis obtusa. NCBI lineage: Eukaryota > Viridiplantae > Streptophyta > Pinopsida > Cupressales > Cupressaceae > Chamaecyparis > Chamaecyparis obtusa. The sequence continues at coordinate 2,680 of BSBK01011709.1, forward strand.
AGATAATTTGGTTAGACTATATTAATGCTTATTCTATGAGTGCATGATCAGATATGCAAGTATGAGGAAGATATAGACAGATGAAGTTACACATCCAATGTGTGCTAGTGAAGAATAGAGTAAGCAGCTGACTATTATCATTTTGATTTGTGGTTATATTCTATTGATGTAAAGGCTATACACCTATTTTAATTAGGTTTTTGAAATGTATATATGTTTTTTTTTAAACACGCTTGAGCCCATTGATTTGGAAGTGTTATATGTAATAGGTTTAAGGGTCAACTTAGTTGTTTATTTTGTATGCACATATAAATATGAGATGCACCCATTGTAAATGTCATGGAAGTTGATAGAGAGTTATAATAAGAAAAGTAGAAGTGTGTGAAGATACTATAAGATGTATTAGAGCTTTGCAAGAGGTCAAAGCATCAACGCATCAAAGGAATTGATGTGACAAGTAGTGTCACAATGACAATTCATCTAACAGATATAGTGTGTATCTGAGATCAGAAGGTTGTAGCCTTGACCACTTGAGCAGTGAGCTCTAGGATAGCGTGTCCACTCCCCTAACATGGGCTATTGTAAAAGACTCCTAACAGGGTCCCACCCTTAACAAGGTCTACTATACTTAATACATTGTAAAGCAACTCCTAACAGGGTTAAGGATCTTCTACTAAGGGTCACAAAACACTAGTACAAAATATTAGTGGGTGTCAATTCCCACAGGGGTTTTTACCTATTTGGGTTTCCTCGTAACCATATTGGTGTTATGTGTTGATTTCATGTTTCATGTTTATATGGATGTTCATTTCAGTACTTAATAATTTAAGTTCAGTTTAAAGATTAAGTAAAAAGATAAATATTCAGTGAACACTGATTCAGCCCCCCCCCTCTTAGTGTTCCCATTCCTAAGAATTGGTATCAGAGCTCTCATCCTTAGTAAAGAATTTTAACCACTTGAGGAGATGATGGAAAAAGAAGAAATGAAACATCTAAAAAGAAATCTGGAAGCTACTCTTGAAGACCTGGACAAATCCGAAAGAGAAACTAAATAACTAAGGGAAAAACTCAGTGATGCTCAATTAGTCATCAAAAGACTAAGGAAATATTTTAAACAATGCTCTACCAATGATCTAGGGACAATGGTCAAGAAGCTAAATGAAGAAAATAAATCCTTAAAAGAACAACTTGAAGAATTTTATGATAAGCTTACTAACAATCAGGAAGTCTATGATGAACAGGTTAAAGAGAACCTTCAACTAAATGAAGAATTGAGGCAAGAAAACATGGAAATCTTAGAACTAAGAAATAGGAAGGAAATCTTGAAATCTAAATTAAAAGAGGCTAAGAATCACATTGATAAATTACACACAAGTTTTGATTTAATAAAATCTCAGTTATATGCAAGAAGAGCTAAAGGAGATACTAGCTGCATTGGATACAATGAAGCACAGAATTAGATTGATAACATGTGAGCAAGAATGAAAGTACCAGAAGGCACCTCAGATGCTAAAGAGACTAGAAGTTAGACCAAGGATCATACTAAATCACCTAAGAATGAGTGCAAGACTATAGACCGCACTTGTTATGCATGTAACAAGCATGGACACATAGCAAGGAACTATATAGAGGTAAGACCTTTTAATGGTTACTGTTATTCATGCTATAAATTTGGTCATAGAGCTATGAATTGCAGGACAAGCCAAAAAAGTTTTCTCTATATGCTAGACCCATTCAAGAAACTAAGAAGCTGGAAATTTTCATCAACAATCTTGTTCTAAAAATCAACTACCATTTGCAAATGCAAAATCATACATCTTTTGATAAAATGGTAGGAAATGTAATCAAAATTGAGAAAGTACTTGTACAAAAAGGAGACATATCACTTCAAAAGGAAAAGTATGAATCTGGATCTAATTCTAAAGACAAAGGCAAAATATGGAACAAGAATAAAGGCATCATCGTAGATGGCATTGTTGATACTATATGTGCCCCATCTAAAGAACCCGCTTTCAATCTCACTATTAGTACCCAAGCCATTAAAGCCTCAAAGGTGAAAGAAACATAATCGAACAAGAAGCCATCTGACTATAAACCTTGGGAAATAGATCCTAAGTGCAAGTTTACTCCTCTTGGAGAGTCCTTGGAATCTGTGATGAAAACTCTATTGGCTAAGAACATCATCACCTTGCCTAAGATAAAATTATTTGATGTTGAACCTAAAATGAAATGGTGGAGAGAGAACGATTTATGTGACTTCCATCACAATAAGGGTCATAAAACTAATAATTGCATCTGCTTAAACACATCATACAAGACAAAATTGATAATGGAGAAATCATAATTGAAAATCATAAAACAAATAATGATCATACAACATTCAAGGAGCCATTTCTAAAACATGGTCAAGGAGATTCATCTTCACAGCCTAATGTGGGTGCTATAGTTAATTATGATTACTCTAGAAACAATTCTATCATAAATATGGTTGAACCATGCCTATCTCAACGATGCAATGTCATCACAATTGTAAGAAAAGATAGAGATAATCAATCAGCAAATGCAGTTACTCGATCACAAGCTCAGGCGCATCTGCAAGGAAAAATCCTAGATTCATCAAATGTCCCTAAGATGCCTTTCAATCTCTTGTCTTCTAAACAAAAGGCTATCTCTAAATCATCAAATCCTAAAGACACGAGGCCAACATCATATAGTATTGTCCAAAAACTCCAGCATACCAATGTGAAAATCTCCATGTTTGAGTTGATTTGGATATCTCCAGCTCATAGAGCCATTCTAGACAAAGCTCTGCTTGGATCCAATGTTCCTGATAACCTTGATTTAGACAAATTTTAGACTATGGTTGGTCATCTGACATCCCCATAGTATATCTCCTTTTCAGAGGAAGATGATATCTCATTGAGTCACTCACATAACCAGCCCTTGTAAATTGAAGTCTTGATCCAAAGCCATCATGTCAAACGTGTGTTGATAGATGGAGGTGCTGGTCTTAACATTTGTTCTTACAACTTGATCACACAATTGGGATTATCTGAAGCTGCCATTGATCCTAAGAAGAAGATAACTATAAAGGCATATGATGAACAAGAAAGATCTTCCAAAGGAACAATTGTCTTGCCTATCAAAATAGGTCTAATTATTAGAGATATCACATTTCAAGTTCTTGATGTACCTTTGGCTTACAACATCCTTCTAGGGAGACCCTGGATACATGAAATGAGAGCTATTCCTTCCACATACCATCAACATGTGAAATTTCATTATCAAGGAGTAGAGGTGACGATTCGGGCTGATCTATCTACAAATTGCAATGCATTGAAGGAAAGGGTTGATAAACTTGTTCCTAATAATAGAGAATCTTCCACTAAGAAAATAGACATTGCTTCAAAATCCAAGATAGAAGAACTTTCTAAAGAAGTCAAAATTAAAGACAATGGTATGGGAGAATACACAATGGAACCTGTTTTATCTCTCACATCTCTCCCATTGTCCCCAAAATCTTATGGACAACCTTCTGACAAAGTGAAACCTACAGCTAAAGAATCCCAAGTCATATTCAATGGAAGCTTTGTCACAAAGAAAATATCTAAACAAGAGTTTGAGGAAGATGAAGTCATGCTTTCATGGTTATATAAGGATGAGTCTCAAACCCAATTAGTCCAGAAATGTGACTCCACTTCAAGAAAAATTCCTCAAAAGTCATATGGACTAGGGGATAAATTAATCACAAAGATGGGATACACTGGAAAAGGACCTCTAGGACTACAAGGTAAAGGTCTTCTATCACCTCTTGACCATCATGGCCAAACAAAAAAGAATACAATAGGTCTAGGATATAAGAGGAATACTTTCTATCTTAGCAAGAACTCCCCACATGTCTTAGAACAGATTGAACCAAAGGAGAAAACACCACAACAATTTGACAGTGATTATTCAAACACTACTAATGAGCTCATTCCTTATGAGCATTTGCCCAAAGAAATACTAGACCTCCTCAAAGATGAAGAGAAAACTAAGGAGAACATCAATGTAGTAGATACACAAGAACCTACTATGGAACAAAAAGCAGTCGCACCACAAGAACTAGCATTTGAGGGTAACCCTTCTTGGGGTATCCATCCCAATTTTACACACGTTCTCAGATTTCCTAGAGGCATAGATGAGGAATCAAATGACTATGAATGGGGAGTCATTCCAGAGGAAGATGAGCTTATCACATAAAAAATATTGATGTTTTTCACCAATATGCACCTAAACCCAATGCAAGTCTAGAGAAAAATGATGAGCTTAATGAGTCTGATCCACTGATGGTTGAAGTGGACTCCCACAATGACATTGAGCCTATTCATGAATTGAACATTTTGAGTTGTAATATCACCTTCAAACTTGAGAGTTGGGTTAGGACCAATGATGACAGATCCATGTCTATAAACACTATTTCCCAATCTTTCCCACTTTAATTATCCAACATCCCAAAATTCTTGACCAAACTTCCATGAATCAGAGCCACGGTATTTATACCTTTCCAAATGACTATGCCCTTGCTTGCTACCTCAATGTTGTTTAGCCTATGATGACTTTCATCAATGAATCGAGTGTTAGCATGATGGAGTCAAAAGAATAAGAATAAAAATAAAAGGAAAAGGAGTTCTGAGGGTGAAAACCACTTTGTGGCAGTCTCAGGACCTACAAAAGTAAAAATAAATGATGTATCCTAAGGTGAAACCCTCTCTGAGGTTCCTAAGGATGAGATATTTGATTTCCTTCTGAATCATTTATAAGATAGATCTCCAGTACTGATTAAGCCCACTCAATCTATCAACTTGGGAACAACAGAAGAACCACAGTTGATCCATGTAGCACAATTCTTATGACAAGAAGAAAAGAAAAAATTTACTAAATTCCTAATATTAAAAAAGATCAACTTTGTATGGAAATATTCAGATATGCTAGGGTTAGATCCTGGTCTTATAATGCACCATTTATCTATAGCTGCAGGAGTCAAACCTGTTAAGTAAAAATTGAGAAAGATGCATCCACATGTTGCACTCTTGGTCAAAGATGAATTAGAGAAACTACTAAAAGCCGGATTCATTCATATTATTGATTATGTTGAATGGATCTCAAATATTATGCTTGTATCAAAACTAGACAAATCTATAAGAATATGCACAAATTTTAGAGATGTAAAAAAAGCATTCCCTAAGGATTATTTTCCACTACCTAACATTGATATGATAGTGGACATGACTGCAGGCTTTGATATGTATTCTTCAATGGATGGTTTTTCTCAATATAACCAAATAAAAATTCTATGCCATTTGGTTTGAGGAATGTAGGTGCTACATATCAAATAGCTATGATGTCTATTTTTCATGGCATGATGCATTGAACTATGGAGGATTATGTTGATGATACCTTAGCAAAATCTATGATAAGATCTAAACATCTAAATAATTTGAGAAAAATACTAGATCGAATGGAGAAGTTTAGTCTTAGGCTAAACCCTAAGAAGTGTGCTTTTGGTGTCACTTCCGGAAAGCTCCTACGCTACATTGTTTCAAAGAAAGGAATTGAAGTAGATTTGGCCAAGGTTAAAGCTATCATGGAGATGCAACCTCCCAAGAATATTAGTCAAATGAGAACATTACAAGGGAGATTACAATCTATTAGACACTTCATATCTCAGCTAGTAGACATCACAACCTTTCACAAAAGCATTACATAAAGGTGTGAATTTTGCATGGAATGAGAAATGTGAAAATAAATTTAATCATATCAAGCAATATCTATCAAATCCTCTTATTTTGATGCCTCCTATTCAAGGGAAGCCATTGATCTTATATTTTTCCACCATAGATACATCACTAGGGGCATTGCTAGCACAACATGATGAGAACAAGAAAGAAAGAGCTATATACTATATTAGTAGAACATTGGTAGCATATGAAAAGAACTATTACATGATTGATAAATCTTGTCTAGATGTGATCTTTGCATCACACAAACTAAGACATTACATGTTAGCTCATACCACACATTTGGTAGCTAAGATTGATCCACTAAAGTACCTACTAAGCAAAGCTGCCCTCACAGGTAGACTAGCTAAATGGTGATGTTATTAAGTGAATTTGACATTGAATATGTTGAAATAAAAGCTATCAAAGGCCAAGTTATTGTTGATCAACTAGTGGACACACCTTTTTTTTGATGATACACCAATGCAAATGGAATTCCCAAATTCTTCTATCATGAATCTTTCTTCTAGAGCATGGAAGTTATTCTTTGACTGCTCCTATACACAGAATGGATCTGGAGTAGGCATATTGTTCATCACATCTCATGGATACTCAATCCCTAAAGCATTCAAAATAAATTTTCCTTGCACAAACAATATTTCTGAATATGAATCTCTTCTTAATGGTATGAAAATAAAAATTGAGTGGAGAGTGACAAAACTACACATTCATGGAGACTCACAACTTGTAATACACCAAGTCAATGATGTGTATCAAATGAAATATGGAAGTTGATCCCATAAAAGAGAATTGTAGATGATCTAGAGAAATATTTCATATCTATCACCTTTGAAAAAATTCCTAGAATAGAGAATAAAGTTGTTGATGCTATGGCAATGCTATCTACTTTATTATAACAGCCCGAACATGAGCTACACTATGAGTTCCTAGTGGAAGCACTATCTTATCCTACATATGATTCCCCTAAAACCTGCATGATCTACACTATTATTGGTCATGATTCATCCTGATAAAAAAACCTTTTCTCCTATCTCGAAGACCAAATCATTCCTGATACCTTAAATCACCATGAGAAATGATACCTTATCCAAAATGCATCCCAGTATGCCATCATTGGTAATGATCTGTACAAATGAGGTCTAGATGGTACACTCTTTAGATGTTTAGAATGGGAAGAGTCTCAACGTGCATTAGAGGAAGTCCACAAGGGTATTTTTCAATCACATTCTAATGGTTTAAAACTAGCTCGAAAACTTATTAGGGTTGGGTACTATTGGCCTGAAATGGAAAAAGAAGCTATCAAGTTTGCAAAGAATTGTCAAAAGTGTCAAGTACATGGTAACTTAATTCATGCACCAAGGAGAGATCTAATTCCCTTTACTACATAATGGCCTTTTCACCAATGGGTATTTGATCTTATAGGAGCCATACATCCTCATTCATCTAATGGGCATACCCATATTATTACAGCTATAGAATATTTCACAAAATGGGTAGAAGCAGTCCCTTTGACTCAAGCAACAGGGAAAAAAATCTCTGTGTTCATTCTGAACTACTGTTACAAGTAGTAGTTGCCGTTGCACCAAAAGATTGACCTGTTAATGCCCGATACAACCACTAGACTTATAGAAGATATAGGAGGTGGTTAAGCCATGTCATGAATCCCAAGGGGAGCACTAGCCATTTTTCCAACAATCTCCCCCTCAGTGTTACCCGAGGAGATTCGAACCTGTGAACAAGCTCTGATACCACTTGTTACAAGTAGTAGTTGCTGTTGCACCAAAAGATTGACTTGTTAATGCCCGATACAACCCATAGACTTATAGAAGACACATGAGGTGGTTAAGCCATGTCATGAATCTCAAGGGGAGCACTGACCATTTTTTGAACAATTGTCTACTACTCAGGAACACTGCCTGAATACTACTTCCACCAAAATGATCATAACTTCCATGAATAAATGAATTAATATCTATGTTGTTAACCATAGACATATAACATATCAAAGAGTATAACCTCAACATCACATAGCTCCAACTGCAATAACCCATGTGCGCTAATCCAAACTCTATCTGCTTCTCTGCAAGTCTTCGGTAAATCATTGTGTTGACATCAATGACAATCATAGTCATGAATGCAACAACAACTGCTATAGAATGGCTGTCAAATATTTAGCATTTATTCCTAACAACTACATCGTATGTTGGTATGGTATTCCACACTCTATAGTCACAAATAATGGTGGAAAATTCAAGAACATAGACTTAGATGATCTATGTGCCAAATTCAAGATTACACAACATTGGTCATCTATCTACTATCCTCAAGGGAATGGACAAGTAGAGGCTTCAAACAAGAATCTATTAAAAATTCTACATCGCATAGTTAATAAAACAGGAAGAGACTAGCATCTCATGATCAATCTAGCTCTCCAGGCCTACAAAACAAGTATCAAAATTCCCACTGGGGCTACACCATTCACTTTAGTTTATGGGTTTGAAGTGGTACTACCTATTGAGGTTGAAATCCCATCACTAAGAATTATAATGCATGGTCTAGTAACTGATGATGACTACAGAGTGTCTAGGTTGAAAGAACTTGAACTACTAGATGAACTGAGAGAAGAAACGTATGATCATCTCAAAGAATATCAGAAGAGAATGTCTAGAGGCTACAAAAAGAAATTCAGACACAGAGAATTTCAGGTTGGTGATCTAGTCTTGAGAGACAATCCTAAAAATCAATCACATAGAGAGCACAAGGGGAAGTTTCAACCCAATTGGCTGGGTCCCTTTGTTATCACTTCTACTTTTGGCTCTGGAGCCTATCAAATCTCAACACCTAAAGGAGAATAGCTTCAAGAACCAATCAACATTCTCCATCTAAAGAAATTCTATGCCTAAGGCATTAAGTATTAAAAAATGTCCTGAAAAAATTTATAAAAATCTGAAAAAGCCTTGAAAAAATGATCATTTTGGTGAAAACCTAGCAATAGGTGCCTTGATATATCACAAAAAAAAAAGATAAAAGATAAAAAATACAAAGAAATTTGAAAAAAATGAAAAATACAAAAAAATGAGAAAAAGAAAAAGTGCCTTGGTGAAAACCTAGAAACAGGTGCCTTGGTAGCAAAAATAGAATCTCTGCCAAGATGGTGAAAACCTGACAAATGGGTGCCACTTGTTCAAAACACTCAATCTATCAGTGCAATCTTGGTCTCTCCCAGTTTTTAGTCTTGCTTTAGTTTGTACATAACTCCCAATTTTTTTTTGCATTCCTATTTTCAATAAAGTCAATCTGTGCACCAATCATCTCAAGCATTTGTATCCTATCAATGTTTCAAACTTGGGGGCAATCAAAGTCATATCCTATGGTCTCTAGTATACCTCAGACGAGTCATATCCAGTCAAGGTCCTTTGAAGCTGCATTCAAGTTAGTCTATTTGTCTCCTCTCTAGAAAGGATTTTGCATCTACAACAACACAATCAAACATCAAACATGAATGAAAACAATCTATGTTTCACATGCTTTTATCTCCATGTATGCTTACTGATTCGCATTGAGATTTTTTGATATTGTGTCCTTTTGAGCTCTTCAATGATGTCCTTTATAGGATTTAGAGGGTGATGACTGGGGGCATAACCTTTTCTTTTTTTCTTCTTGTATGTGAAAATCTAACAACTTTGGAAATTCTGAATTGAAATGGTGTCCGTTTGTAAGAGCCTTCATCTCATATTGGATGGCCATGAATACCTCAACCATTGATACCCAAAAAATTCAAGGAAGTTTGATCTAACTATTATCTTTTTGAGTGAGTTCTTTCTCCTACTGTGAAATGTGATCTTACCTAAGGATGTGAGCGATAAAGGGTCACTATGGGTAATTCACACAGGATTTAGAATGATCTCTTGACTATTTGATGTGTTTGTATTGCAAGGCATATTCAGGTCATCATGACATTTATGTTTTGATGCTTATACAAATTTCTATATCAAAATGGACCTGATATTCAGGTCATCCTAGCATTGGTGCTTTGGTGCTTATATCTAATCTGACACTCCGAAAATAAAATCAATATTCATATGTCCATGGCTACCTAACTAGTGGGCATTGTATTGATTCTTGCGCATACAAATCACTAAATTCATATGTCTATAGTTTCCTAACTAGTGGGCATTGTATTGATTTATCCAGTTACCTAAAAATTCAATGATGAAAATGACCGACACATGATCAGTGAGTAGGTCCTAGGTCTTAGGTTTGCATTTCATTCTACATGTCATTTTGCATGATTGAATGATCTCACAAATGGCTGATTACACTTAAAATACTTAAATGATTCTTCAAAAAAAAAACTTAAACTTGACATCAAGAGCTGAATCTCACATGAAGGTTTCCTCACAGAACCGCAAGAAATAACCATCCTGGGTTAAACATCCTTTTTGACATAAGACTGAGTACTTGTCTTCATCAATCCCTGCAAAACATATCATGTGTATCATTGCATTTACATTTCATTTTATGATCATTCAATCTATTGTATTACATACATGTGCATTTCACATTGCATAGCATAATCAAAATCATACATTTCCATACATTCTTCATAATCAATTACATTTGCATAAATCCATACATTTGAAAGAAATCATTGCATTCCATAAATCCATACATACATTCTACACTACTCCTAGCATGTACATCACATGATATCATAATAAATCAAAACATGACAAGTACAAATGATGTCATAACCAAAATCTCGATCTCATATCATATAACTCGAACTAGTCAAGGGTGCACTACTGGCACAAGATACAAAAAGAATGAGCCCATGTGAGCTATCAGAAGTTAGATCAATGTATATGAACAAAATGTCAAAAATAGAATATCAAGATAGATTAGTTGTTGGCCTGATCCTCTACATCTGGTGGAGGTGGTGGTGGTGAATCCGGCACTGCCTCAGCTCATGGTGCCCTTGCTCCCTCTGAAGCTATCATGTACTGTGAATATGTGGGAAATCTCTGAGCTGATGGAACAACAAAATAATATGAGGCCTGAGCTGTCTAGTGTGTCACCTCTACCTGTAATCTCCTGACATTTGCCTCCCTCAACAAAAGCTACCTCTCTAGCTCCTTCCACTATATATCACCAGTAGCACTCTGTAACTTCAGGTCCCTGACCTGTAACTTGAGTCACCTAATCAACTTCTGAGGAGTCTGTGCTACACTAGGTTCTCTCTCTACAATAGGCATCTCTATATCCTCAACTGGCTGATTAGTAGCCTTTTCTCTCTGTGCCTTATGACGTCTCACCTTGGCACCTAGATTAAAACTAGTATCACCCTGTGTAGGATTGGGACCAGCACCTACATCTTGTTGTGCACCCAGTAACTCATTTGTACTATCAATACTACCCAGAGTGCTACTCTCTCCTCTAGTGGATCTCTACTATAAAACTATAGGCCTTCCTGTTGTAGAATTAGTAGGATGAGGTGGTCTCATGTGACCAGATGGTCTCTGTGGTGTCACCACTACTCTTGGCCTTGGAGGTGTAGGATGGGGCATAGGAATCTACACATCGCACCGTCTCTTCCCTCGACCCATCGGTGCACCTATCACATCCATAACCTCCTCCATATTCCAGGGATCGACTTAGTAGGATCTAAAATTGATGCAGGAGCATCCTAGGTGTAAGAGCAATCTTGCATCACCCAAAAATATTTCTATTTTTGTATTCAATAAGGGCTATTTTGTGCAGAGCTGCTATTTATGGAAAGTTACTATTTTTGATAATTTTTGTATGTGCTCAGAATTATCTGATTTCTTTCTTGGAGGTTGATTTTGGTCATATAAGTCTGCCAGTAAAGTTTCATTGCTAGATCAAGTGTATATTGGAAGATATTGAAGATTTTCGGTATTGGCAGCAGGGTACAGAAACTTTGAACTCAGTTTTGAAGGCTTTAGAGGCCCCAGATGAGGTCAAAAATTTGGATGACAAGCGCTTGCACCGGTCAAGCCTGTAGAGTGCTTCGTGGCATTTCTGAAATGGGGTTATAATAGCCGAGCGGGTCAACGGGTGATGACTTATGGTCTTCAGAAGTTGGGCCACCTGAAATGGCAAAAAATAATTTTCTTCAAAATTTTTGTTCGGGTTTCAAAGGTTATTTTGAGCCGACTATGATGTAATAAAATGTAAAATAAAATAATTCTAAGTTTGGTCGGCCTTATTGGCTAAAAATTCTGGAACCTTCCCAGGTGGTGGAAAATTGCCTATATAAGGAAGGTTGTATTATTGTCTTAGGCAGTTCAGAATAGTTCTGGGTAGTAGATCTAGGTAATAATTCGAGGCTTTGTCCTACAGAATATTGTAAGGGAATGCCCATGTGGCTTTGCATATTGTAATTCTGAAAGTTTGTAATTCCACATTTGTGGAGATAATAAGAAGCCAATTTTCTGTTCTTGCATATTATTGTTGTTGTTTCTCTATTTCTGTTATGTGTTTGTGGCAATAAGGGGAGCACCCTTCATCAAGTGGTATCAGAGCAGGATTTCTTGAGTGTGAAAATAGATCACCGACTGTGAGGCAGTTTGCACCAGGACCGTGGCTAGGGTTTCAGCACGCATCGCGAAAATGCCTCCACGACGAGAACGTGGCGGAAGAGATGGTGCTGTGACACCTGAGGTTAGAGAGCTGCAGAGACAAGTGCGAGCATTGCAAGAAGAGATTCACAGAGGAATGAATCTTAATGTCAGAGATGAAAGCGAGGATGAAGCCGAAGAAGAATATCAAGAAGGAGAAGCTGAAATTGTGAACCAGGAGGAAGAAAGACTTTTTCGGGCGATTTCCAAGATTGGGAAAAGACCTAAGATTGAGGTTCCTACATTTTCTGGAAATCTTAACCCAGAGGAATTGATTGAATGGATCAATGAATGTGAGGAATATTTTGAGTATGAAGACGTTGATGATCCTGATAGGGTCAAATTTGCGAAGGCCAGATTGAAAGGTCATGCGAAGATCTGGTGGCAAGAAATTCAGTTGGAGTGAAATAGAAGAGAGAAAGATAAAATCACAAGATGGGATTGGATGGTGGATAAATTGAAGCGACAGTTCATTCCTGTTGATTATGAGCTTGACCTATTGTAGAAAATGCAGAGTTTGAAGCAAGCAGGAAGATCTGTTCAGGAGTATACAGAGGAGTTCTACCGACTTCTCATCAGAACAGGCCACGCGGAAGCTGATAAGGAGAAAGTTGCCCGATACCTTAATGGGTTAAGGCCAAGCATTCAGGAGGAACTGAATCTGGTTCGAATGAATAGTATTGAAGAGGCATACCAGTTTTCCCTAAAAGTAGAGGAAAAGCTGAGCAAGAAGTTTGAGAGCAGACAAAATGGAAGAGGTCACGGTGGACGATCTGGTGGACGGTCATATGGTGGCCGAAATGAGGATCTGAAAAAGAAGGATGAGGCCAGTAGTAGTCAGAATCAGCGAGGAAATAATAGAGATTAGAGAGGAAGAGGAAGAGGACAAGGATCTGGAAGAGGTGGCTTCCATGGAACATGTTTTCATTGTGGAGAAGAAGGTGATAAGGCATTTGAATGTCCTCAGCGCCAAGGCAGAACAGAAAGGAGAAATGAAGGCCAGGCCAGAGTTGCACATGTAGATGCCAGATCATCAAATTCTGAAGATGCTGAAAGAGGAGAAACGTTGATTAACAGAAGAGTCCTGTTGAGTGGTGAGAATGAACCTGAGCAAAGGAGGAGCCTGTTTCGCACCAGGTGCAAGTGTGAAGGTAAATGTTGTGATGTGATTATTGATAGTGGGAACACTGACAATTTGGTGTCAGAAGAAATGGTGACAAAGTTGAAGCTCAAGAGACAGAAACACCCACATCCATATCGGATTGCCTGGGTACAGGATGACCACAAGGTCATGGTCAATGAACAATGCCTGGTGAAGTTCAATATTGGTGGATACCAAGATGAGGTACTGTGTGATGTCATATCTATGGATGCATGTCATATGTTGTTGGGTAGACCATGGCAGTTTGACAGATGTGCTGTACATGATGGTCGTGCGAATACCTATTCCCTAACAAAGGATGGAGTGCGACATAAGCTAAAACCATTGAAGGAGACTGAAGAAAAGGTATGTGGTAATGCAAGGATAACTTTTGTTGATGGAAGAAATTTCCTAGATGGTATGAGGCATAAGCATGTATGTTTTGCTTTAATTCCAAAAGTTGGTAAAGAGGAAGTAGAAGATATTCCTGTAGAAGTTGCAGATTTGTTGAATGAGTTTCAAGATATTGTATCCGATAACGTGCCTAATGGATTACCACCAGTCAGGAAGATCAGTCATCAGATGGACTTGATCCCAGGAGCGAGTTTTCCAAATAAGGCAGCACACAGAATGACACCTGCAGAAAGTGAGGAGTTGAACAGACAAGTACATGAACTGTTACAAAAAGGATTGATTCGTGAGAGTCTGAGTCCCTGTGCTGTACCAGCAGTATTAGCACCAAAGAAGAATGGAGAATGGAGGATGTGTACAGATTCTAGGGCAATAAACAAGATCACAATCAAGTACAGGTTTCTATTGCCACGAATGGATGATATTATGGACTGTTTGAGTGGAGCTGTGTATTTCTCAAAGATAGATCTGAAAAGTGGATATCATCAGATTCGGATCAGAGAAGAAGATGAATGGAAGACTGCCTTCAAGACAAAGGAAGGACTGTATGAGTGGTTAGTCATGCCTTTTGGGCTAACCAATGCACCGAGCACTTTCATGCGGCTCATGAACGAGGTTTTGAAAGAATTTCTGGGTAAGTTTGTCATTGTTTACCTAGATGATATTTTGATCTTTAGTAAGACATTGGATGAGCATATGATGCATATTCGTATAGTATTTGAGAAGTTGAGAGAAGAGAAATTGTTGATTAATTTGAAGAAGTGCAGTTTTGTGAAGAAAGAGTTAGTGTATTTGGGATTTGTAGTTTCAGCAGAAGGTCTAAAAATGGACCCAGAGAAGGTACAGGCTATTCTTGAATGGCCTACTCCAAGGAATGTTACTGAGGTAAGATCTTTTCATGGTCTAGCTAGCTTTTACAGAAAGTTTATCAGAAATTTTAGCAGTATTTGTGGACCCTTGACTGAAATAATGAGAGGGGATAAAAAAGAGTTTAAGTGGACTAATGGGGTAGAAAAGAGTTTTCAATTGTTGAAACAAAAAGTTACAGAACAACCTGTTTTAGCACTTCCAGATTTTAATAAGGTGTTTCAAGTAGATTGTGATGCTAGTGGTACTGCAATAGGAGCTGTTATGAGCCAAGAAGGTAAACCTGTTTCTTATTTCAGTGAGAAGTTAAATGATGCCAAGAGGAAATATTCTGTTTATGATCAAGAATTTTATGCTATAGTTCAGGCATTAAAGAAGTGGAGACATTATCTGCTTCCTAAGGAGTTTGTTTTATATACTAATCATCAAGCTTTGCAATATTTGAATAGTCAAGGAAAGTTGAATCAGAGGCATTTGAAATGGGTTGAGTTTTTGCAGAGTTATACATTTGTTTTGAAATACAGGAGTGGAAAGTCTAATAGGGTTGCAGATGCTCTTAGCAGAAGGTAGCTATTGCTGACAAAAATGCAGATTCAAGTGGTTGGGTTCAAGGAACTCAAGAATTTGTATCCAGAGAATCTTGATTTTGGTGAAACTTGGAAAGCTTGTAAAGAACCTGTTACTCTAGACAGGACAAAATGGCTAGATTTTATCATCTAAGATGATATGCTATTCAGAGGGAGTCAGTTGTGCATTCCACGAAGTTCTATGAGGGAGAATCTCATCAAGGAGAAGCATAGTGGAGGATTGGCTGGACATTTTGGTCGTGATAAAACCATTGGTTTGGTTAGTGAGAATTATTATTGGCCACAGTTGCAGCAAGATGTGAAGAAGTTTGTACAACATTGCAGAGTATGTCAGATGGCAAAAGGAGTGAAGCAGAATACAGGATTGTATCAGCCATTACCTGTACCAGAGAAGCCTTGGGAGGATATCAGCATGGACTTTATTCTTGGTTTACCGAGGACTCAGCGGGGACATGATTCAATTTTTGTGGTAGTTGACAGATTTTCAAAGATGGCACATTTCATTCCCTGCAAGAAGACTAATGATGTTGTTCATGTAGTAGAATTGTTTTTCAGAGAAGTAGTGAGACTACATAGTTTGCCAAAGACCATAGTTTCAGATCGGGACACTAAGTTTATTGGATATTTCTGGCGTACATTGTGGAAGAAGTTGAAGATAGATTTGAAGTTTAGTTCATCACATCATCCACAGACTGATGGACAGACAGAGGTGGTGAATAGGAGTTTGGGAAATTTGCTGAGATGTTTGGTTGGAGATAAGCCAACAGGATGGGATTTGATTTTACCACAGGCAGAATTCACATACAATAATTCTGTCAACAGGAGCACTGGTAAATCACCATTCCATATTGTATATGGAAGTAGTCCAAGAAATGCATCTGAATTGAGGAAGATAGATAAAGGAGAAATAAGTAGTGCTGAAGCTGAGGATTTTGTAGAACACTTGAAGAACATCCATGAGGAGGTGAGGAAGCATATTACCAAGATGAATGCACAGTATAAGGTTAAGGCAGATGAGAAAAGGAGGTATAAGGAATTTCAGGTTGGTGATGAAGTCATGGTTCATTTGCGGAAGGAGCGGTTTCCAGTTGGTACATATAACAAGCTGAAAATGAAGAAGTTTGGACCATGTAGGATACTGAAGAAACATGATTCAGGAAATGCATATGAGGTAGAATTGCCTACTGAGCTAAATATTTCACCAGTGTTTAACATTTCAGATCTGACAGAGTATCATGAAGGAGGTGTTGAAGATGAGATCACAGCAGCACAGTGGAATATTCCAGCAACTAGTTCAGACACTAAGGAGATCGAAGATATACTGGACAGTCATGTTGGCAGAAGCACAAGGAACAGGACATATGAAGAATATTTGGTCAAGTGGAAAGGATGACCTGTTGAAGATTCCTCATGGCTGACAAAGGAGGAGGTTAGCCGTCTTGGTTTTCCTCTGCACACCTGAGTCGTGACAGGGTCACTTCTCAAATTACCCTAGGTGTCTGATGCAAGAGCATCCTGGGTGTAAGAGCAATCTTGCATCACCCAAAAATATTTTTGTTTTTGTATTCAATAAGGGCTATTTTGTGCAGAGCTGCTATTTATGGAAAGTTACTATTTTTGGTAATTTTTGTATGTGCTCAGAATTATCTGATTTCTTTCTTGGAGGTTGATTTTGGTCATATAAGTCTGCCAGTAAAGTTTCATTGCCAGATCAAGTGTATATTGGAAGATATTGAAGATTTTCGGTATTGGCAGCAGGGTACAGAAACTTTGAACTCAGTTTTAAAGGCTTTAGAGGCCCCGGATGAGGTCAAAAATTTGGGTGACGGACGCTTGCACGGGTCAAGCCTGTAGAGCGCTTCGTGGCGTTTCCGAAATGGGGTTATAATAGCCGAGCGGGTCAACGGGTGATGACTTATGGTCTTCGGAAGTTGGGCCACCTGAAATGGCGAAAAATAATTTTCTTCAAAATTTCTGTTCGGGTTTCAAAGGTTATTTTGAGCTGACTATAATGTAATAAAATGTAAAATAAAATAATTCTAAGTTTGGTCGGCCTTATTGGCTAAAAATTCTGGAACCTTCCCAGGCGGTGGAAAATTGCCTATATAAGGAAGGCTGTATTATTGTCTTAGGCAGTTCAGAATAGTTCTGGGTAGTAGATCTGGGTAATAATTCGAGGCTTTGTCCTATAGAATATTGTAAGGGAATGCCCATGTGGCTTTGCATATTGTAATTCTGAAAGTTTGTAATTCCACATTTGTGGAGATAATAAGAAGCTAATTTTCTGTTCTTGCATATTATTGTTGTTGTTTCTCTATTTCTGTTATGTGTTTGTGGCAATAAGGGGAGCACCCTTCATCAAAAATTCTGTATATGGGATGATGTGCAAGGCAAGCAATGAATCCATCTATAACTCCAACATCTGCAACATCTAGACGGTAGTCCCAGTGTCTGCCAACATATCCACTATACTCCTATGTACAAAGAGCATAAGAAAACTGTGCTGTCCATCCTAAGCCAATCTCTTGGACTATCCATGCATATGTGACATAGTCCTATGGGGCATCCTCAATGATACCATACTGCCACCACACTCCAGTAATGATGAATCTCTCAATCACTATGGTAGATCACCCAATCAACACTCGACTCTGAAAGAAATAACTGAACTACTCTTGGGCAGTAGGCCACGCCTCTATCTATAAGTAGGGATGCCAGACAACGTAAGTCATATCATCGAGGACTTGCCTCTAGTAATCAGTGATGCCCATGTGCACCTGTGTAACATATCCTAAATATATATAGATCACTGGCTCCTGTGGCTGGGACTGACTCTAGCATATGGGTCTACATACTGGGATGTGATCCCATGCCCAAATTTGAAGTACTAAAGTAGCTGATGAAAATTACTTTCTCTCCTGATACACAATCTCGTGCATCTCAGAGAACATATGGGCTAGCATACACTGTCCCCAACCCAACTCAGAAGGAGTGGCCATCAAACAAGCAACCATGGGGGCCCAGCCCATCAAGAGACCGTTCTACTGACGGTCGAACATAGTGATACCTCCTATCATACGAGCTAGTATGCACTCTAACCTATGGATCTACCCATATCATTGGACTAAGGACTCCCATGATATGGAATGGGTCAGCTGGGTATCATCTCCGAAGAGTCTCCTGAAAGAAAGTAAACCTGAGTTCCCCAAACTCACGTAGTCAGGATGACGACCGTGAAATGGAATGCAGAGTATCCGATAGATATCCTCCGGTATAAATGTCATCTCCCTAGTAGGCAAGTGGAAAGTCTGAGTCCCAAAATGGAAGTGCCCAATCAACACAGTCAGTAGCTCATGGTTTACCTGAATCTCAGGTAAACAAATCAAGTACTCAAAACCACAGGAAGCCAAATGTACTCTCATAGGGTTTGGTAGTGACACACAGAGTCTCTAAGTGGCTAGATGTGAAATACGGATATGTATGTCACGATAGATGACCTACACAGGACAAAAATAGGGAATCCTATCAGTCACTTGGTTGAAAAATAGGTTAAAAGTACAAAAATATGAAAGTTGAACACTTCAGAAGGTACATTAAATGCTATGAAATTGGCCTATAAAATCAGAAAATTCAAAAATTTGACCTAAAAGGGTGATTTTAACTCATTGTTTTCCATACGACAATACAGTCTGGTATCAAAACTTGTATGAGTTTTAGCAAGGTCCCATACGACAAACCATTGTTATACAACAATGCATATGTTCCCGTACGACAACTGAGGGACCCGATAAAATGTCTTATGACACTTAGGTCCCTCTCATACGAGTTTACAAGGGTTCCAAGATGACACTCTATAGGAAATTCAAAAGTCATACGAGTCCCAAGGGACTATCGTATGAGTTTCTATGCTAACGAAATTCAAAAATTCCTAATGTATGAAAAATGATCTAAAAAGCTTGAAATATGCAAAATTTTGAATTTACAAAGAGGCACAGAGGTCCACTTACCAGATGTCTATACTGCGGAGGTCGCTGATGTCTCTGGTTGCGCTCAAAATGATGTGAGGATACAAGAACCTTCATCTCGACCATTTTTCGCTCAAAGGGCTGTATGGAAGTTTCTAAAGTCAAAAGTGAATAATGAATTGAAAATAACCCTTTTGGCCCTTATATAGGTTTTGACCTAATTTTTCAAAGGGCTCCATTTTCCACAAAAATTGCACCCCTAGCTAATTTTGACGTTCTGAACCTATTTTCAGGATCAAAATTGAAATCTGAGATCATTTACATTGTCAAAAACATGATTTAAAATTTTCGGGCCCAGGAAGACCGACTGCTTGCATAATTAACCTTCAATCATCAAAGAAATCCAAAAATCAACTTAACTGTTTATCTTACATCAAACTATTCAAATTTCAACTTGGTCAACCATGGTCAACTCATGGTCAAACCTAGTCAAACTTGGTCTCTGGGACCTCCAAACGATGCAGAACGCATTCTTGAACGTGTATAACCACTTCTCAAATCAATTAACATGCTTCTATACCATTTAACGCTGACTTTTCTTGCCAAATTTCAATTTTCATCCTGAAGGGGGCATCGTATTGCACATCAATCAAGTCTGTAAATGAAATCTTTCCTTCGTAATCAAGACAAAAACTACCTCTAGTTGTTGATTCCTCAAAAGACCTAGTCACTTGGGGCACATCGCTTGGGGCATATCAGATTCATTGAGATCCATATCAATCTGGTATCCTAATCAATCTTGTAAACTGTATCAGCTTTTCATAACCATCGGTTCACTAGTGTTATTTCCTTGGTTCTTCATAACTGAAGGGTTCAGATGTGATACCATTTCAATTCCTTTGGACAATCAGGTCTGGAATCAGGTCACTCACTTCTTCATAATCATAAGTTAAGAATCGGGCGTTTTGATACTTTTTCATAATCACCGGTTCATTGTTGCTATAGTTAACATCATCACAATTCTTGGTCAACTAGGACCTGAATCAACTTTTCTAATCTTTCAACCAGTTTATGTCTCAGAATCGGTTCATCTTTCAAATCAGTTTCATACATAAAAAATAGACTAATCTTTAAACCACTGCGCTTCACACAGTAATTGAA
Organism: Chamaecyparis obtusa; assembly: GCA_027943335.1. Taxonomy (NCBI): domain Eukaryota; kingdom Viridiplantae; phylum Streptophyta; class Pinopsida; order Cupressales; family Cupressaceae; genus Chamaecyparis; species Chamaecyparis obtusa. The sequence continues at coordinate 23,233 of BSBK01011709.1, forward strand.
AGAGGGCCAAAATGTAATACCCTAAAAATGGGCTATAGGTTCATTAACCTCTTATATCAACAAATCGAACAAAATTGACATCAAAGTCCTAACCTAAGGCACATCTGCACATAAAATCATCGAAACCTAATTAATTATCCTAATTCTACATTGGGGAATATTCCTATTTTATCTTAATTTAATAATTATTTGGGGATAAATCATATTTATCCTAAAGTTCGATTAATTGAAAATTCTGAATATTTAATTAATCAAATTTAATTATGCCACCTAATTATTTAATTAAATTTATTCCTAAATTTTATTATTTAATTGTGACAATAATTCAAAAATCTTCTGACTAATTGATTAAATTCTCATTTAATTAATTAATTAATGTCAATTGTCAATATTTAATAATATAGTTTTTGAATAAAAGTTTGATTTAATAATTGATTAACCCATAAATCAATTATTTTATTTCAAAAATTAGTTAAGTTGAAGATAAATCACTTTATTTATTTAATTAATTCATAATTATTATGCACATTCAAAGAGCAGTTAAACTTAAAATTAGAAAATCAATTCAAGTTGTTATCTTTTGGGAACTCAACATCTATTTTGAGTTGAAAGTTGATCTAAACTTCTGATTTGAGTTTAAAAGTTGTTCTTGCATGATTTTGTGAGTTGATCTATTTCTAATTTCTTGTTAACTCAAAAATCAACCTGAGTTTATCAAGAGTGATTTATGGATTTTCTCAATGCATCCTCAAGCCCTGGATTTTTATAAAATCAAGGCTCAGCTCTTCACAATTTACCACTCTTGAATTTTCACAATTACTCTGGTGAATTTGTAGCTGAAGGATCGAGCACTTGCGACAAGTGATTTGTGAGATTTTTCATTGTTGGTCATAAGCATTCATAGCTTTTCATAACATATCATAGAATTCATTCATATCATTCTTGGTTGAAATCTGCATATCATTTCAATTTCATCTAGATTGGTTTCATACAAATTTTTATTCAAATTGCACACAGATTCCAAAAAAAAAAGGATTAATCTCCATTCATACAATTTTTCATTCTTTTGCATTCAAATCTTTCATTTAGGTGTTGCATTATCACTGATCTCGGTCTAATCTGAGAATACATACTCACATATACTAAAATGTAGTAAATTGTCTAGTTAGCTTAGTTTCAATTATTTGCAGATTTTGATTTTGCTAACCTCTAATGTTTTACTAAAGTGTTGTGTCCATAGCTAGGTACAATTTTCACACACAAATAGACATGCTCTTATCTTTTAGGCTATTATACATGTACCTTGTATATGATTGGTTATTGCATACCCTACGACTTGTGTAATGGATGATGGTTCATTGTAAATACCTCATGGTATCCATTATATCTATGTTTTATTTATATAATCTTGTACTTGTTATTCATTTGCATTAGCTAGACATTGTTTATTGTTATTGTACTTAGAATATTAATTAACTTATGAGTAATTCTATCTTAAGGAACCCTTGGGAATTGTAATCTATGTGTTGATTTTTGATTTAAAAAAAGTAGGTTTTAAAGGACTTGAAACCTTTACATCCAAGATTACATAATATCGAAATAAAATTAAGAGTCCACATACTCACAGTATTAAACAAAAAGGAACCATAACTAGAACAAAAAACTAGTTGCCAAGAAAAAAATCCAGCAAACAAAAAAACTAGCAACCCAACAATATCCAGACGAAACAACATAGAGAATCGAAAGACTAAAGAATAGAAAACTATATTTTTTAAAGAAGCTCAACTGCTTCTATCACCATAAGATCCATATTGAAAACACTATTCTTCAGCTCCTCCAGGTCTTTTTCCTTCATGAGAGCTATTTCTATGGTCCTAGATATGGTCATCTTTCTCAGTCTAGGGGTATCATCAACAGCTTCCTTGTCCACCTTAGCAATCTGAGACTCCTTCTCCTTGCTCCAACTTACCAACCATGATTTTGACATGCTCGACTGCCACTTTTAGAATCTTGTAGCTCTGGTCCCCTATTTTTTTCATATTGTCCTCCATCTTGGCCATTCTGGTCTCTATCTCCATCATTCTCTGTTCCATATTATCAATGTGAGATGTCCTTTTCTCTGTGGTATCAAATCCGTAAGTAAAGGAATCTGTAATACCCTCTCTTATCGTGATACTTGGATTTCTTTATTTGGACATTCGATTATGATGGTTAGAACTATACATTTACATTTATGTTTTGTGGATGATGATATGTTTTTCAGATGACTGATATGCTCATTTATGGTTATCATTTATATGTTCATGAAATTAGAAAAAAACCATCTATCTTTATATGTTTTATGGAGCTAACCTAAGGATTTGAATCTAACCATTATCATGATGTTTTATGTTTCATGGATATGTGTTTGATGTGTTTTCATGACTCAAGATGAAGTCATAGTTACTCACTTAGTTGAGGTCCACAAAATGTATCGATCCTGGTCATCTGTTTGCATATATCTGATTTGTATGTATATATGTATCTCTTCTTGGTGATGTAGGATTGCAGGTATCAGGTATCGTCTCCACTTGGCTTCACAGGTCTGAGTGATCCCTCAAAATCCTTAATCATTGTTGTTGTTACAGAGATATCACTAGGTTCCGTGAGAAGGAACTCTACCTCTGACCCTTTTGTCCTTAGGTGGGGGGAATTCCTGAGTTAGTTTCTAGTGTGGATGAAGCATTCTGGTTTGTTGGATTATTGCTTTCATGTCTGAAAGGTTTATGTTTTGATTAGGATGAGGTGTGAATAAGGAAGCTATTATTTTATGTTAGTAAATATATACATAAGTAGATACATACATATATATGTATATCATGATTATATTTCATGGATATAAATTAGTTGTGGATTTAAATTATAATGTATTTGGTTTAAATAATAATAGTCATAATATTTAATTATTTGTAATATTAATAATATTGTGACTTGCTTAGTATTTGGCTTAAATAATAATGGTCATAATATTTAATTATTGTAATGTTAATAATAATGTGACTTGCTTATGGTATATGTACACATAAGCATATGGGTGCATGCATATGCCTACGAATACATATATAAATATATATTATTATATAATAAATTAATTAAATTGTGTGAAGAAAATTATTATTTTTAGATAATAATAAATCTATGTTACTTTCATTTAATGGAGATGTGTTTGGTAAATTCTTTCTACCATGGTTATGTAACTTAGTAAATTATTTCTAAAAATAATATTATCTATTTTGCTTCCCTTAAGTTTAGGAGATAGATTTATAATTTTACTAAATAATATTTATTTATCCCTTTACAGGAATGGTTCTACAAACCATATTATTAACAAATAACTAATGGATAGTTGCATCGGTTGGAATACCTATGCAACTACTCCCCAATCTATTTATATGAGAAATTTTCCTATGTATGGGGGGTTGGCATAGGAAATTTTAATTTGAGGAGAGGCTTTATCTTTGATAAAATATTGCTATAGTTTAGAGAAGAGAGAATTGATTTTTCTCTAAGAGGATGTGAATGAGATTGCTTCTGGAAGAGGTTGTAACTTTCCTGTAGGAGGAATTTGAAGGAGTGCTTGGAGTAGGTTGGAAATCTTGGATCTTCTATTGTCCAGGGGTTTCTCTTTGCTAGACTCCAGGTAGGATCTATCCTAGAGATAATCCTTCTTGAGTGTTTATTTCTTGATTGTATTTCCATTTTGTTCATGTTGCTTACTGTGAGCTTGCAATTTAAAAGAGGATTATTCTATTATAACATGGTTGTACTCTTATGTGAAATAGTCTCAGGGGAAAGGATATTTATGATATATTATTGCATAAACTATTGTGCTTCCTCTTGTGGGCATGTGTTTCCATGTATTTCTGAGATGCTATATTGAATAGCTACTGGCTGAATCAATGTAGGATCCAATGTAGATTTGTGATTATGTTTTTGTATCTTGTCTTTTGTGTGGTAGCAGATAGTTCTAAATAATGGATGCTTAAATATGCATTGGTTGTTCACCTATTTGTATAATCCAAATAGTGCTTCCAGAATTTATAACTATTATTCCAACCTTACTGGTCCATATTTTTTGTAGTACCACCTTTCTTCGTCGAGATGCAGGGCATCATTTTGTTGTGTAGTTTTCTGTTATTTGGTAGTTCCTGTCATTCTATAAATAATTGCGCTGATTTGTGAATGAAATGCACAGTCCTTATTAGCATAACGAAATGTGCAGGTTGATTTGATCCTGATTATTTTGTTCCTATGTTCAAATTAGGGTTTTCTATCATTAATAATTATTCTCGAGTTGTATTTAATCCTGAGTTCAAGTTGGTATTATTAAGGTTTTCTTTATACAAGTATAACATGTTTTGAATTCTCTATCATAAAGGAATATGCGCGGGTTTTGTGTCATAAAACAATATGCACGAGTTAAGGTTAGGCAAGAATATTTATGAAAGTATAACATAGTATAACATTTATATTATTTAATATTTATACAAGTATAACATAGTATAACATTTAGATTATTTAATATTTATACAAGTATAACATAGCATAACATTTAGATTATTTATACAAGTATAACATTTAAGTATAAGTTTCTTATACTTTAAGTTATACTTGTATAAAGAAATTAGGTACATTTCAGGATGTTTGAGATAGGTTTCAACTTCATAGGAGATAAGATGCAACTTCTAGATTTTTGATTTTTCAAAAAATCAGACTTAGTTAAATTTCAGGCACGGAAGGTTTCATGGAGCATTATGTTTTGGTATATGAAATTTTGTGTAAACTTTATATATGTTCATCACTTGTTTGGTGAAGGTTATATGGTGCATTTAGCTACTTTAATAAGGTTAGGATGTGTGTAGGAAGCAAGATTAGGGTTTAGGATTGTCTAGGAGGACCAAGACCATTCTAGGCCTCCCTAAATGTTCCTAATGTTCCTAAACATCCCTAAACTCTCCTATTCTTTTCAGTTCTTTGATGAAAGTTCTTGAAATTGTTTACAATGTGTTTTATTTCATGTATGATGTGTATGTGATGTATGGGTTAAGGGTAGAAAACCTAAGAACACTAAGTGAGTGGCTCTCAGTGCGGGGCCGGGGCCCTAAGTGGCTACACTAGGATAACCAACTGAAGAGTTATTTTAACAAGTGATAATTTAATTAAAACTTATGAGAATGGGTTTAAACACTAAAAAGATTAATATATGCCTCGCCCATGCCATTAGTGCTAGTAAAGGCTATGGATGGGAGTGGGAGAAGGTGCCTATGTGTCGGTACGATCGAATGGAACTTGTTTGTATGAAAGGCATTTGGTTCTGCATGTGCCTACTTGGAGGCTAGGGCCCGAAGTGGCTAGTACCAGGACAACCCAAGGGGTGAGGTCTATGCTACGACACTCACTTAGGTTGTTGCTTAGATTTTGTACCAAGCCTTATAACCTTTGGGAAAAGATTTATACTTTGATCTTCTTTTAATTTTCTATTTGGGAAAGGTTACCCAACCCTAGGTATGGCCTAGCTATCCCTTCTTTGTGGACCTTGGTGTTTATCTCCTAGTATGGGGGAGTGGGCCCACTAGTACAAAAATAGTAATATATGACCAAATAAACTACCAAAAATTGTAGATAAATGACCAAATTTGGTCACGTGACTAGTGGTAGTCTATTGCCGGTCATTTATCTCATGACCAAATTTATGACTAAACTATTTTAGTCATTTATTTGGTCATTGATTTGGTCATATATTTAGTCATTTATTTGGTTGTTTATTTGGTCATTTGGTAGTTTATTTGGTCATTTATTTATTTGTTTATTTGGTCATTTATTTGGTCCTTTATTTGGTCATTTATTTGGTCATATATTTAGTCATTAATTTAGTCATATATTTAGTCATATTAGGACACGATGGAATTGAACCATCATCCTCCTACTTGTAAAGTAGGTACTCTTCCATTGAGCTAGTACCCTTTAAAGAATAATCATACCATGTATACTAGTACTTTCCACTAAACATGATTTCAAGTTTTTTCATCTATAGTTCAAGGGTTATGATAGTAAATGGCTATGAGAATCATTGAAAACAAAGTATGTGAAAGAATGTTATGAGGCAAAGTTTTTGATTGTCATGTAAAGAGGAAGAATCAAAAGCTTCATCAAAATGAGAAGTGCATTCTATATATGAAATAAAATGTAAATTTCTTGATCTAAGGGGCAACAAAATGGCAAAAAAATAGAGTAGCAACCTCCATGCAATTTCATGAATAAAGGAGAAAAATTCAGAGATTAAAACTCTTCCTAATGACTATAATTGGACTAAGTACCATAGAAATCTTCCTAATGACTATAGCTAGACTAAGTACCCATCTTTAGACTAATCTAATCCTTAATCCAAAGATTCACTTTCTAGACCATTGGCATGCACCTAGAGCCTCCAACTTGTCCAATCTTCAAGAAAAGCTTCCACCCTTGTTCTAGCACCTTAGAACATCATAACATGGCCAATGTACCATGTTCCACCATCCTTTCAAGTTTGGTTGAGAGATCTGCAATGCAACTCACTCCTTGAGCATAATCTCCTTGTAGCCCTATCCAGTCAGTAATCTGCCTTTAACTCACAAACTTTCCAAACAACTAGGAAAACCCTTGATAGTTCCATACACCCTTTAGAATGCTACTAAACATATCCCAAAACTAGGGTATGTTACTTTGGACCAACTACTAGATCCACTACCTTTGCAGCAACCAAATAAGCCTAATTTGCACCCATTTACAAAGCAACATATACAAGGACTTGCTCCCTTGACTCCCATCCTTGAAACAGTCTTAGTAAATGGAAAAATACTAAGGATTATAAAGTTTTTAAGGCACCATCACTCACCTATTCTTCTAGGCATCAAACCCTCCCTTCTAGGGTCCCTAGGCTAGGGCTTATTCACAAGGACACTGGCAAATGTCTCTAGATCCCCCAAATATGCTCACAACAAAGTGGTCATTGCTAATAAATTAGAGTAAGACACATAAATATGTATGATCGATGATGTTATGAGAAAAAATCACCTGAAAGTTCAAGGAGGCTATTAATATTTCTTTTGTGCAATGATACCTCAGTTCCTGAACATCCTTCAGCTGAAAAAGTCCTTTCTTCTTTTTGGCATGCCATAAATAGGGCTTGCATTTGATAATGATATTTCAAAATCAAACTATAAAATATGGGACAGTGAACAAGGATTATCAAACCACTAATCTACATTCATATAATCATATTAATCAATTGGCAAATCCATTTTATATAGCATCAAATCTATTTCATATCTTTTATATGAGAAAACATATGCTGACCCCCTAATCAGTAGGCTTATATTATGTAACTAAGGTTTCAATAATGCCATTCATCCAATGGTTTATGAGGACAATAATCAAAGGTAGAAATCAAGATTATATTCTCACTTATGCAGGTAATTAGAATATATATCCAAATTTAGATCAGGCATCTTTCGGGACCGAGCATCAAAAGTTATATTAGATGAAATTTTGCATATAAGTAGAGTTTGCAATCATGGTCCATTATTAATTTATTATTGAAACATTATCTTAATCTCAAATACAGTATTCATCTATGTATAGTTTCTTGTTCAATCAGAATTCCTACTCTTTCATTTAATCAACAAGACCTTCCATCTCTTAACTGTGTGCAATTACACTATAGATCATAGACTCAGTCATATCAATATTGATAAGGATTATAACACTGACAAAAATTAGAGAGAATCAAACATCTAGTGGTGGATATCATATCATTTATTGTTCTATGCATGAGGGAAGTAACATTAATATAATCACCATATTAATACATTCATCTAAGGTTGCTCACTAAAAAGTATTTTTTCTTATCTAACTAAACAAGAATTGTAGAAGTCTTATATACTAGTCTCTCAAGCATAACATTCTAACTAGGGCCTTAAAACTAGAATCACAATTGCCATTTTGAAGAAGACAAGTAGACCAACTAATCTATTCAATATTAAGAAAAATCCTAAGAGGATTCCAAAGGGACATTACTGGTGCAGGGTCAGTTTCTTGTAAACACCTGTAATCATTGATGCTAGTCACAAATTTTGGTATAAAACCTCTATACAACATGAACCTCTCAATACTGATTAATGCTGCCTATTCTCATTGGATTCTGGATGTATTGCTCCAATTTCATTCTCAGAATTGAAAATAAAAGAGAGCATGAATCAAAGGTGTATACTCAAAATCTTTTTTCATAAAGGACAAATCACAATATCAGCACTATGGGAAGATCAAACTGGTCATTAAAAGATAGCGGTAGTTATTATAACCAGGAAAGATTTGGTTATTATTTTGTGTACTATCAAGCACTCTACCTTTTGCATGCTGCTAGCATGTACTATTATTATATGAAACTTTATTTTATCACTGCAAATATATTATATTATTCAAAAAGAACTTATGTCCTAGTAACAAATTCTCCATATTTCAAACATTTTCGTTCTTTTATACCAATGGAAATATACACAATTTTCACCTCTACCTAAGAACCCCTTGAAATAAAATCAACAAAACTCATCAAACACTATCAAAAGAATAATTTAAATCATATTATGCTGCTACAAGAAAATGTTGAATGAGTTCCATATAGTTTCATTATTTTGAATCAAATTGTTTCTGTTTGTTCAGGTTCGGGATTATTGGAAAGGCTCACCAACTTCTGGTGGTTCTGTCTCTTCAATAGAAGCATTACTAGTAGTTCAAAAATTTGCTCTACATCTTGCTATGGAGAATATTGTAAAGGATATTTCTTCTATGGCAGAGACTTGGAGTTGGAGCTATACTGATCTTATGGTTAGGGCTTAAAAACCTTTTGATATTTGGATCAAATTTGGAAGGTGTAGCACTTGTTAAGAACCTATTATTTTTTATAGTTATTATTTAACCTTTTTTTGTGCTTGTAGGAAATTGAGTCATGGATATTAAAGGTAGTGCAACCAAAACTTTGTTTGGATCCTGCTCCAATGCTGGAGAGGCTATGTGAGAACTCCAATCCAAACAAGGTAAAATCTTTTATCAATTTTTTTGTTAGCACAATGATATTTATTCTGTTAATCATTTTCATATCTTGTAGTGCCATGGTGTATTCTGTAGTCAATATACCTAGAGATATTCCATTAGTAGTAGTTGTCATAATCTGCTAGTCATAAATGGCTCTTTATGGACCTTGTTTTCTTGAAGACTGACAATTACATAGTTAATAGCTATTTTGGATTGTTCTCTGTGTTTTGAAGCTCAACTTGGGATTTCCTTTGTCACGACATGAGAGAAAACATAGAGTGGGTCATCCTTTGGTAAATGCAATGTCTAACAATCTTTCCCATGGTAAAAAAGTTTCTATTGAAGCAAACATTCAGAAGGCAATAGTTCAGACAAGAATTGGTGGAATGACTTCTGCATTTGAAGATTCCAGCATTTCTTCCAGTCAAGAGATTTGTGCTCCTACCAAAGCTGATATTTCTTGTAGTGTGGCCACTTGATCAAGAATTAAATGTCCTATAGAATCAGAGAAAAACTTGTCTAGACTTGGAGTACAAGGACTGTCAAATTCATTACCAATGCAAGGTGCACTTAATCACCCTAGAATCTTTCCTGGTCTAGGAAACCTATCTCCATCATTCACTTATGTGAGCCTTGCATTAGCTTCTATGTATGTACCCACGTTGGGTAAGAGGGAATGATACTTAGCTCCGACAAGCAAGCCAGATTTAAAAAGGCCAAAGCAAGAGCAGATTTGTATGGACAAATTTCAACAAAAGAATATTGGGCCAAATTTTGATGCAAAGCCTACCAGTGATCAACAAAGAAAGGATATGCCCATGCAACAAAATCAAAATAATGAATGCATGTATATATTTGACATGTCTATTCATAGTCTATCTCAACAGGCTACAAGAGATGATGATCAACTAGTTACAGGTGGTGAAATGTCTATACAAGATTCCAAGCTTCCATCTTATATAGATCCAAAGAGCACTTCAGTATTTAAAGTGAAAGAAGAATGCCTCGAGTTTGAGCAGGTAGAGATTGGTGTTGACAGAGAAAACCAAGAATTTGCTAGAAGTAAAGAGACAACATTTTATAGAAATAAATAATTACCAGTCAAGTTTACCACAAATTTCCTCTCAATGCTTTTCATGGCAGCCTCTTGGTCAACCGGGTGAAAATGATAAAAAAAAAGGGATAAGTTGTTACTTAAAAAGAAATTGGTACAAAGTCCTAGGCAAATTGGAGGAGTTAGGAGAAGTGTACTACAATCTCCACCAATAACAAAATATGAGGAGTTGTCATAGCCTCTGATATCCATAGCTATTACCAGTATCTCTAATGGACCATCATGTAACAATATGGCAGTATCTGCAGGACAACAAAAGGAGAAATCTCTAGGACTATCAATTGTATCGACTGCGGCTACTTCAGTCAAGTCAATTTAGATTGATTCACAACATCAATAGGCTCAACAATCTGTGTCATTTAGCAGACACAAATCTAACTCTCTTTCTAAGAAACCCTCTTGCAGTGAAGTTCCATTACCAAGAAATTTTACAAATTCAATGGCACCATTGAATGTTAACAGTCCATCAACAGGCACAACACCTATGCCCAATTCGATAACCAAGCCAGATCAATCTATTTTCATCTCATAGAACTTCAAAACAAGTAAATGGCATCTGACTTGGTTGTGGTTAAAATTCACCTTATTTCTTTTTTTTATTATTAAATCTCTAGCACCATCTTTCAACAATGACCTAAAAAGCCACAGGTATTATTTTATGTGCCTCTATCTCACTACCATTTTCTCAGGTCTTCAAAGTGCATATGATGGAATATACATAATTGGAGAATGGCTTAGTCACATTTCACTCACATTTTGTAGGCACAAACCTAATATGCATCCTTGTAGTTTAAACTTTTCTTAAATAGAGCCAAAGCATTACTCTTTTCTATAACTTGACCTTGCTTGAAAAATTAAATATTCCTCTACATAAAAGAATCACATAAGGCATTTCTTAGCACTACTTAACAAAATCATAATGACCGGTATAATCAAATTGTGGGAAATTATTTCTTTTCCATCCCACTACTTCTACTTGTAGGTATCACCTTCGGATTATTGAATCTAATAGTCTTGGACAAAGGTCTGAAAATATAGAGAAAATTTATTTACAAGACCTCACAAAATAAAATCAACACTTCAAGATAAATAAAATAATGTTTTTTAACAGTTACAATAACAATGAACAATGCTCCAAGAGAGAGGAGCAATCATAATTTTGAGAATATTTTATAGCTAAAATCATGAATAAGCACATAAATGTTGTCAAATTTAACTGAAATTATCGTAGCAAACTTACATTTTTCCAAAACCTATTCCTACATTTCCTAGGATTCTCAAGAAACTTTCCCTCACCAAATTTCTTCAAACTGAAATTAAACAATTTGAGACAAAAAAAATTAGTTTAAAAGTGTTGATGAGCAGCTCCAAAAATAAATAATAAAAAAACCTTATAGGCTATTATCACTAAAAAATCTTTGGCTGCTTCAAAAAAGATTTCTTGTCTATAAAATACAACATGTAAAGAATTGTTAGTCATCATCTAATATAAGCACAAACTACTATCAAATCTACAAAAAAATACTATAAAAGCAAACCTTTGATAGCAACAACAAAATGAATGAGATCTAGAGGTCAACCACATACTTGTTTGGTCATGGCTGCCAAAAGAAATCGTAAACCTACCCCTGCTTCAACCTTTCCTAAAACAACTAAACTCATCGAACTCTATCTTTATGCTACAAGATAGACATGCAGTCAAAATTTTGAGAGTACTTGATACCTACAATCACAAATAAGTGCACAAATGTCATCAAATTTTAACAAAAATTCTCATAGCACACTTAGCAACCACTAGTATGCAAGGTAAAGGCATAAAAACATATCTTAACTTTCTTTAGTGCTCTGTGTTCCCCCAATTCCGCAATAATTGCGTGAAGGTAATCAATGAGTAACCCCCAATCTTATTTACCAAGTCTTTGAACTCGACTTGTAAAATGAAAGAAATCAAGTACAAAGATGTGTGAGCTCACAAAATAGTATCTTGTAGATAATTATTGGAGTATATTATTGGTCAAAATTTAGGTTCTGGGAAAAACAAAACAAAAGGTTAGACTAGACTAAAATCTCTTATAGAAATCAAAAGCAATATAAGTTTAGTAAGTCAGTTCTCACAGCTACAGAAGATGAATGAAGAGAAGGTAACAAAATTGTCAAAACCAATGAGTAAAGAAAATGATGTGTCATTAGTTTACTCAAACATGGAACACCAACACAAATCATGTTAGACACTTGACGATTATAGAGGTAAGTAAACTATTACAGTAAGACTTTTAGAATGAAATTTGGTTCATTTTGATTAAGAAGGTTAAATGTGGGATAAGATGGTGAGTTGAGAGTGTGGACAGAGCCTAAAGGGAGTCTAGAACATGTCCTTGTGTTTTAGGTGTGAGGGACAAAGCATTGGTGGGTTTGTTTGTGACTGTCATAACAAAGGTGTTGGCAACTGTCATAGCGACAACTAATAGGTTGTTGTATTATTTTTGAACCATGTTAAGAGGTTGTTAGGTGTCTTGGTATTCAAATAGAAGGTGTAAAGGTTATCCTTGATGGTAGGGTATAAAGGAATCAAAAGACGAGGGATTTGATCCAATCCAGGGTCTAAAGGTTGATGGATAAAATGTTGCAAGCAGTCACAATAGATGAAAGGTGTGGTTAGCACTTAGAAGTAATCAGAGTTGAGAGTTTAAATCAATAAGCTTATGCCAATGGTTCAACCTCTCACCCCTCATCACTAATTCTTAGAAAACTAATTATTAATTTCAAACATATAAACCCAAAACTATGCTACTACCCAATACTAAAACTTTAAATAAATGAGAATGAAGTAACCAATCATACAATAGTGGGGGAAAATTATTCAAAACCAGAGAGAAAAGAAATTTTACCGATAACTCTTAAGATTGAAATATCATATGACTAAGGCAATTTCTACAAATAAAAGAGTGAACATATAAAATTTCAACACTTCTGGATTTGACTACCTACACATTTTCTTGTCAACATTTTGAATAATACTCTATGATTCATCATAAGAATAATGTGAGTTGGAGAAGAGAATGATTGGATAATACTCTATCCTTCAAATCCCTCCACTCCAATAAATGTAGAGTTTGTTGTTGAACTTGGTTTCAAGGTTGTAACATCCATCTCAATAAGAGCTAATGTAACATCACCTAGTGACTCTTAGTCTTTTTAAATCCACCTACAAGTTTATCAGTTTTGTTTACAGCATCACTGACTATAAAGGTGTACTAAATGTCTGTGAGGATGATAAATTAAGGGTTCATGATTATGGGTATCCTTTGGCAATGAGTGTAGTGTTTGGGAGGACAACCATAATTACTTTGTGTGAAGTCCCAAACTGTGCAGTCAATTTCAAGCTGGAAATAAGAGGTTGGAAGTCCAAATTAACTTGAGATATCTTTGTGCTTTTGAATCAAGGTTTAACTGAAGTCAACACAGAATCATAACAACATTGAAAATATTTGAATAAAGATTAGTTGAAGTAGCTGCTTTATCCTGCTGCAAATCTATCTTCATAGTAAAGTTATTTGTATGATTCCTAGCTTTTTCCGTACTAGAGTGTATTTTTTCTTAAAAGGGATTATACTATATCAAAAAGAAGTATTAATGAAGGAAACAAATAACATGTATTCTGGTCTAGCAAGTGTTCTAATTTCTAACCATATGAGAATTTAAGAGTTCAATGCAATCAAAGATTTGGTAGTCTGATAGGGAAAAACAATGGATTTTAAAACAATTTGATACAATTGCTGGCAATATCAAAAATAATCTTCTTCCTATCAAAATTTATTCCAAATCAAATGTCCATTATGTTCAAAATGATCTTATAACTATCAAAGTTCTGTCTAATTTTTTTCTAGAGGACAAAGCTTCATTACGTATGACTTAGACTGAAAAAAGTCTTTACTTGCATCCAGCATATAAATTTTTGAGCTCAACGGGAGGGAAAGTTCTTGAATATTTGAAATTATTGAATCTCCCTATCAGGGTTTAAAAAATCTTGAAATGAACATAAGAACATGGTAAAGCAGGAAAAATGATATATGGTAGGATAACCTGTGTTTCTCTCATTACTTTTAAATTTTAAATAAATTGGGAATCTTCTATCCAAACCAACAAATATCTTGAAGGTTGTTGTACTAATCTAAGCTTTAGATGGTGCAATTGAACATTTGTATATCCAAAGTTTAAAACCCTGGAAAAGCAACCTTTCTTTTTCAAAAAGGTTGGACTGTAGTCCATTTTGTTATTGAAATATAGGAGACATACAGTTCTGATCCTTAAATTTATATTGCTCATCTTTGTCTAATATTTTATTTGCAGTAACAGGGATCGACATCATCTCAAGTTGGAGCAAAATTCCAGCAAATCAACAAATGTTCATAGGGTCAATGTCACACACTCTGCTGACTGCATTTGTAGGTGAACCAATATGACAGGTGCATCTTGATGTGGAGGATAGTGGTTTAACTCTTCAATATTCTAAGGAGCTTTCAAATCACCCAAATGTTTGGTAAAATCACTCAAATATTCCAAGGACCCAACCCACTCATTAGACTGACCAACTGTCACAACATTAGAAAATAACCATTTCATGATGTTTTTGTGTTTTCCTCCATATGTTAATGGATTGAACAACTCCTAAAATATATTTAGAGGTTTTGTAGGATTAATTTAATTTTTTTATAAACTCAGTCAGAGTTTTGGTCATGATACATTTAAAGAGATTTAATGGAATTTGAAAAAAAACTATTTTGAAACCCTTAATAATAGGGTGTGCTACAAGGGTTTGCAAATATCTAGAATTTTAGCAGTTGAAGAATTATAAATCTTGGTTCACTTTGAAGGATACTCATAGGGATTTCAAATTCTTTTTGTCTTGTTTGGAAAGGTTAAGTACAATGGGAGATATTCAAGATGTTCGATTGGGTTCTGACAATAAATTTTTTGAATTTTTTAGGACAGTAAAACGGTCTCTGTTCTAATGTCACAAATATCAATTTCACCATTGGATTTAGCTCTATTTTGGATATGTTTTTAAAAACCTAGTTTTTTAAACTTTCACTGAAGCGATTATCAATATATTTTTAGGTTTGTAAGTTATAGGTTTCAGAGTGGACTGCTATCAAAACTGTCAGAGTATGGACAACAAGTTGCAAGTTTATTATCCCAAAAATTGTCAGTGATTCATTGGAGAAGTAAGGAGCCTTGTTTGGGGTTAGTGAATAGAAAATTAATTGCATGATTTTCCTTGGTAATCACAACCCTTTTGGATGAATATGAGTTTTTCTCAAGACTAATGAATGTTGCAGAGGTATCCTAAGGGAAAAGGAATATATGAAATGCTGAAGTTTATTGTTCAGGGCTAATATGGATGGTGTGCAGTTATAAATGAATGGTATGAATAGAGATAGGGAAGAAGATGAAGGATTCACATAAAGACAAGGATTTATACAAGGTTGGAAAGTTAATCTTGTTAGATACCTCAAACCCATCTTTTGGGCCAACAAGGAAATGTTTATCTTGGATGAAGATTAACTTATTGAAGCTTGATTGTTTGTTTTATGCCTCTATGAATGATTTTTATTATGAAAACATGGATGAATCAATAGGATCCCTCAAAGGTTGATTAACCTTGATGACCCTCTGCATCAATGACCAACTCAAGACTATTACAAGTTTTTATAATGCCTTTTTAATTTCAAACTGTTTCAACTATCATTAAGACCAAACACCTACTTGTGAACAACTTCTTGATTCATTTGTGCATTGACAACATTACATGACATCTTACCAAACATGACCTCCAAAATTTGCATAGACTCTCTTGGATGAAGATTAACTGATTAAAGCTTGGTTGTTTGTTATATGCCTCTATGAATGATTTTTATAATTAAAACATGGATGAATCAATAGGATCCCTGGAAGGTTGATTGATCTTGATGACCCTTTGCATCAATGACCAACTCGGTACTATTACAAGATTTTATAATGCCTTTTTAGTTTCAAACTATTTCAACTATCATTAAGGCCGAACACCTACTTGTGAACAACTTCTTGATGCATTTGTACCTTGACAACATTACATGACATCTTACCAAAAATGACCTCCAAACTTTGCGTAGACTCTTAAAACATATTAAAATCGACTAGAAACACCATTTCACATCCTTCTATACCTTGCTTTAGACACATTTGCACATTTTGATTACCATGACCAATCGGGACCATTTTTTACAACTTGTTACAAATTGAAACATATGTAACTAATCAAAATATGTTTAAAATATCTCTTTGGGTTGAGGAAAGATAGGGAAGTAAGTTTCAGAGGAATAAGGGTTTAATAACAAAGTTGTTTGATTAGATATTTATGTATTTTGTGTTGATCACACCCTTATTTCTCATTAGCAGGGATTGATTGTTCTCTGAATCTTATTTGATGATGTTATATACTGAGTCATCTTTCTTTTAAATCAACTTGGAGTGATTATCGTGGATGTTTGTGCAAGATCAAAGAGATTTTCTAAAATCGGTCCTAACCCTCCAAAATAGAGTTAACAATGTTGGTTTATGTTTATCTTGCATAGCAACTGATAAAATTTCTTAATCTTTTAATAGATTGGAGTAGGTTATTGTAGTTTTTGAATGGACTTGATTTGGTATTAAAAGGATTTGTATTTAAAGGGCTTTTCTAGTAAGTTTATATGATTTGGCAATATGAATGAAGTTGCCGATTTGTATTGCCATTTATATGGTTTATAAATCAAATCTGATAACCAACTAAAACTAAGGAAATATAATTGATCCTTATAATGTGTATGGAAGGTAGAATCTCAAAGGTTTAATTTCTAATCATAATTATTTTATTGCACCATCAACTATCAAAGAACATAGTCAAATAACATGCTTTGATACTTGCTTATTTAGTTGGCTACTGATCAAATCTTTGTTTGGATGGTTAATACCTTGTCAATGGAAGGAAAGTATAGGATCGGTTCATAATTATATGTTCAATATTGCTGATTATCAATAGTGTGAGAGTAACATTCCTAAGTTAAGTGGTTGTGATATTAAATAAGGTGTTTCCCTTTGTAATAGATCAAGTACCTTTCTAAGTCCATTGCCACCTTGAGAGGGTGTTGTCATGCATGATATGGTTTAGGAATGAATTATATTGTACTAATGAATGGAGTTACTAGGATTTGTATGCAGATAGTACAATGAGTTGGAACAACCTCTCCAAGGAAAGCTGAGGATAGTAGGATAGGGTAAGATGCCCATGGTATAGTCACTATGAATATAATTTGTGTAGACAGAGTTGTGAACAGTAGGCAATGCTCTTGTGGAAGGCAAGTTTTATTGAGTAAATATTGATTTGGTTGGAGGATATGATGATAAGTCTTGAAGGTTAGTTGGTACTAAGAACCATTGTTTGACATATTCATTTGAAGGTTCTAACAGGGATGAAGTTCTTGTGATCAGTCTTGAAATTTATTTTACTGATTCAATTTGAAGTTGTTACGAGTTATGAATGCTTATGTAGTGTCAAAGTTGTTAAGACACAAGGAACAAATGGATGGTCATTGCATAGACCTAGTGGATTAGGGATAGTTTCCTCTTGAGAAACTCTTGGAATGGGTTATGTTACAAGTTTAGGAGATTGATGGCATAGTGCCTAAGGGAAAGGTATGAATTCCAATAGCCTCTACATCATTTGGTACTACCTATTTATCTTTAACAATAAATTGGGTACCAAATTACAGGATAGTAAAATACACAAATAGGAAGAAAATGCATCACCTAGGGCATCAATTTTCTTCTTATAAACAAAATCATTTAAACTAAAATCAATCCCATCTGAGAAAGAAAATGGAACAAAAGACCAATACCTTGAAGATTAAATCGAAGAACAATAGAGATGAAGGAAATATCTGTTGCGAATCCTTCTGTCCTCCATGTAGCAATTATAAAATATTATTTGGACAATTGGTAATATATGAAACCCTTCAATCCACGCACGGGAAGCCAAAAAAAGAATTACTGCTCAATGCTTCCGCACATGGAAGCCAAAAAATTACGCTCAATCCTTGCCACTTATTACCATTTGGTTTTCATTTTTAGGCCATTATCTTTTTTCATTCCCGCTAATATTAAGATTGGAAAATTTTTAGAATGGGAAGATTTTAGAATGAGAAAATTTTCGAACGTTGGTATTATTAGTACTTGTCGGTAGGCTAAGTGCTATTGTATCACTTTTTTGTTTTTTAGTGTTAACCAGTGATTAAATGAAACTCTTTATGCCAATATGAATTTATTATATTTTACATTTTGTCATTAATTTAGATTTTGTAAAGTTTAAAAACAATATTTTTAAGTTTATAATATGATAGATTGGCTAGATCAAATGAGGTCTTATACACGAGAATTTAGGAATATGAAATGTTTTTACTTTCAATTTTTTAGCCATATTGCATTATTAATCTTATTGATATTTTTATTATGTTTCTTATCATAAATTAAATTAAATTTTATTTTTATAATATAAATATTAAATATATTAATAATATAAATAACAAACTAACACTTGTTAGTTTGTAAAATTGTATTCCAAATAAAATTATGTTTATTTTATACTTTACAAAATAATTTAAATTAACATAAAAATTAATTAAAATTTATAATTTATATTATTAAAATAATTAAAATTAAAAATAAAATAAACTCTTGTTACATCTATAATTATATAAACTAATATAATTATTATCATATAGTTCTATAATTAATTAAAATACATTTATTAATATTAGAATTACATTTAGATATAAATTAAAATTAATTATAAAACTAAAATTATAATTAATTCCAGCAAGTACTGGCCACTATGTGGCACTTGTTATTATTGTATGGTGATAGTGATTGATTAATGAATCCAGTTATACTATTGCAAGGCATGGGATCAATTGAAAGAGATATTTTAATTTGTCCTTATTGTATGACTAGTACTTAATTAAATTAGTAGGATTTATTTTAACTTTTAATTGATTATTTTTATTTTTATATAATTAGTAATTATGATAAATAATATATTTTAAGTGAACTATATTATATAGACATAATTGGTGTTATATTATTTTATCTTAATTATTTTTTTAATTTATAAAGATTATTATAGTAGTTTTGGCCAAGAGTTTATATAGGCTCAAGAGGCAACTATTCTAAGTCTAGTGTTCTTTATAATGTATCAGATTAATCACAGTAAGTTTTCTAATGATCTTTTCTTGGAATAAATCGGATTAAACACAATAAGTTTGTACAATCATCTTTTCTTGGAATAAATTGGATTGTGCCATGGATCGCTAACGACTGCCATAGGTATCGAAGAAATTTTGACACCCTCCATACTCCCACCCTTTCAATCCAACAATATACATTGCAGTTGATGAAATTATTTTCCTGCATCAAACCTATCATTATATCAGAGATGAAAAATAAAAATTAAAAATTAGTATGATAAATAAATAGAAAAATGAAAATTTAAGATAATAATATATCTTTGTCTTAAAAAATTGTCTTAAAATAGCTTAAGTTGTAGTAGTGTTATTTAGTCATGTTTTTAGTCATTTTAGTTCTATTTTTACCTGATGACCAAATTGGTCATTTATTTAGTCATTTATATTTGTAGAACATGATAGTCACGTGACTAAAATTTAAGGGTTAAATATTTCACGTGTGCAACCAAAATCTAATTTGATTTGAAGATCTAATATTAGATGCAAGTCAAATTTGTTTTCAGACATGGGATGAGAAACCAATTCAAAATAGTAAGCCATGTCTGAAAATTTGTTTGATGAAAATATGCTCTCACAATAAAATGAATGAAATTGTGGAACCAAAAAGGAAAATCCCCTCAAACTATTTATTTAGTCATTTATTTGGTCATTTATTTAGTCATTTATTTAATCATTTTACCTCATGACCAAATAGGTCTTTTATTTAGTCATTTTAGTTGTGATTTTACCCGATGACCAAATTCATCATTTATTTAGTCATTTATTTGCCAAATATGATCAGTTTTGGTCATGTGACTAAAAAATTTAGTCACTTAGTCATATATTTGCCAAATTATACTAGTGGCCTTTTGGTATCCACGTGGCTAGGTGGTAAATATTTTTATCGAGGTACCTTTTTGCGGATGCAGTGCTTAAGAATTCATGCTTGCATAGTGTTCCAGTTTTGAAGAATGAAGACTTGTATTTATCTTTCATGATGTAAAATTATTGTTACCTCCCAAGGGGAGATGAATGTAATGTAATCATTAATGTATTTAAAAATGATTTATTTGGAATGGGTAGACTTAGGAAAAAGGATAAGGGAAAGCATGAACTTTATGTATATGATGTATGTTGAAAAAGAAAAGGATTTTGTAACATTCCAAGTAAAGAAGTATGTTTCTCATTATTGATTAGGTGAAAAGCTACTGAAAAACAAATGTAATATTTTCAAAGTATTAAATGTTCAGATGATTTTTTTATATGGTAGTAATGCATTAAATGTTATATTGTTCATAAAGGATACTTAGGAAAATAGATGGATTTAAATGGAAAATTGAAATGAAAGTACTTTGTATTTCTTTATTCAGAATCTACAAATGTTGTGATGTAGTTTTCTTAAGAAGTAAATCAAGTTGCTAGTACACTAAATAGACTTAAATGAATTATGCATTAAATTAGAAGGGAACCTTGGAGGAATCTAAGTTAATCTATGGTTTGTTTATATAATTATTTTAAAAATTCAAAAAAATTCATAAATCATTACTTAGGTTTTCTTTTACAAAGAGAATCTTTGTTCTCTTCCCCAGTTCCCTTGTGGGGCATGAAAAAATCCTTTGGGTTTTCATCACGCTTAATGGATTTAGTCATCTCCTCCAAAATCTCTAAATTTTTTTATGTTTACCAAACTCCATAGCCTCAAGAATTTGGATTCATTTTTGGAGGTCCTTTATCTCATCCTTAATTTGCACATGTCATCGATGATCCCCTCAATGGTGTTGGTGAAGCTTCCCACCCCCAATTTATCCACCAGAATGGACGTATTGTCCAAAATCCCTCCATCCTTCAAGTAAACCTCTTGATCTTTACCATTATCTCAAGATCATGCCCACTAATAATCTTGAAAATACTATCTCAACAGTGAAGGCCTTTTTTCTCCTAGGATTAGCATTCTTTCTTAAGGTGGAGGCCTTGGTCTTTTTGTTAGGAGATATTTTTCATTTACCTTTTTTTATCTTCAGAGGAGGAGTCTGTTTGAGACATGGAATCACTCTCCAAATTAAAACCCTCAAAAAATTCATCATCAATTTCATAATCCTCTAACTCAAAGTTCAAAGATAAAGGATAAACAATATTCTTGGCTTTCAAGTGTTCAAAAATGAGTACCATCAAATCTTGGTGTAAAGAATGATTCCCTTGGGGATTTTTCCTTTTATCTTTCACAGTTGCATTCATAGAAAAGAGTAAATAATGAGGCAGCGAGACTTTTTCCCCATGCTGAAAATGATTAAGAAGGATGAAGTGGTAACCATATGCCCTATTATATCTACCATCTAGTGTAATGTAGCTCATAACAAAAAATATAAATTTTTTCCATGGATTATAGATATTTTTAGGGGAGAAGTAAGTGTTAGTAGACTTTATTAGTTTCTTCCTCTCCTTGTCCATCATGGGGAAATATTTGACTGCACCTTTTGTTAGCTTTCTATCTTTGTAAAACATAATTCCCTCACTTGGCATACCAGTAATATATGACATAAGGGCATCATCAATCTTTATAGTTTGGTCCCCCATTGTTAAGCTTCCCTTCTTCCATTAATTAACAAAGAAACTTAGTTATGGTGTAATCCTTACCATGCAACCTTTCCTTAAACACGGAAAGACTGATCTCCTTGAGAATGTTGTAGACCTCATCCTTGTGTTTGAAATATTCAGGGATTAACCAAGTTACTGAGAGGGGAGGGGTGAATCAGTAACTTCAAATTTTCTTACAATTACAGATGTATTAGCATATAGTTCACCTTTTCATTATGCATATAGAAAGCATGAAACTTAAAAACATTCACAACAGTGACACATAGATTTGGTTACCCAGAAACCTTCCAAAAAGAAAGTAAAACTGGGGTGGGGATGAAACCCACAAAGCTTTAGTACTGCAGAATAAAGTTGGCCGGTTAAGGCTTACAATTTGATCACTTCTGATGATCTACCCTGTTAGGAGCAAAACGAATTGTTAGATCCACCTTGTCAAAGGATTTACAAACATACAATGAAGTATGCACTCGGTAAAGAGATTTTACAACAGACTGTTAAGTCTACCTGGTTAAAGGATTTTAGTACTAATTCACCTGTTAGGATGAAATAGTAGATCTCTTGCTTTGTAACTGGATTGCTGATTGAGATTCGCTGAATGTACTGATCACCTTCTGTGATGAATTTGTCTTTGATGTTCCCTATACTGTTGTAGCCCTTTGTAATTCGCTTATCTCTACCTTTTCTTTTTATTCACATTCATACTCATATAATTACATCTTGACATCTTTACAACATTGTTTATATACAAGTCTAAACAATTAATTACAATTACAAGTCAGCTTGACAAATAAACATAAGTGCCACTAAGTCAGCCCAAGTATGGTTACACGGTTCCTGCAAACTAACTCGGTGACTTTCTGATACTTGGCATCCACTGCATTACTCAGCATCATCATGCACTCAGTAGAAGTGAAGGCACAGTTCATACTAACCACTTGGTAGGTTTTGAACTCGGTAAATACTGGTGACTCGGTAGACACAATGTTACTCAGTTTATACTGTCCTGCTCGATTTGCACTGACTTGCTCGGTTTGCACTGTTCTGCTCGGTTTGCACTGTTCTACTTGGTTTGCTCGGTTTGCACTGTTTTGCTCAGTTTGCACTGTTCTGCTCGGTTTGCACTGAGAATGCAAATAAGTGTTGTCACTAGTGGCAATTCTACTTAATGCCAACAATCTCCCCCTTTGGCATTAGTGACAAAAACACTTATTTCTCAAAACTTATATACACTTATTGATTTTTTTTTTAAATTTGTCTTTGTCAAAGAGCATTATACATTATCTCCCCCTTTCAGTGTGCTAACTTTTTCTATATACAAATCTCCTTCTATACATATAATCTCCCCCTTTTTGACGATAATGCCAAAGGTGTATATACAAGTGATTTACAGAGAGAATCCAAAATTTGATAGAAAGTCAGAATGTACCTTCATGATTAGTACCAGGGTTCTGTCCCAATTTTCTTGCAGAATCTTGCATGTTTGGATTGCAATTTGGACTTCTGCAGAGATTTCAATCATGTGATCTGCTATAGAGAACTGATTTTCATGGATCAATGTTTTGGAATGTTCAATGTGCTTATACATTGTATTCATGATGGGAAGGATCATATTCTGGATGTCTAGCAGTGTGGACCGGATCCTTGTGTCTTCTTTTAGTAGATCTGACTACATATTTGATAGATATGAGACTTTCATGTGATGAGCAGAGCTTGAACTTGGTTCAAGTTGCAGCTTCTGTATGCTAATCTTCATATACTCATCCATTTTATTCATTTTATCCTTAACATCCTTTGTGAACTCGGCAATATTGCACAGTCTGGCCAAAAGAGAGGTGATATTTGAATAGGTAGATTCAATATTTGACAAATCTGAAGACAATTCCACTTGATTAATAGCTATGTGCTGAGCAATGTGCTCAAGCACTTTATTGTTGAATCTCTTCTCGGCTCTTTCAACTAAATTTTCTATCCCAGATGAGTCCTCATTGTATTTATTTATTGCTTCAGCTAATTGTAGCAAAACATGCTGAGAGGAGTCTACTTTAATGCCTAATGCATCAGACAAAATGTCTTTAGCATCTTTAATGATTTGATATTCCTTGTCTCTTTCCTCTTTAAGCTTCTTTTGCTTTGCTTTCCTTTGGAGGATTTCACCTATATTTTGCATTTGGTCCGCTGATAGATTTGCAAAATATAATGTTGGAATCTCTATTTCTTCATCTAGGTCTATATCCTCTACTATATTCTTACCCAAAAATTTTATACTCGGTAGAGCCTTAGGCTTATCTGTACTTAGTGCCTTAGTAGTAGTGACAATAGACATAGTTGGACTGGCTATAGAGACTGGCACACTGTCTACTGGAGAACTTAAAATATTTACACTTGTAGAATCAAAAACTGGAATACTTACTGCTGGAAAACTTGATGAAAAAGGAGACTGCAACTCGGTAGAAGAAATGGTGGTTGCTTCTGTTGTTGCTATAGGTGATTGGACAAAAGTTGAAGTTGTCACAACCATGCTTGAAGGTGTCTCTGGGCTAGATGTAGAAACTTTTACTGGAGAGGTAGGAAGGGATGCAATGACTTCTGCTGCTATCCTCATAGTATCATCTACCTCAGTGGCTTCTTCTTGTTCATCACTGTCATCTTCAATATCTTTTATTATTACTGTTTCAATACTCGGTTGGTGAAGGTGGTATATGTTCTTCCATGTAGCATTTACAGCCTTCACAACCGATTTGATATTGTTGATCAGAATCAAACAAGTATTGAACCTTAGTGTCATCTTATTTTCATTTTCTTTTAATGCCTTCTTTACTTCATCATTTTTCAAGCTCGGCATTAACTGTCTCAGGGTTTGATCAAATATGTCTATCACAGTTTCCTTTGCATTGCTCCATCTCATTTTTATTGGATTTAATAAGACAGCTGGAACCTGTGGGGCTATTTCATCAGGAGAGTATTTCCACTGTCCCATCTTTTCAATAACATCATCTTCTATTTCCTTCTGTTCTATTTCTGATCTAGTTTCATATTTAAAAGATTTTATGTTACTTACTCCAGATCCTGATCCATCTCTAAAAAGTTTGATCCTCTCTTGAAAGTTTAGAGGAGGCCTTTTGAATACTATATCTTTGTTTGCCTTATCTTTATCTGCCTTACCTCTTGCACTTCTCTTTGTAAATATAGCAGTGGGAGGCTTAGGTGCCTTAGTGATAAAAACCTTTCCTTTCTTCTTTGTAGGTTTTGGTTCCTCTATTTTCTCATCCTTTTCCTTTTCTTCTTCATCGATATCTTCTTTGTCCTTGGTTAGCATTTGCATTTTGGCTATCCTCTTCTTTCCTTTGTTTACTGCCTGTGGAAGTTTTATGCTTAATTCAATTCTTACCTTTGCTTCATCATATGTTCCAAAATATGGATCTTTGGGATTAACAGGCTGATTAAGAAGGGCTTCAATGATATTCTTGGTTTCATCAATATTTACCTCATAAGGAAGAGGTTTTACATATACAATCCTCGGTTTAGCTGCTTGAATATATACATTGTCACAGTCTACCATGAAACAAATGTCATCCTTGTAATCCTCCACCAACTTCTGTGGAATCCGAAATCTGTCATTCATCTTCTCTTTGAAGGACTCAAAATAACTGTCCATTATACTTTCAAAATTTTCACCCATTTCTGAGATGTATTCATTTATTTCATAAAGTGCTGGCACATCTTTTCTCCATACAACTTTTCCTTTGGAAGGGAAGAACTTTTGAACATAGAAGAATAAACAGACTAGTAGGGATCCAAACTTACATGGATTGTTTTTGGAAGTTTGAATGCTTTCCATGTTCTTGTTAAACTATTTTAACAATAAATCTGCAAGGTCAAATGATAAGTTGTTCTTGACCTCTTTGTATGCTAGGTCAATAGCTTCACAGGAGACACTATTCTATCGACTAGAACTATATATCTTATGGGCAATAATGTGTGTACCAAACTTTAGTTCAGCATCGGTAATGCTGCTAGCTTTCATGCCTCTACCGTCCCATTCGGCTAGGGTTTTCTTTTCCAGTTCCGACTGACCTAGGGTTTTGGTAGTTTTTGCTTTGTTCAACATGGGAAGACCGGTGATTTGATGAATCATCTTCTTGGTGATCTCTATGGGTTTCTCAAGAAAAATCTTGCCATCATGTATACGACTGAGAATGTATCTAACCCATTTATCCCGAAAGTTTTGAGGCAAATGTACAATGTGAACTAATCCCTTATCTTCCAGAAGTTTGTGCTTGGGTTTTAGAGTACCATCCACACACAGTTCTTCATGCATAGTATCTAGTTCTACGTTTCCCATTTCATGAATTGTACAGTTGAAATGATTATGAATATCATTAATAAGTAGTAACTTAGGAGGAATCTGAGATTGAGCTCCGTTCGGGTCTAGGGCTGCTGCAATTGTGGGAACAATCTTGAAATCTGGTGCTTTCCATTCCCCTTGGACTAACATATCAGATCCTTTCTTCACTGAAGTGCTGGATGATGCCATGGTAGCTCACAGAAAATTCTTTTCGCAAAAGGTATTTGAGTCGCTGGATTGCTCTTGAAGTTTTCTGCTCTCAAAGTGCTAAAATTCATGGTGAGAAATGAGTTTGATTTCTTGCCTTTTGTTTACAACTCTGTCATTAATGCTCAATACAAATTAGGGTATGAATTCTGACAGACTGTCACCCACTAAGAATTAATTGCTCAGTGAAGACTTCGCAACTCGGTAAACTCGAGAATTCATATTGCTCCGACCTCGCTCGGTAAAGACTAATACCGACCTTGTTTGGTTAAGACTAATACCGACCTTGCTGTGATCTTACTGCATCTTTTATGCTGATTTAGATCTTTCTTTTAATTCGGTTCTGGAACTACTTGGAGTTTGTCTAGGAGAATACAGTTCCAGTGCTTTCTTGGAAATTTAGTTTGAGTCGGTAGAGCCACCCATTCCATTACTTGGACTGGTTTGCTCATTAGATTTAGGAATCCACTTTATCCTCACCTGTTTCCTGACCTTAGTTGCTTCATTCTTCTTTCCATCTTCAACTTCACTAGCATTCATGTAGTTTCTGGCTATGTGACCGAGTTTAGTGCATTTGAAGCATCTTACGGTAGTATCTCTTTTCCTTAGATGATGTTTTATGCAGTTCATGCCAATGTGTCTATATTCTCCATAGTAATGACATCTACACCAGGTGTTGTAGTCCCATCCAAACATTGCTTTCATAATTTGTTTTGCTGGATTGAATGTCTTGGATCTACACTCGGATGCTTTGTGACCTTGTTTGTTGCACTTGTGACAATTACCTCTGAATCTAGGTTTTTCCCTGCATTCATTTGCTTTGTGACCATGTTGATTGCAGTTGTAACATTTTCCATTGAATTCTGCTTTTTCATTGTTCCAACATTTATTTGAAGTAAGTCCTATTTTACCACAATGATTAAAAGTAGGTTTTTGATTTCTTTGAGTACCTTGCTTAGAGGATTCGCCTTCTCCTTTGTATCCAAGTCCTGCTTTTCCTTTCTGCCTATGCAGATTTTGCTCATACAGCTGATTCAAGTCTTCTTGGCTTTTCAGCATTCCTTCATTGATTTGTTTTTCGGCGTTTAGGTCATCCACCAATCTTAGATTGATTTCCTTTTCAGATCTTAGTTCTTCTCTTGTGTTTTCTATCTTTGATCTTAGATTCAGAATTTCCTCATTTGTGTGGGAGATCTGATCAATTAGGTTTTCTAGCTGAAGGGTTTTATTTTGAACTTCATTGTTCCTTCCATCTAATTCATCTTTCAACTTGTTTCTTTGTTCTAAGATCTCACAAAATCTTGTTGAGTGTAGCTCTTGTTCTCTTTTTAATTTTCTCACTTCTTCCTGCAGAAACCCATTCTTTTCTAGGAGTTCTTTGACAGCATTGTTTGCTTCATCTGAGCTATTTGAGGGAAAAAGATCTTCAACCTTTTCTTCAATGTAATTCTGATCATTCATCTGATTTTCAAGTTCCTTCCTTCTTCTTAGGGATTGGGAAAGATGTTCTTTTGCTTCCTTGAGTTTAACTATGGCCATTTCCAGATCTAGCTTTTCATTTTCAATCACCTTGTTCAGTTTGAATACCTCCATTTTCCTAGATCTTTGCTCAAGCTAGTTAAGCTTTATCTTGAGAACCAACAATGCTCTGATACCAATTGTTGGAAATATTCAGGGATTAACTGAGTTACTGAGAGGGGAGGGGTGAATCAATAACTTTGATTTTTCTTACAATTACAGATGTATTAGAATATAGTTCACCTTTTCATTATGCATATAGAAAGCATGAAACTTAAAAACATTCACAACAGTGACACATAGATTTGGTTACCCAGAAACCTTCCAAAAAGAAAGTAAAACTGAGGTGGGGATGAAACCCAGAAAGCTTTAGTACTGCAGAATAAAGTTGGCCGGTTAAGGCTTACAATTTGATCACTTCTGATGATCTGCCCTGTTAGGAGCAAAAAGGATTGCTAGATCCACCTTGTTAAAGGATTTACAAACATACAATGAAGTATGCACTCGGTAAAGAGATTTTACAACAGACTGTTAAGTCTACTTGGTTAAAGGATTTTAGTACTGATTCACCTGTTAGGATGAAACAGTAGATCTCTTACTTTGCAACTGGATTGCTGATTGAGATTCGCTGAATGTACTGATCACCTTCTGTGATGAATTTGTCTTTGATGTTCCCTATACTACTATAGCCCTTTGTAATTCGCTTATCTCTGCCTTTTCTTTTTATTCACATTCATACTTATATAATTATATCTTGACATCTTTACAACATTGTTTATATGCAAGTCTAAACAATTAATTACAATTACAAAGTTGGCATGACAAATAAACATAAGTGCCACTAAGTCGGCCCAAGTATGGTTACATGGTTCCTGCAAACTAACTCGGTGACTTTCTGATACTCGACGTCCACTGCATTACTCGGCATCGTCATGCACTTGGTAGAAGTGAAGGCACGGTTCATACTAACCACTCGGTAGGTTTTGAACTCAGTAAATACTGGTGACTCGGTAGACACAATGTTACTCGGTTTATACTGTCCTGCTCGGTTTGCACTGACTTGCTCGGTTTGCACTGTTCTGCTCGGTTTGCACTGTTCTGCTCAGTTTGCACTGTTCTGCTCAATTTGCACTATTCTACTTAGTTTGCACTGTTCTACTCGGTTTGCACTGTTCTGCTCAATTTGCACTGAGAATGCAAATAAGTGTTGTCACTAGTGGCAATTCTGCTTAATGCCAACACCTTGTTCCTCCAATCTTTATAGAAAATTGGCTCCATCCTCTTTATATTTCCTCCCATGTTTCTCTTCCAATTTCTATTCTTAGGTGTTTTCCTTTTTGTAGATATCCAATGAATGTGCAAAAAAAGGTAATACAAAAGAAAGCTCACCAAAAGAAATAAAGCCCAATTTACCTAGAAAACATGTGAGATAATAACGATGCAACACTTTTTATTACAATCCCTTCTTAAAAAATAATAATCCTTTACACCCTTAGTCATGTCATAATTCATTATTTTGATCTAATTTTGACTCATTGTGAACTTTGGGTTTTATCCCTAAGGAGTAATTTGATTTGACATCATATGTTAGGTTGGCATCTCCGCTCCAAGTCCTAACATCATCACTCATCATAGACATGTTGGTAGCCCAATTAGCCACACCATTTATCTCCCTATAACCATGGGTTATAGTGAACTTATCAAATTTGGCAATAACATTCCATGAGGCTTTAATAATATTGTTGATTGTCCATGAAGGGTCATAATTTTTTGTGAGACAATTTATAATATTTTTAGAATCCCTCTCCACCCATAAATTTTTACAATTCCATTTCTTGGCTAGAAGAAGACCAAGGAAGGCATCCATGGCTTCCTCCATGTTATTAGTTTGTGTTCCAACAGGGACAATAATAATCTATTTGCATTTCTCTTCCTCATTCCTAAGAATAGTACCACAACCAACAGGTCTAGGGCTACCTTTAGAGGCCTCATCAAAGTTGGTTTTCATCCATCCCTTAGGGGGGGATTTCCATATAGCTTCTTCCATATTTTGTTATTTTATTATTCTCCTTATTTCTACCATGTATCTTCTAGTTTTAAATAATATCCACATCCACTTTCTTAATAGGCATACTATAATCACCAGAATTTGAATATTTTCATGAATAGCTCTTTGAATCCTTTGGAAAAAAAATTGAACTGGAGAAATCTTTTCTCTAAAAATTATGTCATTTTGTTCCTTCCATTATATGTGTTGAGTTACTTCTATGTGTATGTTTGTATTATACTATATTTCTTCCACATTATTGTACTTGTTGATTGTAAACTCTTAAGGAAAAAAAATTTCTATAAACTTGATAGCATGTTTTTGCTGGCAAGTTGGCTATACTGATGTATATGACATAGTATAGTATTTTCATTATGGAAACAAAGTCATATAGAAGTTTGGAGTCAGCACACTTGATGGGAAGATCAGAAATCAGCTAAGTGTTGAAGACTGGACAATGTACAGAGTTCCTGAAGCTCACGGCATCAACGCACGTGCGTATGATCAAGTTATGGTATGCACCCTAGAAGATAAGTTGGTTAGACTATATTCATGCTTATTCTATGAGCACAAGATCATATATGCAAGTATGAGAAAGATATAGACATATGAAGTTACGTAGCTAGTGTGTGCCAGAGAAGAACAGAGTAAGCATCCAACTGTTAGCATTTTGAGTTGCAGTTATATTATAATGATATAAAGGCTATGCACCTATTTTAATTATGTTTCCAACATGTATATATATTTTCTTGTAAACACACTTGAGCCAATTCAATTGGAACCTTTGTATGTAATAGGTTTAAGGGCTGACCTAGTTGTTTATTTTGTATGCACATATAAATATGAGATTCATCCATTGTAATTGGTAAGAAAGTGGATGGAGAGTTGTGAGAAGTAGAGAAGAAGTGTGTGAAGATACTATAAGATGTATTAGAACTTTATAAGAGGTCAAAGCATCAATGCATCAAAGGAACTAATCTGACAAGCAGTGTCACGGTGACAGTTCATCGAGCAGATATAGTGTGTATCTGAGATCAGATGGTTGTAGCCTTCACCACTTGAGCAGTGAGCTCTAGGATAGTGCATCCATTCCCCTAATAGGGACTATTGTAAAATACTCCTAATAGGGTCCGACCCTTGACAAGGTCTACTGTACGTAGTGCATTGTAAAGAAACTCCTAATAGCATTAAGGATCTTCTAACAAGGATCAAAAAACACTAGTACAAAATATTAGTTCCCACTAGGGTTTTTACCTATTTGGGTTTCCCCATAATCATATTGGTGTTATGTGTTGATTTCATCTTTCATGTTTATGTGGATGTTCATTTCAGTACTTAATCATTTAAGTTCAATTTAAAGAATAAGTAAAAAGATAAAATATAGTGAACACTGATTCACCCCCCCCCCCTCTTAGTGTTCCCATTCCTAACAATTGGTATCAGAGCTCTGGTCCTTAGTAAAGAAGTTTAACCACTTAAGGAGATCATGGACAAAGTATAAATGAAACATATGAAAAGAAATCTTGAAGCTGCTCTTGAAGCCCTGAACAAATCTGAAAGAGAAATTGAAGAGCTAAAAGAAAAACTCAGTAATGCTCAATTAGCCATCAAAAGGCTAAGAAAGGATTTAAAAGAATGCTCTACTAGTGATCTAGGGATAATGGTCAAGAAGCTGAAAGAAGAAAATACATCCTTGAAAGAACAACTTGAAGAATTTGATGATAAGCTGACTAGCAATCAAGAAGTCTATGATGAATAGGTCAAAGAGAACCTTCAAATGAATGAAGAATTGAGGCAAGGAAACATGGAAATCTTAGAGCTAAGAAACAACAAAGAAAGCTTGGAATCTAAATTGAAAGATGTAAAGAATCACATTGACAAATTACACACCAGTTCTGATTTGATAGAATCTCAATTGTATGCAAGAAGAGATAAAGGAGATACTAGCTGCATTAGATACAATGAAGCACGAAATTAGATTGACAACATGCGAGCAAGAATGAATGCACAAAAAGACTCTAGTGATACTAAGAAGACTGAAGATCATGTTAGGAATAGTCCCAAGAGATAACTGAGGGGGGGGGGGATGAATCACTTATCTAAAATTTTCAATTCTTTATCCAATTAAGTATACTAAACTTAAAGCATAAACACAATGAAAGAAAACATGAACACAACACCAATATTTTGGTTACAGGGAAACCCAAATAGTTAAAAACCCCAATGGGACTTGATACCCACTAATATTTTGTACTAGTATATAATGATCCTTGTTAGAAGATCCTTAACCCTATTAGGAGTTTCTTTAAAAATAATAAGTGCAATAGACCTAGTTAAGGGTCAGACTCTATTAGGAGTCTTCTATAATTTTCCATGTTAGGGGAGAGGATGCACTATCTGAGAGCTCACTGCTCAAAGGGGCGAACACTACAACCTTCTGTTTAACAGATACACACTATATCTGGATCTTGGTGAACTACGCTTTGACCTATTGTCTAGATCAGTTCCAATGAATAGCACAAGTACTTTAATTGGTCACATAGACCTTCTTATGATGGCTCAACACTTCACACACTCTACTCTACTCTACTTAATCAACCATGAACAACACTTCAACAATCACAAATGACTGCCTATAAATATCTTTCCTCTAAATGATATAATCAAGTCATCCTTTTAGAACCACCTTGAAATCATATTAGAGAAACCATAACAAACTCTAATAAAAATTTTGTCAGCTCTAATATGCGCGCAACACATTCTGGGACTTGTCTAATAAGATAATTGTAGACGCACACTACACACCGTCAGCTCTACCAAAACAACTAGATCTTTCTATGTAAGCTAAATTAACTCATGTGCTCTTAGCCAAACATCAATAACTCTTCTCTAAGTTTAAATCCAAGGGTGCATACCATAAAGATAGATGCAACTCAAGAACCAATAAAATCTCTGTTGGCTCTTCTGAATAAACACATGAAATTGCTGCTGGTGAATAGCGACAACATAAATTCACTTCTACTCATCAAAAGACTATGCATCCATAACTAAAACATCACTAACATGTCTTCAACATATATCCAAGCACATAAGGCTCCATGATAACTATATGTACAACCATACATAGAACACTTCCTATTACTTTGTCAGGAACACTGCTGACACCAGCTGCTATATAACTATCTATACTATCAGTTAACCTCTATGCCCATGACATCATGCTGATATCATGTCCATGATTCATATAATGAAATATTACTACATAAGACTTCCACACATGCTACTTTCCATATGTTTTCATCAATGACAAACATACAATTAGTACTGGCCTATTGGAAAATCTCCAACAATCTCCCCCTTTGGCATTGTTAGCAACATGTGGAATGAAAAACCACAACCAACCCAAATGAGAAATTATTTTATAACATTCTCCATTTCCTCTTCAAGAACTCCCCCAAAGATGAATCCTCCATCTGCTATAATATTTTCTAATATTCTCCATTTCCTCAACTGTACTGCTATCATAACTGAATACTACTCCCCCTTAGTATATTACTCCTCTTTTTAATTTTATTTTTCATGACTCTATGTATTACTCCCCCTTTGACATCAATGGAAAAGGCCTCCATTCATTTTAAGCACCGGTACTATTCTTGAGGTAGAGTAGTCAACCTTCCATCAGTCCCTGAGGACTGATGCCTTTCCTCCTTTCTTCTAAGTAGAATTAGGGAAGGGAATTACTCCCAACTTCTCCCTAAGATACTCAAAATTATCCTTAGGAAAAGGCTTTGTGACTATATCTTCCAACTGATCTTTAGTACTCACATAGTCCAACTTGACTTCTTTCTATGTCACTTTCTCTCTTAGGAAGTGATACTTGATCTCAATGTGCTTTGTCTTTGCATGCATCACACGGTTCTTTGACATATTGATAGTGCTAGTGTTATCATAGTGAATAATAATAGGATAATCAATCTGAATTCAAAAATCCATTATCATCTACTTGATCCAAACAATTGTAGAATAATTCAAGGCTACTGCAACATACTCCACTTTTTCTATTGATTGAGAAATACAATTTTGTTTCTTTCTTGTCCAAGTGACAAGTCTATCACCAAGAAACACTTCTCCACTTGATGTACTCTTTCTATCATCAACACATCCTGCCCAATCTACATCAGTGTACACATGAAGCTCAACATTTTTAGAATTAGGATATCATAGACCATAATCTATAGTGCCCTACAAATATCTGAATATTCTCTTTACTACCATGAGGTGACTTTGTTTAGGCTCTTCTACAAATCTTCCAACTATACCAACTACATTGGAAATATCAGGTCTAGTCTGAGTAAGATATATGAGTTTACCAATCATAGACTTATACAATGTTATATCTACTACTGGTGAGTCATGTTATTTTGTAAGCTTGCATCTAGTGATCATAGGGGTTCCTACTAGCTTGCAATCATCCATCTTGAATTTCTTTAGTATCTCTTTCACATATTTTGACTAATTAATACAAATTCCTTTTTCTGTGTGCTATACATTTAGTCCCAAAAAGTATTTGATAGGACCAATCATACTCATCTCAAACTCATTCTGCATTTCTTTGGAAAATTTAGCACTTAATTTGTCATTACCTCTAAAGATAATGTCATCAAAAAATATAGCTACAAGTAGTAAACCTTCAGATGTCTCTCTAATGAATAGATTACAATCTACTACTCCTTTCTTGAATCTAATCTTTGTTAAGTATCCATCCAGTCTCTCATACCATGCTCTAGGGGCTTGATTAAGTCCATATAGGGTCTTCTTTAATCTACATACCATATCAGGTTTGTTTGATAAGGTGAATCCTTCTGGCTACTCAATATATACTTCTTCTTTCAAATCTCCATTTAGGAATGCTGATTTTACATCCATTTGATAAACTTTGAAGTTTTTGACTGTAGCATAGGCTAGAAACAACTTAATAGCTTCTAATATGCTCACAGGTGAAAATGTGTCTAAATAATCAATGCCTTCTCTTTGCACATATCCCTTACTAATATTTCTTTATTTCTTACTACTGTACCATATTCATTCATCTTGTTTCTAAATATCCACTTTGTTCCAATCACATTCTTGTCACTAGGTCTTGGGACCAGTTCCAAATTGTCATTCTTAATAATCTGATCATGTTCTTCTTTCATAGCATCATGCCAATCTGAATCATTACAAGCATTTTCAACACTTAAAGGTTCAATCTGAGATAGTAAACATATTGCTTCACTGCTAGCTTAGTTCTTTTCTTGTGATCTTGTGAAGACTTTGCCACTCTAATCTCCAATGATGTCTATCTTGGAATGATTTCTTGATGTAAACTACAGAACTTTAGGTGATGCTAACTTATCAGCCTTAGGATTTTCTTCTTCACTTGTCTCAGGGTCATTGAATAACACATCAATACTTTTAAACATTTCTTCAATAAATGTCTCACTAGTGGAGGGTCTAGGTTCTTCTTCAATCATGGGTGAGTAATCATGATATCTTTCTTGAATCATAAACTATTCATTAATATTTACATGAGCACTTTCAATGAACTTTTTCAATCTTAAATTGAAACATCTATAAGATTTACTTTTAGTAGAGTAACCAAGAAAAATACCTTGATCACTTCTTGCATCAAACCTGCCTACTGCTTCATCCCTCTTGATGTAGCACTTGCTTCCAAAGATTCTACTATTTTGCCATGGGAACATTACCAAACCATAGCTCATATGGTGTTTTGTCAGCATTTGGCCTTAATTGAATTCTATTGAAGGTATAGATTGTTGTATTGACCACATCGCTCCAATAAGTGTGTGCAACTTTTCCTTCTATCATAATGGTGT
This sequence comes from Chamaecyparis obtusa, assembly GCA_027943335.1. Lineage (NCBI taxonomy): Eukaryota > Viridiplantae > Streptophyta > Pinopsida > Cupressales > Cupressaceae > Chamaecyparis > Chamaecyparis obtusa. The sequence continues at coordinate 59,339 of BSBK01011709.1, forward strand.
GCGCTATATCAAGAATGATCATATTCCTTCTCTCTGCAATTCTATTTTGTTGAGGGGTTCTAGGTGCACTCAACTATCTCTTTATGCCATGTTCTTCGCAGTACTCATAGAATCTGTTAGAGGTGAATTCTCCTCTATCTGATCTCAAACATTTTATCTTTAGTCTAGATTCATTCTCAACCTTAGCTTTGAATATTTTGAATTTCTCAAATACTTATGACTTATTTTTAAAGAACACAACACACATCATCCTAGTATAATCATTAACAAAAAAATGAAATACCTTTCACCATAGTATGATCTTGTTTGAGTTGGACCACATAGGCCTATATGAATCAGATCCAACTTGTTCTCTATTGAATTCTGCTTACTCCTGAATGAATTTCTCACATGTTTTCCCATTACACATTCCCTGCATATAGTATCAACTAGCTTTGCTATGCTAGGTAGATCTCTTACTGCCTTTACATTTCTTATCTTTACTATGTTATCAAAATTGATATGACATAGTCTTTTATGCCACAACCAACTGTCATCAATTTTAGCAACAAAAAAATTTTCTTCTGAATTGAGTTGAAAAACATTACCTCTTGTCTTTGATCTTGATGAAATCATAACACCATCCTTGTTGTTAATGAAGCATTTGTCATCTTTGAACTCCAACTGATAGCCTTTTCCAAGTAACTGTCCAATATTGAGAAGGTTATGTTTCAAACCATCAACATAAAGAACATCATCAATACTATTCTTTCCATCCAAGGTGACGGCTCCTCTACCAACTATTGGTTTAGGAGTGTTGTTCCTGAATCTAACCATACCACCATTATATTTTTCCAAATGAACAAACCTCCCTTTATCACCTGTCATGTGATGTGAACAACCACTATCTATAATCCAGTCTGTCCTTATGTGAGCTTGTGAAATCAATGCTAGCTCTTGATTCTCTTTCTTATCATCATGAACTATCTTATTATTCATTTTCTCTATAATAGCAATGAATCCAATTTCTTCTTCACCAGATTCTTCATCTAAAACTCCATCTCCAGCATAGTAGCATTCCTTAGAATACTTAGGCTTGTAATCCTTTTTGATCTTTCTAGCTCTAGTAGGACACTTAGATGGAAAGTGACCGATCTTATTACATGAAAAGAACTTAAATGGTAATTGACCTTCATATTTTCCTTTTCCTTTGTTTTCTATTTTGGCAATCATAGCAATAAAATCATCTAAAGTTTTCTCTTCATCATCATCATCAAAATTACCAGAGGTGTTTGCAGATTTCTTACCATGAATTGTTGCTTTGAAATTTGTTTCAATTTTTGGTTCTGTCTTCAATCTTGAGATCTCAAAAGTTGAGATTTTGCTAATCAAAGTCTCTCTCTTGAAATTAGATGTAAGTTGCATGGTCTCATCAAGGATGTTGATCTTTCTTTCATATTCAGGAGTGAGAGTAGTCATTAACTTGTCCATAATATCTTCCTCTGAAATCTCTCCAACATTGTTTCTGATTCCAACAACTGCTTCATTTATCCTTTGATTGTAAGCTCTGATATTTTCCTTAGGTAGCATCTCTAATGCATTGTATCTTTTCTTCCATGTCTTTCTACGTGCATCCTTTGCTTGTTTGTCTCCTTCAAATATGTCTTCCAGATGCTTCCATATTTTTTGGGTTGTATCTACCTTTTTTTATTTTTGAAAACTCACCATCAGATAGGGCACTAATAAGGTGATGAAGGGTGCTCCCCTTAATACCAAAAACACATAACAGAAATAGAGAAACAACAACAATATGCAAGAACAGAAAATGGGCTTATTATTATCTCCACAAATGTGGAATTACAAACTTTCCCACATGGGCATTCCCTTACAATATTCTGTAGGAAAAAGCCTCGAATTATTACCTAGATCTACTACCCAGAACTTCCACGAACTACCTGAGACAACACTACAACCTTCCTTATATAGGCAATTTTCCACCACCTCAGAAGGTTCCAAAATTTTAGCCCACAAGGCTGACCAAAATTAGAATTATTTTATTTTACAATTTATTACATCAAAGTCGGCTCAAAATAACTTTTGAAACCCAAAAATAAATTTTCAAGGAAAATCATTTTCTACCATTTCAGGTGACCCAACTTCTGAAGACCATAAGTCATTGCCAGTTGACCCGATTGACTATTATAACCCCATTCCAGAAAGGCCACAAAGTGCTCTATAGGCTTGACTCATGTAAGCACTTGTCACCCAAATTTTAACCTCATTTGGGTCCTCTAAAGCCTTCAAAACTGAGTTCAAAGTTTCTGTACCCTGTTGCCAATATCAAAAATCTTCAATATCTATAAAGCTAGACTTGATCTGTCAATGAAACTTTACTGGTAGGCTCATATGACCAAAATGAACCTCTAGGGAATAAATCAGAACATTCCAAGATCGGATTACCAACTTACTAAAAATAGAAAGTTTCTATAAATAGCAGCTCTGCACAAGATAGTCCTTATTGAATACAAAAATAGAAATATTTTTGGGTGATGCAAGATTGCTCTTACACCCAAGATGCTCCTACATCAGACACCCAGGGTAATTTGAGAAGTGACCCCATCACATCTCAGGTGTGTAGAGGAAAACCAAGATGATTAACCTCCTCCTTTGTTAGCCATGATGAAACTTCAACAAATCATCCTTTCCACTTGACCAAATATTCTTCATATGTCCTATTCCTTGTGCTTCTGCCAACATGACTATCTAGTATGTCTTCAATGTCCTTGTTATCTGAACTGGTTGCTGGAATACTCCATGTGCTATTGTAACCTCATCTTCAACACCTCCTTCATGCTACTTTGTCAGATCTGAAACATTAAATACTGGTGAAATATTTAACTCAGTAGGAAACTCGACCTCATATGCATTTCCTGAATCATGCTTCTTTAGTATCCTACATGGCCCAAACTTCTTCATTTTCAATTTGTTATATGTACCAACTAGAAATTGCTCCTTCTGCAAATGAACCATGACTTCATCTCCAACCTAAAATTCCTTATGCCTCCTTTTCTTATATGCCTTAGCCTCATACTGCACATTCATCTTGGTAATATGCTTCCTCACCTCCTCATGGATGTTCTTCAAATGTTCTACAAAATCCTCAGTTTCAGCACTACTTAGTTCTCCTTTATCTATCTTTCTCAACTCAGATGCATTTCTGGGACTATTTCCATATACAATCTGGAATGGTGATTTACTAGTACTCCTGTTAATAGAATTATTGTATGCAAATTCTACCTGTGGTAAAATCAAATCCCATCCTGTTGGCTTATCTCCAACCAAACATCTCAGCAAATTTCCCAAACTCCTATTCACCACCTCTGTCTGTCCATCAGTCTATGGATTATGTGATGAACTCAACTTCAAATCTATTTTCAACTTCTTCCATAATGTACACTAGAAATATCCAACAAAATTAGTGTCCCTATCTAAAACTATACTCTTTGGCAAACCATGTAGTCTCACTACTTCTTTGAAAAATAATTCTACTATATGAACAACATCATTAGTCTTCTTGCAAGGAATAAAATGTGCCATCTTTGAAAATCTATCAACTACCACAAAAATTCAGTCATGTCCCCACTGTGTCCTCGGTAATCCAAGAATAAAGTCCATACTGATATCCTCCCAAAGCTTCTCTGGTACAGGTAATGGCTGATATAACCCTGTATTATGCGTCACTCCTTTCATCATCTGACATACTCTGTAAAAACTTCTTGACATCTTGCTGCAACTATGGCCAATAATAATTCTCACTAACCAAAGCAAGGGTTTTATCATGACCAAAATGTCTAGCCAATCCTCTGCTATGGTTTTCCTTGATGAGATTATCACTCATAGAACTTCTTGGAATGCACAACTGACTCCCTTTGAATAGCATATCATCTGAATGATGAAATCCAACCACTTCATCCTATCTAGAGTAACCGGTTCTATACAAGCTTTCCAAGCTTCACCAAAATCAAGATCCTCTAGATATAAATTCTTGAGTTCCTTGAACCCAACCACCTTAATCTACATCTCTATCAACAATAGTTACCTTCTGCTAAGTGTATCTACAACCCTATTAGACTTTCCACTTCTGTGTTTCAAAACAAATGTATAACTCTACAAAAACTCAACCCATTTCAAATTCATTTGATTCAACTTTACTTGACTATTCAAATATTACAAAGCTTGATGATCAATATACAAAACAAACTCCTTAGAAAGCAGATAGTGTCTCCACTTCTTCAATGCCTGAACTATAGAATAAAATTCCTGATCATAAACAAAATATTTTCTATTGGCATCATTTAACTTCTCACTAAAATAAGCAATAGGATTACCTTCTTGGCTCATAACAACTCCTATTGTAGTACCACTTGCATCATAATCTACTTGAAAAACTCTTATCTGCCCCATTAGTCCAGTCAAACTCTTTTCTATCCCCTCTCATTGTTTTAGTCAATGGTCCACAAATACTGCTAAAATTTCTAATAAACATTCTATAAAAACTAGCCAAACCATGGAAAGATCTTACCTCAGTAGCACTCCTTGGAGTAGGCCATTCAAGAATAGCCTACAGACCTTCTGCTGAAACTACAAATCCCAAATACACTAATTCCTTCTTCACAAAACTGCACTTCTTCAAATTAATCAACAATTTCTCATCTCTCAGCTTCTCAAACACCATATGAATATGCATCATATAGTCCTCCAATGTCTTGCTAAAGGTCAAAATATCATCTAGGTAAACAATGATAAACTTATCCAGAAATTTTTTCAGAACCTCGTTCATGAGCCACATGAAAGTGCTTTGTGCACTGGTTAGCCCAAAAGGCATGACTAACCACTCATACAGTCCTTCCTTTGTCTTGAAGGGAGTCTTCCATTCATCTCCTTCTTTGATTTGAATCTGGTGATATCCACTCTTCAGATCTATCTTTGAGAAATACATAGCTCCACTCAAACAATCCATAATATCACCCATTCATGGCAATGGAAACCTATACTTGATTATGATCTTGTTTATTGCTCTAGAATTTGTACACATCCTCCATTCTCCATTCTTCTTTGATGCTAATACTACTTGTACAACACATGGACTTAGGCTCTCTCGAATCAATCCCTTCTATAACAACTCATGTACTTATTTGTTCAACTCTTCACTTTCTGTTGGTATCATTCTATGTGTTGCCTTGTTTTGAAAACTAGCTCCAAGAATCAAATCCATCTAATGAGTGATCTTCCTTACCGGTGGTAATCCATCAAGTACATTATCAGATACAATATCCTGAAACTCATTCAACAAATCTGTAACCTCTACAGGTACATCCTCTATTTCCTCTTTACCAACTTTTGGAATTAAATAAAAACACACATACTCATGCCTCATACCATCTGGCAATTTTCTTCCATCAAAAAAATTTATTCTTGCTTTACCACATACCTTTTCTTCAGTCTCCTTCAATGGCTTTAGCTTATGTCGCACTCCATCCTTTGTCAGGGAATAGGTATTCGCATGACCATCATGCACAACACATCTATCAAACTACCACAGCCTACCCAACAACATGTGACATGCATCCATAGGTATGATATCACATAGTACCTCATCATGGTACCCGCCAATCTTGAACTTTACTAGGCACTATTCACTGACCATGACCTTGTGGTCATCTTGCACCTAGGCAATCCAATATGGATGTGGGTGTTTCTGTCTCTTGAGCTTCAACTTTGTCACCATCTCTTCTGACACCAAATTGTTAGTGCTTCCACTATCAATAATCACATCACAACATTTACCCTCACACTTGCATCTAGTGTGAAATAGGTTCCTCCTTTGTTCAGGTTCATTCTCACCACTCAGTAGGACTCTTGTATTAATCGACATTTATCCTCTTTCAGCATCTTTAGAATTTGATGATCTAGCATCTTCATCTACATGTACAACTCTAGCTTGGGCTTCGTTCCTCCTATCCATGATTCCTTGGTGTTGAAGACATTCAAATGCCCTATGACCTTCTTCTCCATAGTGAAAACATGTTCCACGGAAGCCTCCTCTTCTTGAACCTTGTCCTCTTCCTCTTCCTCTCTGATCTCTATTGTTCTGATCTTGGAAATGATTGGAATTGTTTCCTCTTTGATTTTGACTACTACTGGCCTCATCCTTCTTTTTTGGATCTTCATTTCGGCCTCCATATGACCATCCACTAGATCATCCATCATGACCTCTTCCATTTTGTCTGCTATCAAACTTCTTGTTCAGCTTTTACTCTACTTTTAGGAAAAATTAGTATGCCTCTTCAATATTGTTCATTCGAACCAGATTCAGCTCCTCCTAAATGCTTCACCTCAATCCATTAAGGTAATGAAAAACTTTCTCCTTATCAGCTTCTGCATGGCCTGTTCTAATGAGGATTTGATAGAACTCTTCTCTATACTCCTAAACACATCATCCCACTTGCTTCAAACTTTTTATTTTCTTCAGTAGGTCAAGCTCATAATCAAGAGGGATGAACTATCACTTTAATTTATCTACCATCCAATCTCATCTTGTGATTTTATCTTTCCCTCTTCTATTTCACTCCAATTGAATCTCTTGCCACCAGAACTTTGCATGACCTTTCAATCTAGCCTTCGTGAATTTGACCCTATCAGGATCCTCAATATCTTCATACTCAAAATATTCTTCACATTCATTAATCTAGTCACTCAATTCTTCTGGGTTAAGATTTCTTGAAAATGCAGGAACCTTGATCTTAGGTCTTTTTCTCGATCTTGGAAATGGCCCGAAAAAGCCTTTCTTCTTCTTGATTCAAAATTTTACCTTCTTCTTCTTGATCTTCTTCTTCAACTTCATCCTCGCTTTTGTCTCTAACATTAATATTCATTCATCTATGAATCTCTTCTTGCAATGCTCACACTTGTCTTTGGAGCACTCTAACCTCAGGTGTTACAACACCAGCTCTTCCACCACATTCCTTTCATGGAGGCATTTTTGTGATGCACGCTGAAACCCTAACCATGGTCCTGGTGCAAACTACCTCACAGTCGGTGATCTATTTACACACTCAAGAACTCTTGCTCTGATACCACTTGATGAAGGGTGCTCCCCTTAATACCAAAAACACATAACAGAAATAGAGAAACAACAACAATATGCAAGAACAAAAAATGGGCTTCTTATTATCTCCACAAATGTGGAATTACAAACTTTTAGAATTACAATATGCAAAACCACATGGGCATTCCCTTACAATATTTTCTAGGACAAAGCCTCAAATTATTACCCAGATCTACTACCCAGAACTACCGTGAACTTCCTAAGACAACACTACAACCTTCCTTATATAGGTAATTTTCCACCACTTGGGAAGGTTCCAGAATTTTAGCCCATAAGGCCGACCAAACTTAGAATTATTTTATTTTACAATTTATTACATCAAAGTCGGCTCAAAATAACTTTTGAAACCAAAATAGAAATTTTGAAGGAAAATCATTTTCCACCATTTCAAGTGACCCAACTTTCGAAGACCATAAGTCATCGCCAGTTGACCCAATTGACTATTATAACCCCATTCTAGAAAGGCCACGAAGCACACTACAGGCTTTACTCATGCAAGCACATGTCACCCAAATTTTTGACCTCATCCTAGGCCTCTAAAGCCTTCAAAACTGAGTTCAAATTTTTTGTACCCTGTTACCAATACTGAAAATCTTCAATATCTACAAAGCTAGACTTGATCTCTCAATGAAACTTTACTGGCAGGCTCATATGACCAAAATGAACCTCCAGGGAAGAAATCAAAACATTCTAAGATCAGATTACCAACTTACTAAAAATAGCAAGTTTCCATAAATAGCAGCTCTACACAAGATAGCCCTTATTGAATACAAAAATAGAAATATTTTTGGGTGATGCAAGATCGGTCTTGCACCCAGGATGGTCCTACATCATAAGGGCTTCTTTAGCAATAGAATTCTAATGAAAAAATTCTTTTTTCCTATCAGTAGGATCATCCTATGCAAGGTCTTCTAGAGTAGGTATCTTTTCTTCTTTGATAGTTAAATAAAAAACTTCAAAACCAATTCACTACAAATGGGTCACCATCTTGTTCTTCCAATCAAGATAATTCTCTCCATCGAACTTAGGACTTTCTTTCCTAAAGTATGCCATCTGATCAACCTCAAGATGTTAAAATTTCTCTCTGAGGCACTTGGCTCTGATACCAATTGTTAGGAATAGTCCCAAGAGATAACTAAGAGGGGAGGGGGGTGAATCAGTTATCTACAAGTTTCAATTCTTTATCCAAGTAAGTATTCTTAAACTTAAAGCATAAACACAATGAAAGAACACATGAACACAACACCAACATTTTGGTTATGGGGAAACTCAAATAGGTAAAAACCCCAGTGGGACTTGATACCCACTAATATTCTATACTAGTGTATAATGATCTTTGCTAGAAGATCCTTAACCCTGTTAGGAGTTTCTTTACAATATATTAAGTACAACAGACCTAGTCAAGGGTCGGACCCTATTAGGAGTCTTTTACAATTTTCCCTATTAGGGGAGAGGACACATTTTTTGAGAGCTCACTGCTCAAAGGGGTGAAGGCTACAACCTTCTATTTAATAAATACACACTATATCTGGATCTTGGTGAATTGTGCTTTGAACTGCTATCTGGATTAGTTCCAATGAATAGCACAAGTACTTTACTTGGTCACATAGACCTTCTTTTGATGGCTCAACACTTCACACACTTTGCTCTGCTCTACTTAATCAACCATGAACCACACTTCAGCAATCACAAATGATTGCCTATAAATATCTTTCCTCTAAATGATATAATCAAGTCGACCTATCAGAACCACCTTGAAATCATATTAGAGAAACCATAAAAAACTCCAATAAACATTTTGTCAGCTCTACTATGCACCCAACACATTCTGGGACCTGTCTAACAAGATAATTGTAGACGCACGCTACACACTGTCAGCTCTACCAAAACAACTAGATCTTTCTCTGTAAGATAAATTAAATCACGTACTCTTAATTGAACATCAATAACTCTTCTCTAAGCTTAAATCCAAGGGCACATACCATAAAGATAGGCACAACTTAAGAACCAATAAAATCTTTTGAATAAACACAAGAAACTACTACTGGTGAATAATGACTGCATAACTTCACTTCTACTCATCAACAGACTATGCGTCCATAACTAAAACATCACTAACATGCCTTCAACATATATCCAAGTGCACAAGGCTCCATGATAACTATACAAACAACCATACACAGAGCAGTGCCTGTTACTCTGTTAGGAACACTGCTGACACGAGCTGCTATATAATTGTTTATACTAACAATTAACCTCTGTGCCCATGGTATCATGCTGATATCATGTCCATGCTTCATATACCGAAAGCTTATTGCATAAGACTTCCACACATGCTACTTTCCATATGCTTTCATCAATGACAAACATACAGTCAGTACTGGCCTTCTAGCAAATCTCCAATAGATCAAACTAAAAATAATGGTGAATCACCTAAGAATGAGCACAAGCCAGTAGACCACACTTGTTATGCATGTAACAAGCATGGAAACATAGAAAGAAACTATACAGAGGTAAGACCTTTTAATGGTTACTATTATTCATGCAATAAATTTGGTCATAGAGATATGAATTGCAAGACAAGTAAAAATAACAGGACTCATCATGACCAGAGAAATTAGAATCAATCAAATGTAAGAAGTTCTTAGAATGTTACATGTCATATATGTAACTATAATGGTCACTTAGCTAGATAATGTAAAATGGTGACCCATGTCAATGCGCCAAGGAATATAAGGCCTCTAGTCATTTGTCACTCTTGTTAAAAAGGTGGACACATCTCAAAGTTTTTTAGATCAAGGACGCAAGGTCTAGAAAGCCCTAAAAAGACTAAAGAACCAGTATTGGATCTTGAAGGAGAAGTCAGGTTTGTGAAAGCCTTAGAGAATACGAGCATGATTTGGTCAGAAGCCAAGAAGGATAAGGTTCATGAGAGTGTATTGGATGCATCCATAGTGGACGCACCCTCTACATCTAGATGAATGGCCCTCAGGGTCATAGGGGGAGATAATTTAGCTCTAGACCCTTGTGTGGCTAGTATACTCACTCTCAGAGTATGGACCTTTGGACTTAAGATTTTTGAGACTAAGGGAACCTTCGTGCAAGAGTGCACTAGCTAATTGTTTGGAGAATGAAAGATAGAAATTTCCAAGTGATAGCCTGGTTTATGCAACAAGCATTAATGGAAGAAAATATACTTTAAAGTACATAGAAGTTAGAAGATCTCTCATTGAATTCAAATTAAGAGTGATTGAAGAGTAGAAGAGCCTTAGTAGTTGATTGAGAAGGATTGCAGTTTGATTCATCAAGTCATTTGTTGTGCATTTGATCAGTTGCAAAAACCCTAGTTCATCGTGCCGATTCAGAATCTCTTGAAAACCTTTGTGAAAGTGATATACAAGTGATGGCTACTCCTATAGTATTTGATGTTGCAGAGAAGAAAATATATGTGTTTAAGAGGCATCCATTTAAGCTACACTAGATGATCTAAAAGGGGCATTCTCCCACATGCCTATGGGCATTATGTATATTGAGGACATTAGGGCATACATCTACTGTAAGAAAGAACCATTAGGATTGGACAGGTTAAGGGCACACATGGAAACTATGCTAAAACCAAACAAAACCTTCATGGATGAGTATGTGTGGTGGACTAATCATCTAATAGTGGAGTATTCTATTGCATATGATTTCTATGAATCAGAATGGATCAAGATTCTATTGAGTAGGATTCATGATGACCTATTTTGGATAGGTGAAGTGCCAGTCAGAATTACTAGTGACCTAATTCATGAGATGAAAGGCCTCTCAAGGATAGGCGCCATCCTTCTAGTGGGAAAAGATCTGAGGAAGATTTTTGAACAGACTTACAAATCAAGAAGTGATAGGTGTGGTATGACTATCGAACCTATTGAGAAAGATGACATCGAATTGATGTCTATGATACTTGGATACAGGTTTCAACACACTAGCAGGGTAAACAGTGTATCTGCGACCACAATTCTTGTAGCCATAAGAATTGTAAATGAGAATCAAGAGTTCAACCTATGTGAGATCTTGCGTGCACAGATAATTGACAACATCAAGGCAATCAAGCATGATAAAACCAAGATATTCAGGTTTGGATCCCTAATTATCTATATGTACTTCCATATTATTGGAAAGGTGTTAGATTCATACCTAGACAAGACTATTCCTACCATGCCTCATATATCTTTCAAGTCATCTATAGAGAGCACTCTAAGATACTACATGACACTAGAGTTGAAGACATTTAGGGTCAAAATGTAGATGAGGTATAAGATATGAGAGAACATTGTTGAGAAATATAGGGATACTATTTATTTTATGGTTGAGACAAACACAACATTCATGGAGGTAGTTGAACCAAGAAAAAAGTGGATTCATCCACTAGGATATGAAATGGAAGAGCCTATTCTAGAGACCTATGCTCAAGTTCTGTTGTCGGCACCTAAAGACCCCAATGAGCCAAGATGGGGAACCTATGAGGAGAAGACAAGAGAGATAGAGGCTGAACTGAATAGTGCAACAACAAAGAGAAAGGTTGCCAAGGTTACCTCTAAGATCTTGAGAATTCATGGAGTGTCTCAAGCAGACCTAGACAAAGAAAGGGAACAAAATATTGCTTTGTAATTAGAGAGCGTAGATGCAGCAAAGGCATAATCAGATGATCCTAAGTCTAAGAAAGTGAAGATTGAAAAATCTAATGAACAAAAGGGTAAAATTGATGTTACTCCTTCTACACCCAAAGAAACCATTGACCTTACTGCTCCTCCTGAGTAGAAGGCAATGTCAAAGAGGAAGAAAGAGATCAGCATTGGTCATCTATCCTCAAGAGTAATGAGGAACATAAAGAACTCACAAGCACCTCCTGAAGTAAGTTTCAAACCTATTCTCAGTGTGCTAAGTGAAAGAATAATTGATGAGGGAAGAATTGATCAAGTAGTAAAGTTTTATGAAAAAAATAGTGGGATATACACAAATCTGAGATACATGGTATGATAGTCAAACACATGTTGAAGTTCAAGAAGATAGTCTTGGAACTTAAGACTATGATCCCTGATAATGTGTGGAACATCCTAGAATTCCAAAAGAGACAGGCTATTGAAGAAGATCTACGGATAAGGGAAACTATTCTAGATGATACCCTTACTATATGTTCTCTAGAGGAAAAGTATTTGTTTTTAGAATTAGTAAAGCCACATCTCACAAGGAAGTCAAGGACTTTGCTCATTATGGACAAGAACTATGATCTTGTTGTTAAGGAAATAATTAAGGCATTCAAGAAAGTATTCATGAATAGGCACATGTATCCAACTACTATGCCCATAGCACAAGTATCCTTAAAGAAAGTCAAGGTGGCAAAGCCCACTAATGCATCAATGATAGGTCCTCAAGACTCAACACCTATAGTTGAAACACAAAAAGAGGCAGATAAGTCTGCGCCCATGATAGAGTCACTAAAGGATAGAACCATTATCATTGATAATGTAGAGATAGCCATGGTGGCCACTGACACTGAGTTGGATAAGTTTGAAGAAGCTTTTGTGAGCACACAAGAAGCCAAAATCTTATGCAGTAACACTCCTACTCATCAAGAAGAAATATTGATTAAGGATATAACAAATGAGAAAGAAGAAGAAAATATGGAAGAAAAGAAAGAAGGAGAAAAAGAAAAAGAAGATAAAAAACAAAAAGAAGAAGAAGAGGTAAAAGAAAGTGAACAAAAAGATGAAACATTAATCAAGGTAAAACAAGAAGTGATGGATAGCACTCCCATCACTCCCTGAGTAGCATTGTTGTCAAGTTTGACACCTAACACAACCAGTTTGGATTCATGGGGAGAAGAAGACCTGATTAAGTTCAACATCTTAGCCATGGAGAAGGCCAAGGAGAAACAAGTGATGAGGAATCCCCTCCTTGTATAATTAGTGAACATCTTAAACAACTTCTTACCTGCAGACAAGAAAGTGTTCAAAGTACACTCAGTTGATTATGTCAGTTCAGTGATTTCATAGTTCAAGGAAAAATTCTCTAGCCTGGAAGAATCTGTATCCTTAGTTGCAGAGGAGAAGTATATGAAGAAAAGGCTCAATGAATTGGTTAGCAACTATGTACTTGATCTAGGCTCACTAAAGGCTGGTCAAGCATCCCTGAAGGAGTTTGCAACAAAGGGAAGAAAGATCATTGTTGAATGTATGAACCAAGACAAGTTAACTGGTGATTTGTACAAAAAGGTACAAGAGGCAGAAGTCATGATAGACATCATAAGGAAATCAGTAGAAGATCCATCTATTGATGTGAACATGTGGAACAATGTCTACTAAGGACAGTTAGACAAGATTGAGAAGGTAGAAAAAGAGATGATCAAGATAAGGGCTAGGTAGACTCAACTAAGGAATGCTCTTGCACCCTCATTAGACATATGATCAAGGTCCTAGCACTAATCTAGAGAAGATGGAGAAGATACAATATGCTTTATGCGCCCATCTACAGATTGTAAATTCATTGATCACATTTTGGAAGGAGATCCAAAAATCTGTAGATAGAATATCTGGAAATTCTATCACAGTAAGCTTTTGTAGATTCAGTTTTGACACACCTTTGTTAGTAATGTCAAAGGAGGAGTATGTGTATAATATGAGCTATAAATATGTATAAGGAGATAGAAAGATATGTATAGGGAGACAAAAGTTTTTTGTATTAAGGATAGTTAGCAACTTCACCATATTCCTTTGTTCCCATCAATGACAAAGGGGGTGATTGTTGGAAAGTTGACTATACTAATGTATATGACTTAGTATAGTGTTTTCATTATGGAAACAAAGTCATATAGCAATTTGGAGTCAGCGCACTTGATGGGAAGATCAGACATCAGCTAAGTGTTGAAGACTAGATAGTGTATAGAGTTCCTAAAGCTTAGAGCATTAGCGCAGGTGCGTATGACTGAGTTATGGTATGCGCCCTAGAAGATAAGTTTGTTAGACTATATATACATACACACACATATTAATGTTTTAGCATTGAAAGGGAACTTTTGTATCAAGATATAAAATACCCAAAATGTCCTATGCCCATTTATATTCCACAATCCTACTTATTGTATGAGAGACTACTAATTTCAATAATTATATCATGCCAAACATCACAATTGATAGGTTTTGGATGGCGCATAAAATGGTGTGCCTACAAAATCATCCAAAATTCAAACTTTAAATAAAGCTATGAAATTAAAATCCATTGGTTTAAATCCACCCAAAAACAAAAATCTACAAGAAAATCTCATTTTCAGGAACACATGGAAATTTGGGCAGCATAACACTTCTAAAACCCCAAATGGCACACTCTAAAACATGAATTGCTCATAGAAATTCAAATATATAATAGAATGCAATAAAATTATGGGGGAATTCTAATTATCAACTCACGAATCTATAATAATTTACTTCATTCAAAAATATGAAGCAAATCAATATATGTGAGGAGCCCTATGTCACACAAAGTAGAATTTACCAAAACATATGCAAGAAATTGAATACTCCATGGAAACAAAAAATGCCTCAACAAAAAGGTGAGGAATCATGACCTAAATACAACAAGCCACTACCCACATGGAGCCAACAAATGGATTAAACACAATGAACAAATCTCCATAATACTCCCAAGAGGGTTTGAGCATTTTTTCTCTCCAAACTGTAAAAAGTGAAGAATAAACTCTTTTCCTACAAGTAAAAAGTCACTTTTCCAAAAAGGAATTTAAAATAAAATCACTTCAATAAATTAAAACCAACTCTAAACTTCCTATGACTCCCAGAGGAATAAATAAATCAACTCCAACTAAATAGAATTCGACTATAGAAAATTACTTGGTAAAAAAAAATATTAAATTCCCCAAAAACTATAAAATCAACATTTAATTAAATCTCTTTCGTGACAATTGTGAGAAATCTAAATGCACAGATATTCTATGCGTCTAACACAATATGCATATTAAATCTAGATTTACCAACATGTACCAGAGGGAATAATAATTAATTACTAATACATCATCCATACAGAGACGATATTGGCTCAAAATGAAAGGCCAAAGTTACTATCTCCTATGCCACTATTGGGAATATACACACTCAAATCATGTAACTCAGGTGCAATGTGTTTGGTACTTGTTCACTAAAAAATGTAAACATCAAGTGTAGAGATTCTCAAAGTATAAATAGCCGAAGCACATAAACATACCTGATAGGAAATAGAAAAGGAGAATGGCACCATCGTGAGGACCTCATGAACATGAGTAACTATGACTTTGTCTCACTTTGTAAAAGCACAATGGACATAATGTATAGTAATTGTGCGAACATAACTGTGAACTTTATCTCATTTAAATGAGCATTTCATTTAAATTAAATATTTTATTTTAAAATGAGAACATTAATTAACCATTTCTAGCAATATGGACATATATCAGTACAAATCTCCATATAATACCCAACAACATATAAGGCACAATATAACATGAACCCATGATATTCATCGTATCATATTATTCCATTATTCTCTAATGAAAAATACCCTAGATATAACCATAAAGAATCATCATACAGATATGATCAGAATATTAATAACAACATAATATAACATTAAAATCAATAATAATACTAGTAATTGAAATAAAGTACAATAATCAAATGCATCACATAGAGTAACCATTGATCACATCACATGGAAATTCATGGGAAAACATGATAGAATAATAAATCTGAAAGCCATCAGAACATACATTAGTAGAACCATCACTCACATCATAAGCCACATACCATGTTGACCACACTAGTAATCTCAGAATGAGCACAAAAATGAATTGTACTAGGTGCATCTCACAATTCCAGTATAAATTCATAACACAAGAATAATCATTGAATCACATACATGAGTCAATATCATATCAAAGCACAAAGAACACAATGAGCCCTCAAAACTTAGAAAATCTAGAGTTACAAATAAAGGTATACAACTAGTCGTAGCACAATGGTTCTCACAACCATGAATAAGGGTACAAATAATTCACCAATGCAATGGCTTAAATGTGATCACCTTGAAGATAACAACATCTCATGGGTCCAATAATGATTATACAACACAAGAATATAAGGTCAATGACACATTTACATGGATGTCATGCTGAAAGAAAATGTGAGAGGAACTACAAGTATCTTGAAAATAATCAAGTAGGAATGAGAAGATGTGATCCATTGATCTACATGGAGATTCTTTGAGGATAAATACTAAAGGCCTTAAGTGGGAATCAAAATGACAAGTATCTTAGAGAGAAGGTCTACTGAACAAATGGGGAAAAGAGACTCATTCTAGATATCTTAATTGCATGGGATGAGGCCACTCAGTAAACCAAAATTATAACATGGGTGAAAGACTAAGGCACAAAAGATGACAATATTTAGGGTTTAATCCTTTAGGAAAAAAACATGACATGTTGGCAACAACATTTTGGATAAGACTACGAGGTTGGAAAATAATGTTGGAAAACATAACATGTTAGCCCATGTATGATATAGTTCATCCCATGATTCAATGTCTCAGATTGGTTATCTATGATGGGCTAATGGTGGAAAAATTAGCAAACATGTGCTAGTATACTACACAACCAAACTAATCACAAGAGCACAAAAAAGGCACATCATGTGAACATTCCCCTTATTACACAAGTGCTAAGAACATCCAACTATGACCAATACCATCCTTTGGGGCATCCTACAAGTGACAAGATTGTCCAACTATGACTAATTCCAAACACTAGGCTAATTAATTGGCCTCACAACCCAGAAGATGAAGGGTCCAACTATGATTGACTCCCTCCCATTGGATTGTGTGCCTAGTTCAAGGGAGCTAGTAAATTTCATCTAGCTAACTAACTTTTTATAAATTATATTTTATTAATTAGTGATTATTTCATGCTTCGAATGATCTTTCCATTATAATTTATTGTGAAAGAGTATCCATATTTTATAATAATTAAGTCAATAGTTTTCATTCGTCCATTTGAGAGTAATAAATTATTCTCCAAATTGAACTCCCTTGGATGTCCTCATCAAATCAAACCTTCTCCCCATTATACCTTCCAATGTAAGGAGAGTCACACCTCTTCATCATGCATACCCTTTGAAATGGTAATAATAGTTCAAAAGTGCCACACTTTGAAAGAGTCAAAACCCTTCATCATTTATGTCCCTTTAAAGATTTACAATCTTTCATAATTACAACCCATTGAAAGTGTCAAAATCCTTCATAATTTATTCCCATTCCTTTTTCTTCTATTAAACCTTCATTAGTTGTCACACTCCCTTCTTTATTTATTTTTCATCGCTACATCCAAATGAATTTCTCCTCTTTTTTATACCTCATGTTTGAGGGATTCAAAATTTTTCATTTGATTCATTTTGTCCTTTCATTAAACATAATTAAAATTTAATTATATTTTAACTATACTCTTTTATATTTTAATCTAGGTTATATTTATATTCTCTTTTATTTTATTTTTTTAATTATATATTATCAAATCCTATTTCATAAAGGGGAAATTAAACTCAGCTACATGAGTCAGCATATAACCTAGAAGCCTTATTTCTTTCTATCAACACTTTTCCTAAAAACTATTCTTATCCTTTGGTTTATCACTTCCCCACCAAGGTCAAATTTACACTTACAAAATAATACATCGTTTTAAAACTGAAATTTGAATGTTGAACAAAATTAGGCTTACTTTATGACTATTGTGGGTTGACTTAATACAAAAATATTTTATTTGTCAATGGTGATGTTGTAGTCAAAGGGTTATCCCTAGTTTATCTATATCTCATTCATCCTTGAACTATCAAATGTTCACCAGTTTCACATATTATCAAGATCATTTATCAAATAAATTAAATTCCAAAATCATCTATTTTTATAAAACAACTAAGATCCCTTGCAAGAATAAATAGCCTCCACAAATTAGGAATATACAAAATGAGAAATATCACATTGTCACTAAAAAATAAAAATAGGTTCCTTGCATATAAAGGAAACCAAGTATAGGTGAGAAAGTAGAATCAAAACTCTGATTATCCCTCCAAGTATGCAAAAGGTACAAGACTTTATGGAAAAGTGTTGGGACACTTGGTAATTCTACATGATCTGAGAAAAAAGTCTTTCTGGCCTATCATAAGGTGAAGAGTGGATGTGTCAACCCTCTAAGTGAATGTAACCAAATTTTGAATAAGACTCAACTTAGTAGGCTAAAAGAAAAATAGCTAGGTAAAACATCTTTTAACACTAACACCCTCCCTTAAGGAGATCTTAGGGAGTAAGATAATCACATAAAATATGAGTTAGAACAACATGGTTGGATAAGGTACTCATATACAAATAAATATCTCTCATAAATATAGAAAGGGAGAAAACCTTGTTGGAACAAAAATTCCATCTAAAAGAGAGAAGTGTGAAGCATAAAACCTTCTAAAAATATGTCCCTGTGAATATAAACATGATCTGATAAAGAAATTTGTGAGCATCTCAATAACTCTAAACTCCTCTTGAAGACAAACAATTATATGTTAGAATCAATGAACCTCCAAAAGATGTAGATCAAGAGATATAAATTTGATCAAAGAATCCAAATAAAAAATCATAGGTGTGACCTAGTACACTACTAAGAAGTGCTTGGTGTTCAACATGGAAGATCAAAAAATGCAAATAACAAAGCACACCTGTCATCTAGTAAACTACAAGAAGTTCCTGATGTTCATTAATTTCACAATAATGATCCACTGGAAGAATACACCATATAATAGATATAAATGAGTAGGTCTATGTGGTCCCCTAAAAATATGTGAATTACATACGAATCCAAAAGGTTCCTTAACTGCTCTACTGAAACAAATGACATTAGCAATACAAATTTTATGATTCCCCACTTAATATTGATGAAGAACGGTAATGGTGGGAAACCAATTTAAAAATAGTTATGTATCACTTTATATTAGTGCATTTATAGAAATATATGCTAAAGAATGAGTTCTTTCATGATTTATTTCAAGAGGTGGAGAGAGAAGAAAAATAATAAATTGCCTTTCAATTCTCCACATATTGATAAAAATAGAAAATAAAACCCCCATAATGTTAAAAATAGACCCCCTAAAGGAATATAATGATATGGCACTTTATTTTAATGTATTTGAAGAATAGAAAAGTCGTACAAGGCTTCCAAAAAGGACTAATACAGATCTTATATTCAATAGTATTGTCATGGAAACAAACATCACCATAGCATAGATATCAATCAATCTAGTAGGTTAAAAAAATTGGCACCTAAAAATATGCCAATATGTGCCAAAAAGGCCTTTTAATTTTTTTTTAAAATGGGGATTGTGCAAGGTGTCTACTAAGAATAGAAAATTATTAAAAAATTGTACATGACTTTGCAAAATAAACTACATGACTAAATAGAGTAGGAGAAAATAAGCACAATGGAAAACAGAATTGAGAAAACGCTTAATATGATTGAGATGTGGTCTCTTGAAGTCATGGTTAAAATCAAAATATGCCAATGGAGAGGAGTTACTTAAGGTGATAAAAAATAATAATTTCATGCTAACGTAATGATGACATCACATGGTGACTAGGTTATGATAGTGCTTTGATTGAATGAATACATTGACTAGACATTGAGAGGGCATTGAATAGGCATGGTAGACTAGATAGGGTTGACCAAAAAAATGAGAATATTCTTTACAACAAGAGACAGTTAAAAATAAAATATTCCATAGGATATTTCCTACACAAATGAAAAAGTAAGAAAGCATTCTAAGAATTAGTTTTTTCTATTTTTTTTTAATTTTGTAAAATATACATTTAAAAAGTCAATTAACTTTTTTATAAAAAAAATCACCCCTTACACCTACATAGTGCCCAGTACTTGTACAATGCATAGTACACGTGCAGTGTTGCACATGTACTACATAAGGCTTATTTTTTAGTTTTTAGAATTTTTTATTAGTAAAAAAAGAAAATATTAGACCTACAAATGAAAAAAACAACACAAAAATCAAGATGGTGATGAATATAGTCAGGTGGTGGATTTTATTACAAATGCCTTGTTACCAAAATATGACATATCATATATGGAGATAAAAGTTTTCAGGCTTTCTAATCACAACCATGATGTTTGTTTCATTATATAAATCTCTAATACTAACTTTATTTCCACACCCCTCTAAAAATCAAGCCTAAAATGAAATATTTTACAAGTATTCTCTAATAATTTGTTGGAAAGCAACCATGATCACTTAAAAAAAAAGTTACTCTCTAAAAATCAGAATATGCAAAATAAGAAATATCAAATTGTCACTAAAATGTACAAACAGGTACCTTTCCTATAAAGGGAAAGAAGTAGAGGTGAGGACATTTATAATGATTCCTGAAATATATCATCTCATTGTTTAATCAATATCCTTACATGTTTTGACACAAAGTAGTAGTTATACCTGACAAGTCCAAAC